>JASXTE010000005.1:29700000-30300000 GCA_030280995.1 Hemileia vastatrix
ATGGTGGTGGAGTACCAGAGTTGTTGTAGGATAGACCAGGAGAAGATGACCTGGAAGCTGATTGGTATCTTCTGGATGAAGATCTAATAGAAATGTAACTTTCACAGGAGTAATTGGCTGGTGGAGGAGAGGTGTAGATAACTCTTCTTGATTGCCAGGGGGAATTTTGTTTGGGAGCAGTGATAGGTGCTCTGCTGCCTTCTTGAGGTCCTTTTGTAGGTCTTCTAGACATTTTAGAGCTTTTGGTATTTTTTGATGAAAAAATTGTGGTGCGTATTGCTCTTGGAGAACTAAGAGGTTGTTGTGTGGAGTTGTTGTTTTTTACTGGTGGATTTTGGCTATTTTCTGGTTGAATTTGGCGGTTTTGAGCCTGATTTCCGCTTCCTTGTGAGGCAGGCAGGCAGCCAAGGAGCTGATATTGAAGCTGGTTTAGCCAGAGTTTCTGAGATAAAGGCTGTTTCTTGGGATGGTAGAGTAGGTCTTTCAGAGAGAGTTCTGGGGACAGAGAGGTGTGATCTTCTGGATGAAGCTGAAGATAGAGAAGAGGAAGCAGGACCTAATTCTGGGGATCTGGTAGGAGATCTAGAGGTGTATTTTGTGTGAAGGTGAGGGTGGTGGTATACAAAAATTGGGGTCTCTGTCACACTTTTTCTTTTTGGAGTCACAAGAATCACAGGCCCTGTTGTAGAGTTTGGCTTCAGGTGTTGGAAGAGTGAAAGTGCAAGGTTTGCACATGTGGATACAATTTTTGCAAGCATAATCCTTGGGAGCAGTGAAACAAGGAAGGTCTGATGGTTCAAAATCTGGGGATCCAGCCATTATCTGTGATGGGACATCAATGAAGAAAAAAGAGATAAAAGGAAAATTTTTATCAGTGATGTGTAGATGATGAAGAGAAAGTGGAAGTTCAGTAGGGCAGTTGTGGTGTATTCTGCATGGAATTGGCTCTGTCCTTTTATGCAATATGTGTAAAGTCCATCAAGACTTTAAAGTGAACACTGTGTTCACTCCATCAAGACTTTAAACTGAAAAATGGTAGAGTCCCCCAAGACTATAAACTGAGGAGCAGTCGATGGTTGAGTCCTTCAGGACAATAAACTGTTAATGTGATTTTGGTGTATTCTGGAAGAGGGAATCCAAAAGGGGAGTCTCTGAATTTAGTTAAGGAAAGTCTGGGGTTAACTGATGAGCTGTCTGCTCTGTAGAACAGTTACCCCAGAATGTTAGTTTATTCTCTTTGGTCTTTAATGGTTTGATCTCTGGTTCTGTTTTTAAGATTTAGGTTTTTAGTCCCCCAAGACTATAAACTGAGGGTTTTTTGAGTCCCCCAAGACTATAAAATGAGGGCTTTTAGTCTTCCAAGACTTAAAACTATGGATGAGTCCCCCAAGACTTTAAACTGAGGGAAAATTTATATTATTTTATTTCTAAGTCAAGAATTGCAGGCAAGAATCAATTACAGAAGAGAATCAAGAGATGAAATAAAGTGTTCAGCATTAGTCTTATACTGGTGGATGAGGTGTCTTATTTGCTCAATTTCCTGTGGATCTTTGGAAGGAGTGGATTGGAAGTAGTTTAGAATGAGATGTTTTTTTTGAGAAGAGTGTTGTTGGAATTTGTCCTTGATGGTGGGCATTTGATTGGATTGTGGTGTTTAAACGTTCCCACATTGTCATCATCACTGTCTGGATGAGGATGAACTGTAAATTCATCAGCTAAAATTTCAGTATGGAGAAGCATTGCTTTTACCATTAAAAGGACCAGTTATGGTAAAGCTATTGGTTGTGGTGGTGTTGGCACTCTTTTTGGAAGAGTGTAACTTGTTGATTAATCTGGGTATCAAGATGGAAGGCCTAGATCTTTTGGTTTTGCTGGAAGATGCACCAGGTTGAGAGGGAGGTGAATCTGTTTCAGATGATAATGGACCTGGTCTGGAGCGAGATTTCTTTCTGGAATAGCAGGATTCAAAGTCAGTTTTGTATGGATGGATTGGTGGTGGTATGGTACATTTGAGTAATGGTCAAAAAAGTATTGACAGGGACCCATTTCAGAGATGGGGTTTAAAAATGGGGTAACATTGTGGTTTTGGTGAAAGAGAATGCCGACATTCTCAATTGGAGGGAGGATTTGGTCTTCCAACATTGGAAGAGGCCTTTTTTGGTCTGTCTGCGCTGTTTTTGGTATGTCTTAATTGACATTGGTCAAATAACTGGGTGTTTTTCTGGTTTTATTCAGTAAATATTTGTATTATGGGTATGTGAGTACTACCATTGAATAGCTTTGGTGTTTCTCTATATTTCATGTCAAGATGAAATTTTTCATATTCTAGGTTTTAAGGGGTCATTTGCTCATTTTTCATTTTTAAAAGATAGCTGTTAATTTTGTTTTTTGTGTTTTATGGGCTAACCTTAAGTATTAGGGTTAAGTGCTTAGTACCATCAAGTAGAGATAATTTGGCTCTATATTTTATGTCCCAATGGTTTCATAGCTTATATTTGTGTTTTAAGGGTTTAGTAGTCATGGTGGATTTTCCAAAGTTTTTGGGCTTTATTGGAGGTTTTTGGTGGTTTTCAAGCTTCAGGGAGGTCTGGCCACTTCTAGGATGCTGCCCTCATCAGGCAGGTAGCCAGCCTCAGTTGTAGAAGGCTAGGGAGTGCTTCTAGAGGGTTTTTATTCAATTTGGCTTCCAAAAGGGCCAAATTTTTGCTGTGCATTGATTTTTTAGAGGATGGTCTGTGTGAACAAACTGAATAAGACAGTTTGGGGAAACTTTAATTATCAGACAACAATCCGGAGGTGATATCATTGTTCTCACTCATTTTTCACTGTTTTTTGGCCACAATTGGCTGTGCTTGTTGCAAGGTTAGTTCTTCATTTAACTCAACTTTGGCAACTGCTTTTTCTGGTAAAGCTTTGTAACCTGCATCAAGTATTATTTCTGTTTTCTGTGCAACAAGTGCTCAGTGTTTTGGATTTCTGGTGTGGATCTTTCTGCATTTCAGGTTTCTGGTTCTTTGGTTCTCAGTGGTCTGCTATTGGCGACTCTCTTGACTTGTTAAGTAGTAAAGAAGTGTGTTTGAAGGGGTATAGTAACAGTCTCTAATTTGCTTTAGCAAATAAATCTCACCTGGTATTTCTCAAAAGGGACAGGGGTTTTTCTCTCCAGTTTTACTCCAACTCCCTTTGTCAATGCTTATAGCTAGTACTATAGGATTGTCTATAGCGTCAGGTGGCCTGCCTAGAGGCGTATTGACGTTCCTGAATCCTGAAAACCTTTAAAAACCTCCATTAAAGCCAAAAATACTTAGAAAAATCCACCACAACTACTAAAACCCTTAAAACACAAAATTAAGTTATGAAAACATTGGGACATAAAATATAGAGCCAAATTAGCCCTAATTAATGGTACTACGCACTTAGCCATAAGACTTAATGCTAGCCTGTAAAACACAAAAAACAAAATTAAACAGCTATCCTCAAGAAATGAAAGTGAGTAAATGACCCCTTAAAGCTTGGAATATGATAAATATATACCTGACATCAAATATAGAGAAAGCCCAGGGCTATCCAATGGTAGTACCCACATACCCATAGTCCCAGTCTTCACTGAATAATAACCAAAATACACCTAATTTTTTAACCAATGTCAATTAAGACATTCAAAAACAGCGCCAAACAGACCAACAAAGGACTCTGATAATGTTTGAAGACCACATCCTCCCTCCAATTGAGAATTTCCACATTCTCCTTCATCGCATCCACCATGTTCAGCTTTTTTTCAAAATCTGCCTCTGACATGGGCCCTTGCCAATACTGCATTGACAACAATCTAATCTGCACCATCCCACTAGCTCATCCATACAGAACCTCCTGTGATTTCTTCCAATCCAGAAAGAAGACTTGCTTCAGACCTGGTCCATTATTATCTTCAACAGCTTCACCTCTACCTCAACCTTGTCCATCTTCCACCAGTACCAAAAGATCCAGGCCATCCATCCTGGTACCCAGATTGGCCAACAAACTAAACCCTTCAAATAATAGTGCCAACACCAGTACAATAACCACTTCCACCATACTTAGTTCATCTGATGGTAAAAAAAAAACTTTTATTCCTTCCTTCTACTTTTAAAACTGATGACTTCTCAGTTCCACCATCTTCTGACAGTGATTATGTCAATGTAGGATCCATTGAACAACCAACACCTAACCACTTTCCTATAATTAAGGCCAAGTTCCAACAAAACTACTCTGAACAAAAACACCTTCTACTAAACTACTTCCAATCCACTCCTGCTAGAAATACACAGAACCTTGAAAAAAGGAAACACCTCATCCACCAGTTCAACACTAATGCTGAACACTTTGTTTCATCTCATAATTCTCTTCTGCCACTTGACTCTTGATTAAACTTATTGACTTAGAAATTAAAATGCTTGACCACTCTCCAGATTTCCTGAATATAGCCAATGATCAGAAATTTCTCAGTTTACAGTCTTGGGGGACTCATACTCAGTTTTAACTCTTGGGGGACTAAGAGCCCTCATTTTATATCCTGGGGGGACTTAAAACCCTCAGTTTATAGTCTTGGGGGACTCATAACCTAAATTATAAAGACAGAACCAGAGATCAAACAATTAAAGACCAAAGAAATAAACTAACATTCTGGGATAACTGTTCTAAAAAGCAGCCAGCTCATCAGTTACCCCCACACTTGCCTTAACTAAATTCAGAGACTCCCCTTTAGATTCCCTCTGCAAGAATCACACCAACACCACATTATCAGTTCATTGTCCTGAAGGACTCAACCATCAAACCATCCTCAGTTTATAGTCTTGGGGGACTATACCATTCTTCAGTTTAAAGTCTTGATTGAATGACTACATTTTTCAGTTTAAAGTCTTGACAGACTTTCCACACTTTGCATAAAAAGATAGAGCCAATTCTATGCACAATACTCTGCAACCACCCTACTGAACTTCAACTTTCTCTTCATCATCTACCCATGACTGATAGAACATTTTCTTTTATCTCTTTTCTCTTCAATGTTTTTCCATCACTGATCATTACTGTATTCACAGATTTTGACACATCAATCTTCCTTGTTTCACTTATCCAAGGAAAATTCTTGCAAACATTTTATCCACATGTGAAGACCTTGCACTTTCACTCTTCCAACCCCTGAAGCCAAACTCTACAACAGGGTCTGTGATTCTTGAAACTCCAAAAAATAAAAATGTGACAGAGACCCCATTTAATCTATACAACCACCATCAGCTTCACACAGATACATCTCAAGATCTCCTATCAGATCCCCAGAACTTGGTCCTTCTTCCTCTTCTTTGTCTTCAGCCCCATCCAGATGATCACACCTCTCTGTCCCCAGAACTCTCTACAAAAGAAATGCTTTATCATCTCAAGAAACAGCTTTTACTCAGAGAATTCAGCTAATACAGATTCAAAATCAGCTCCCAGGCTGCTAGACTGCATCCAGGAGGCCCACCTGCCTTGCTAGAAAGCAAAAATAAGGCTCAAAACCTTCAAAATAAGCCATAAAAAATCTGAATTCCACTAGCAAACACCAATAACACCATGCAACAACCTCCTAGTGCTACCAGAGCAACATGCTCAACAATTTCTTCATCCAAAAATGCCTAAAATTTCAAAACTTATAGAAGACCTACCAGAGGACCTCACGAAGACACCAGAGCACCACGCACTTCTCCCAGACAAAAGTCTCCCTCTCAACCAAGAAGAATTAACTAAACCTCTCCTCTTCCAGCTAATTACTCATCTGAAAGTTCAATTTCTTCCAGTTCTTCATCCAGAAGTCCCAATCAGCTTTCAGGTCACCTTCTCCTTGTCCATCCAACAACCAACCTGTTACTCTACCACCAGTATTTAACCAAACTGAGGCAAGCAACAATATCAATAACAACAACAACAGCCCTACTGCTCCAACCAGGGCACAGGAACATCCTCATTGTAGTTCATATTCTCAAAACCATTTAGAGGATGACCAAGAAAATCCATACCTCCATCTGGTTGATCCTCCTACTACATCCATTCAAAATCCTTCAACAGTCCAGATTCCCGCTGCTTGAAAATTTGATGAGCTTCCAATCATTAAGTAACAAATTAATTAATCCAATTTCTTCAACAGAAGACAATTACTGATCCAATTCTTCTGTTTAGTTGGAAATTTGCCTCCTGAAATTGCTATTGGGATTGTCCAACCTCTAGAAATCACACTAAAAATTGATCATAAAACAATATTAAGCAGTACCTAAGTATGATGTGAAAAAACATGCTTAAGGTTTTTGCTCTTCATGGGCCAGTGAATGAATTTGTGAGGAATCTGAGGAAACAAATTCTTGATGACCACCGGAAGATGTCAAGAATAATTAATCACACCTTCCAACACTCCATCCCAGGCTCTTCTACTTCTACCCAAAAATTACCTTCCCATCTGGTTTCTGACCATTACAATCCATACACTCTTTCCAGCCATCTACACCACAAGGAACACAGTTCTTCCTCCAATCCCAACAAAAAAGCAAATATGCCAATATAATCTGGACCAACTTCCAGAGGCTTCTTCTTTGAGACATTAAATAAAAAAAAATTAACAATTCACTAAAAAGAGAGAAAAATAATAATAAGCGGATATATATAAAATAGATTTGTTTTTTTAAATAATTTTTTTTTAATTTTAATTTTAATTTTAATTTTAATTTTTTATTTATTTTAATTTTAATTTTAATCTTAATTTTTATTTTTATTTTTATTCTTTTTTTTATTTTTTTCTATTTTTATTTTTATTTTTATTTTTATTTTTATTTTTATTTTTATTTTTATTTTTATTTTTATTTCTATTTTTATTTTTATTTTTATTTTTATTTTTATTTTTATTTTTATTTTAATTTTTATTTTTATTTTTATTTTTATTTTTATTTTTATTTTTATTTTTATTTTTATTTTTATTTTTATTTTTATTTTTATTTTTATTTTTATTTTTATTTTTATTTTTATTTTTATTTTTATTTTTATTTTTATTTTTATTTTTATTTTTATTTTTATTTTTATTTTTATTTTTATTTTTATTTTTATTTTTATTTTTCTTTTTATTTTTATTTTTCTTTTTATTTTTCTTTTTATTCTTATTTTTATTTTTATTTTTATTTTTTATTTTTTATATTTTTTTTATTTTATTTATTATTTTTTTATTTTATTTTATTTTTTTTTATTCTTTTATTTTTTTTTATTTTTTTTTATTTTTTTTTAATTTTAATTTTAATTTTTATATTTATATTTATATTTATTTTTATTTTTATTTTTAATTTTAATTTTTTTTTTTAAAATTTTAATTTTAATTTTTATTTATTTATTTTTTTTAATTTTTATTTTAATTTTTATGTTATTTTTTATTTTTTTTTATTTTTATTTTTATTTATTTTTATTTTTTATTTTTATTTTTTATTTCTTTTATTTTTATTTTATTTTTATTTTATTCTTCTTATTTTTTTCTTTTTATTATTTTTGTTTATTTTTAATTTATTATTTATTATTTTATATATTTTTTACTGATTATTATTTAAACTACTAACTAATTAAAAAAACTTGAAAATGATTGAACAGAATTGCCCAACAAAATATGAGACCTGAGAAATAAAAAAGAAATGAATAATAATAAGATGAGATAAATAATAATTAGGAAAGGTATCCCCCAGCCAATTGATGATTTATTCCTCTGATACCTTACCCACATCCTAGTGCACCTTGATATGGATACACCATTAAATAATTTTTAAAAGAATTGAGATAACAAATAAATTAAGAAAGATAATATCATAAGATAAGATGAAATGAATAGAAATTAAAGTAAATAATAATTAAAAATGAGATAAGTATAAAAATGAAAATGGCATTACCTGGCTAATTGATGAGCCTTTCCCCACCAATGCTTGCCCACATCCAGGTGACCTTGATGTGGCGACACCATATAATATAATTTGTGATTTTTTCTCTTCTTTATATCCTAATAACCCCCATAAAAAATTAAAAGAAAAAAAGAGAAAAAAGAAAATAATCAAAAAATACTTTCTAATACAACCATAGACACAAAAATAACAGAAAGAAAAAGAAAAATTAGGCTCGATAGAAAGTCCAGTCCAAGGAAATGATCACTAGGTGGGCTCACTCCAATAAGTAAAAATGATGGGAGACCACCAGTGATCCATCATTAATTCAAATAGACCAAAGAAGCCAGTCCCAAGCTAGTAAGCTAGTTTAAAGTCATAGTGGACGTGAAACCTGAATAACAAAAACTAGAACTCAGATTCAATTAGGACAAAAAAATAATTGAAACAGACATTATGGGGTAACTGTTCTACAGAGCAGCAAGCTCATCAGTTACCCCCACACTTGCCAAAATAAAATCTAGAAACCCCCCCTGGTTACCTTCAAAAAAACACAACATCCAACACAATAAAATAAAACCAATAAGCATGAAGAGTCCAGAACTTGAAGACAGAAAGAATTTCCAGTTTTAAGTCATAGAGGACTAAAACCTGTGAAGAGAAACCAGTACTAGGGTACAACCAAATTAAGAGAAGGTGTTGGAAACAGAAAATCTAGGGTAACTGTTCTACAGAGCATCCAGCTCATCAGTTACCCCCACACTAGCCAAAATAAAATCTAGAAGCCCCACCCATGGGTACCTTCTAACACAAAAAATGTTTCCAACAAAACCGATACACAGCATCACCAAAATCAAAAATTAAGGAATGGTCCATAGTTTATCCTCATTGCAGATTCAATCTTCTTCACTTATAGTGCCTCTTGTGTAAAATCTCTTCACCAGATCAGCAGCCACTCTCTTCTTTAAGACTGCACCATCTAAATCCTCCAAAACATAAGAACCTCCAGAAACCTGAGATCTGACTCTATAAGATCCATTCCATCTATCAGAAGACATTTTTCCCCACTGACTCTCCAAACTTCTGTTTTACACAAAAACCAAACAACCAGGTTTTAAGGGATTCCTGAGTCCATGAGCCAACTTCTTGTCCCAGTATCTGACTGATTGATTTCTTATCTTCATCATTCAAGAGTATGCCTTCTCTTGACATTCATCTCTACATTCCAACTGTTGAATCCTGGCACAGAGCAAATATTCTTTTGAGAACATATAATCCCAATCAATTCTAAAATAAGAGACATCTTTCAAGTCCACTGGTAGAACAGCTTTCTGCCCAAACATTAATTCATAAAGAGAATATCCAGTTTTCCTTTTCACAGTGAATCTATCAGAAAACAACACCAAGGGTAAATAATTTCCCCACTATTCAGCACTATCTCCACACATCTTCACCAAATCATTCTTGATAACTTGATGGCCTCTTTCAACCATTACTTCAGCTTCAGGATAATAGGGTTTAGCCACCCTAACTTTAAAACCAATACTTGCCATTGCTTCTATGAATTCAGCTCCAAACTCTGGCCCACCATCAACAGTCACAAACTTTATCAACCCATATTTAAACACCCATTCCTTCTTCAAAAACTCTGCAACATTTTTCGTAGTTAAATTAAACAGAGGCACTTCCTCAACCCTACCAGACAAATCATCCCTGGCAAAAATCAAGTAATTATACCTGCCCTCTTTAATATGGACAGCATCCAAACTCAATTTTCCAAACACAGTTGATTCACCAGTAGCATGGCCAACCTCTTTAGGTTTCAAGTGACTTCTTCTTTGACATTCTTCACAAGATTTAACCCAACCCTATACAGCCAAATTCACACATGGCCACCCAAATATGTCTGCAACTCTTCTGTATGTCTCCCCAAAGCCTCTGTGACCAAGGTCTTCATGCAAAGACTTCAACACCAAATCTTGACCCTTCTTCTAAGTTACCACTACTTGAGGATTTTGATGTCTTCTTCTCATCAACCTCCTTCCTGACACATACAAGCCAGGACTCTTCATCTTAATTTCCACCCATGTATCATCATCACATATATCTGGCCTCTCCAAGGTTGACAGATATTCAACAATAGTAAAATAAAACCCAGTCTGACCCCAGGTCTCATCTTCAAAGTCCAACAAAATTTTGTCCAAGGATACAACCCTGTCATCAAAATCACCAGTGTACACATGAGCCACTTGATCAGCCGGACCAGGACACCAATCCCTAAATTTTGGTGCATCCTTTCTCTTCCACTGAATCTTAAGACAATCCAGTTCACTAAAAAAACACCATTTTAAAATTTTGATCCATCTAAAACAACAGCCCCATCTTCATCAACAGAGACATCCAGATCACCAGAATTAAGATCAGAGCCAGTCAGTTTAACCTCTTGGGGAGGAGAGAACAATATTCCATTTTAGCCTCATGGGGAGGAAAGAAAAATCTTAAGCACCCTTTGTTCTGGCCCTAACCACTGTGAAATCTTCATTGAATTCTTCATAGTCTGAATCTTTATCCTTGGGTGGTCTCCTTGATAATCCATCAGGAATCGTAAAGGTTCTCCCAGATTTGTGTACCAGGTCAAAATAGAAATTCTGAATAAATTTCATCCATCTAGTCATTGGAGCATTTTAAAGACTAGGTGTATTGATCATTTGAACCAGAGATTATGCATCCACCTGAAGCTCAAAATTCTGCCCCCACAAACAATTTTGCAGCTTCTTCATAAATTGTTCTACACCACACAATTCCAACTTAGTTTGAGAATATATAGATTCAACCTCATTAAATACCACAAACTCATACCTTACTGGCCTGAACCTCCCAGTTTTATCTTCCTGAGACAAAAAATCACCAGCAGCAATGTAACTTGAGTCCACTTCCAGATAATTTTTTCCAGCTCCCACACCATAATCCAACTTTTGTAGAATAATATCTACACCCACCACCTTCTTCAACTTCTGAAAAGCCTCTTCACACTCTTTAGTCCATACCCACTCTTCATGTTTCCTGGTCAGCCTCCTTAAAGGTGAAGCCAACAAAGAAAAATCTTTAATAAAAACTCTGAAATACACACAAACCCCCAAAAATACCCTGAATTCAGTAGTATTTTTAGTCCTTGGCAATGACTGAATTTTATTAATTTTTTTCTTTCCATTATCTTCCCCTCTTTACATACCACATGATCCAGGATTTCTAGAGCAGAAACACAACAACAAAACTTTGACCCAGAAATGGTCCCCCAAGACTATAAACTGAGGAAAGTGCCTTGTTTTGGTGTTGGTTTTAAAGATTGGAAGAGGGTATCCACAGGGGGAGCCTCTGAATTTAGCAAGGGCAAATTTGGGGGTAATTGATGGGCTAGCAGCTCTATTCACAATTTTCCCAGAATGTGAGTTTTTTCTCCTTGTCTTAATGTGGTTGATCTCTTTTTCTGGGTTTATGATTTTGGTTTTTAAGTCCCCCAAGACTATAGACTGAGGATTTATGAGTCCCTCAAGACTTTGAAATGAGGATAGTCCCTCAAGAATTTAAACTGAGGGTTGTTTGGTGGTGACATCCTATAAAGGATGTGATAATATTTTCTTTTCTAAGTCAAAATGAAGATCTAGTGTAATTACAGAAGGTTATCAAGGAAGGAGGAAAAATGTTTTGAATTGGCCTTGAAATTTTTAATTAGGTTCCTTCTCTTGTCAATGTCTTGTTGGTCCTTGGCAGGAGTTGATTGGAAGTAGGAAAGGAAGAGCTTTTTTTGTTGTTGGGTATGATTTCGAAACTTTTCTTTGGAAAGAGGAGTTGAGTTTGGGGGTGTTGTTTCAATGGTTCCTACATTTTCATCATCATTAATAAATTGTAGAAGGGAGGCTGAGAAAATAGTCAGTCTAGTTTAGCAGAGAGAAAAAGATTTTTACATTTTGGGGACTCAGGGTGATACAAGGAAGAAGAGGTTGAAGGAGTTACAGGCTTTGTTTTGGAGGAATGGAGTCTTTTGATTATTTTTTGAATGATAATAGAAGGTCTGGACGTTTTTGTAGAAGAAGATGGACCAGGATGAGCAGACAAAGAAGCTGAAGGAGAGGATAGTTAGCCAGGTTTATGGCATAGTTTCTTCCTGGAATTGCAAGCATTACAAGAGGATCTGTAGATGTGTAGTGGTTCAGTAATTGAAAAGATGAGATTTTTGTCAATGCAGTATTGGCAAGGGACAAGGTCAGAGGCTTGTCTGGAGAGGTGTGTGGACATGGTGGTTAGAGGATAAAGTATGAGGAAATTCTGGATTGGAGGAAGTATGTGGAGTTCCAACAATGCATAGGCCTTTGAAATGTGTATTTGGGGGTATTTGGTATGTAGGGTTTAATTGGGGTAATGGTGCTTAGTATTGGTGTTTTGTTATTATTCAGGTGTTTAGTTGTATTTTTGTAGGCTTAAATTAGGGTCACTTATTATGTCTCAGCTTATTTTCCTTTCTTTTCTTATTATTTTGGTGTTTGTTATGTGTGATTAGCTGATTTTTATGAGTAGTTGTGTAGTTTTGTGGTTTTAGAGGTTTCTTGGTTGTTTTTGGGCATTTTTAGGCCTAGAAGTAGCTTCCTGCCTACATGTGGCCCACCCTCCTAAATTCAGCCTTGCCTAAGATGGACAGCCCACCTTCCTGCAAGCAGGAAAGTCTCTAGAGACTATTTTATGCATGTAGATAGCTGGGAGAGCTATATTAAGCTGAGGATCTGGTTAGGGGGTCTGTGTGTGTGTGTGAGTTAAGCAAGTTAGAAGAGATCATCTACCATCTGGGTTATCTGGAGCTCTAGCTTCACTCTGTGTGTTTGATTGGCTGGTTTGTGAAAAGGTTAGTTCTTACTTGACCTCAACTCTTGTCACTGTTTCTCTGGTATATTCTTGCAAGCAATATCAAGTATCTTTACTGTCTCTGGTGTGGATTTGCAAACTACATCAAGTATCATCACTTTCTCTGGTGTGGCCATTGGTCTACATTTTACTTCTTTGGTCTGGTAGTCTGTCTGGGGACTACTTTCTTGGCTCATCAAGCAGTCAAGTGTGTTAGAAAGAAGCTTTATCAAACAAGACTCAATTTAACTAGAAATTTATTATCACTTGTATTTTTCTAAAGGGACAGGGGTTTTTCTCTCTGGTTTTTCTCTAACTCCCTTCATCAAGGCCTATAGCTAGTACTATAGGATTGTCTACACCAAAGCCAAAATCTGTAAAATCCTTACAAGGACTTTTTGGTTTTGAAAATTTCTATAGAATAATTGTTAAAGATTCCTCTAAAACTATTACAAATCTAAATTCTCTTCTTAGAAAAGATATTCTCTTTGATTTTACCATTACAGTGCAAAAGGAATTTGAAGCATCGATGTCTGTGTTCACCACAGCTCCAATTCTTCGACATTTCAATCCCTCTTCTTTGAAAGTTTTTGAACAGGCGCTAGTGATTATACTATTGCAGATGTTATATCCCAATTAAATCATGAAACAAAATTATTTCATCCTGTTGTGTTCAAATTATGCAAATTGCTCTCAGCATAGTTAAATTACAAAATTTATGATATAGAGTTGCTTGCTTTTATTCATTGTCTTAAAAAATGGTGTTCTTTTTTTCTCAGCCTTAATAGTTCTTTTCATATTTTAACTAATCATAATAATTTAAAATACTTTATGTCTTCCAAAATCTTGAAGTGATGTCAAGCCATATGGGCTGAGCTCTTATCTGAATTTCCTATGACTATTACCTATTGCCCTGGAAAAATTTGTGTAGTTCCAGACATATTTTCATGTTGAGACAAAGTTTACCCAAAGCGGGGAGAGGCATTTGCTAACAAGAACCTAGCAAATTTCAAATCAATTTTCAAAGAATCAATGTTAACAACTCATAAACTCAATACAATGACAACTCAAAAAATTCAAAATCCACAATCCAAAATTCAAGAAGCTCAATTGAAAGATGATTATTGTATGGGGGTGAAAGACAAAATACTCTCAAGGTTAAGGGATAAAAGATTCAGTATTGAATCAGGTCTATTAGTCTTTAAAGGTAGAGTAATCATACCTAATGATAAGGATATAAAATTATTAATTTTCAATAGCAGACATGATTCACCTTTAGCTTGTCATTTTGGGGTTGATAAAACCTACCAGTTAATAGCAAGGGGTTTTATCTGGCCAGGAATGACTAGAGAAATAAAGGCCTATAAAAAAGCCTGTTATGAATTTAATAGGAAAAAGGTACCTCATCATAGGAAGTATGGGCTGCTTCAACCACTTCCAGTTTCCTTTAAACCTTGGGAATCAATTTCAATTGATTTCATTTCTCAATTACCTCCATCATATTGTTTTGATAGTATACTAGTTGTGGTTGATATATTCTCCAAAATGTCCATTTTCATTAAAACTGTTACTACAGCTTCAGAAGATGATTTGAAAAAATTATTTCTAGAACATGTATTCTTTAAAAATGGATTACCTAGCAATATTATTTTAGTTAGAGGTTCTTTTCTTGTTTCTACTCTCTGGAATCAATTATTTTAACAATTAAATAATACAAGGAACCTTTCTACTTCTTATAATCCTGAAACCAATGGGCAAACCAAAACAGTTAATCAAATCCTTGAACAATATCTTCGAATGTATGTTAATTATTAACAAGACAATTGGACCACATGGTTACCATTGGTCAAATTTGCTTATAAAGATTCAACAAATTCTTCAACAAAACAATCTCCCTTCAAAAATATCTATGGAAAACATCTTCAATTCAATTTTATTCATGTAGGTGTAAATCATTCTGCTGAACATTATCGTCAAACAATTTCACTTCAATATAATCTGGAATCTGTGAATAGAAGGTATAAGGAACAGGTCAACAAACATTGACAATCTGCTCCATTATTTAAACCAGGCAATAAATTATGGATCAACACAAAAAATATTCAAACAACTCAACCATCTAGGACACTATCTGAAAAACACTTGAGTCCATTTCAAAATTATACTGTAATTTCTAAAAATGCATTTCAACTCAAGCTACCTCCAAAGTGGAAATCTATTCATCCTGTTTTTCACGTATCTCTCTTGGAACTAGCTTGAGAAATATACCCAGGAAGGAACCATCTTCCTCCAGAACTGGCCAAAGTAGAAGATCATCTAGAGTGGGAAATAAGCCAGATTCTTGACTCAAGAAGGTGAAAAGGGAAACTTCAATACCTTGTTGAATGGGAAGGCTACCTTGATGACACTAATAAAACATCCTGGGAACTAGCTCTTAATGTTTCTAATTTTTCTGAACTTATCAAATCTTTTCATTTAAAATATCCTTTAAAACCTAAACCTTGAAATTCTTTCTTTCTTTTTTTTCTTCTTCTTTTTTTGTTTTTTTTTCTTTTCTTTTCTCAAACTTAAAATCTCAAATCCTTAACATTTATTTCAATTTTTTCAAGAAAATAAAAAATAAAACTAAAACTTCATTATCATTTAAATCTTAATAATTCTTTTAACTATTTTTCAATTTTTTTATTTTCATATATTTCTTTAAAACCAAAATTTTAAACTTTACCAAAACAAAACAAAATTAAATTAAATAACACAAAAGTAAAATAAAATAAAATAAGCTAAAATAAAAAAAATTAAAATTAAAAACAAAATAAAAAAAAATTAAAATAAACAAAAAAAATAATAATAAAATTAAAAACTAATTAAAAAATTTTTTTTCTTTCTAAAATTATTTTCATATATCATTATTATGTTCTTTCTCTAAAATCTTTTTTCTTTTTTTTTCCTCTTTCAACCTTCAAACTCTTTCTCTTTTCATTTCTTTTCTGTTTCCTCCAAATTCAAACTATCAGAACACTCAAAAAAACCTTTTCCAACAATCAAACTTGAATTAAACCTCTTTTCAAATTCTAAATTTCTTTTTTCTCAAAAACTATCTTTCTTAAATACAATTATTTTTTCTTTCTTTTCTTCTCTTTACACAATAAATAAAAAACAAATAACCAAATAAAATGATATTCAAGATAAAACTATATACAAAATATTTTTTTCCTTTTTCTCCTTTAATTCATTTCTCTAAAATATTTTTTCTTCTAATTTATTTTGAATCAAATCCTTCATCTTCTACATTATTTTCCAAATTCTTTTTCAACTCTTTTCAAACACCTCATAAACTTCAGTGAAAACCACCTCTTTAATGTCTAAAAATTCCTTGTCTATATTATACAAAGCCAAATCAACAATCTCCCCAAGCTATTTACATAAATCCTTGACAAATTGTATTCAACAAGCTCAATGGGGTGGCTTGGACCATAATTGATCCAAAACTTTGACCGCTAAACTGATGTCCTCAATTTTTGATGGACCACTCTCAATTGGTCTTTCAACTTCTGTGGGAACCTTGGGGATTGGCCCACTAGTCAATGCTATGGGTACCTTTTCTGTGGTCTCCACTCTCTAAAAAAAATCAGTTACCCTTGAATTAATAAGATTTAAATTTATTCACTTACTCCAAACTCAGGGTCTACTTTGAGAAATAAAGGTTTCTTCTCTAGTACCTCTACTTTATCCTCATTGTCATCTTTGATGATCAGTTGTTGTTTTTTAGATGTGGTGGCTTCATTCCCTACTTGCTCTGAAGTATCTTCAACAAACTTGTCTGCATCCTCATCCACCATCCTATGTTTCCCTGAAGCTACATCCATAGCCCAATCAGAGATTTCTAACCTCTCCTCTTGACTCAAACCTTCCTTCAATTTATCTACAGCAAATCACTGTTGGAAGGTGCATCCCAGATATCTTCTGCAACAACCTTTGTGTCAGCAATTGAAAAAAATTTAGTTCTTGTAAAGGGCTCTGAATTATTTTTAAGAGCCAATGCATTACATGCTACTCAAAACCATTGAAAAAACTTGCACTTCTTGCAAGGAACTTGTGATGTCATACTCTCCACACAAAAATAATCCATGGCCACACAGGCTGTGCACAGAGTCTTAAATTGGCAGTTTGGAATTCCCCCATCAGCTCGGGGGTGAGGAATAGTAGGGGTAGGGTCAGTGTGTTCAGGCATTAATTTTAAAAATAATGAATCTAAATAAAAATAGGTACAAGAGATGATGGTAAAGTTTTGTAATGAAGTATTTCCACACTCAATCACCACACAATATAGGGGGTGGACTTGCTAGCGAGTCTGCAACATTGGACCCAAACTCACCATTGATTGAACACACATTGAGCTATTGATAAAGGAACCATACAATCAGGGATGAACACCACTCAGCAGAACAGTTTTAGGTGGGTGTTCAAGTAAATTTCAGTGTGGTTTCAGTATGAGTTCAGTCTGAGTTCCATCTGAGTTCAGGTTGAGGACTTGCTAACAAGTCCACCCCCTATATTGCATAGTGAATGGAGGCCTCATTTTATACCCAGGCATCTGTCATGCACTATGTGAAACTCAAAGCAAAAGCACTTCAATCACCCCACCATTAAAGCTCTAACTCCACTAGTAATTTGTGAAATGCAACCTTGGGGCGATTGCCTTCTATTGTGTTCTTGAATCAGTCAATCTGTCCAAACCTTAAAGGTACACTAATGGTAAAGACACTTATACTTTTCAATCATAGGCAATGTGCGTGCAATCTAGCACTAAAATCAAGGCAATATTTGAACAGGGGGTAATTGTGCATCTGAGGGTAAATTAGGAGGTCTGTGAAGTAGGAACAGGACAGAAGGGTTATAAGGTTAGATGGCTGGTAAATGGGAACTATGGTGGATTAGATGGGTATGTGGGTATAGGGTGGCTGGTTGATTAATGGGTCATTGCAAGGAGGAATAGGTTATTTAAAGGGGGTTAACTTGGTTCAATGTTCATAGAATTAAATTATAATATATTTGTGATAGTAGTTGAACTCTTATTAGGCTATTGTTATATTTGTCCTTTTTCTTCCTTAATAATCAATTTCATTAAATGCTAAATCCATAAATCTTTCCCTTTGATTATTGAGTTGCAACCCTTTGTGAGATTTGCCAAAATAGTTAGTGTCCTTAAAATATACAGTAATTATTCCTTGAAGATTATCTCAAACCAGTATTAGTTACTTTGATCTATCTTCCAATCACTTCCTTGAAGTAGTCCTCTGTGCTTTGAAGTTGTAATTTCTCTCTTCCTTCATATCTCACTTACTTTGGATCACCCTCAATCCTGTGCATAGGTTGTCCGGTGACAGTTGCCTTTCAATTGCATACACATATTAGGGGGTGTCAGTTCTGGCAAATCCGCACTTAACTTAAGTGTGGATTTCAAACCAAATCAGCACTTAAATTTTGCAAAAAAGTCACTTATTTCAAAAAAGGGTGTCAGTTATGACCTCAAATCAGCACTTTTTTCCCGTTTTTTTTCACAACCACATTTTGGCCACAAAACATCCCTTCCTTTCTTACCCCCTCCCTGTCACATGTGACACCCTGACCTTCCTCGCTACCTACCCATCAATCCTTGGCACACACCCCTTCCTGACATTATCAATATTTTGACCAGGCATGTTTACATTCTTTTTTAATTATTTCTTCTACTCCTTAATCTTTTTTCTATGGGTGTCAGTTCTGACCTCAAATCAGCACTTTTTTCGTGATTTTTTTTTCAAAACCACATGTTGGCCACATCATCCCTTTCTTTCCCATACCATTTTGTACTCTACAAATGTCCTCTTTGTGTACTTCATTCACTTGGGTTGGTATTTTGGTTTGTTGCATATTCATTTTTTTTTTGGAATTTACGGTGAATTTTTTTTTTTGGATGGCTCATTGGTTTTCTTTCACCAGCTCAACATGAAATCGCATATTTTGTCAGTGATTTTTTTTTCATTCATCCCTCATATCCTTTTCCTATTCTCCTCCAACATTCCTCAAACAATTTGGTTTCATTCATTTTGTCATCTCATCTCTCCAGGTAAGTCACTTTATTCTTTTTTTTGATTTTTTGATTACTAATTATAATTTTTTTTGTTTTTTTTGTTTATTTTATTTTTTTATCTAAATTTTTTTTGTAAGTGGTTATTTTGGATTTCAATGGTATAATTAACCTTTTTTTTCTCTCCCTCTTTACTTTCTTTTTTAGCTCCATCACCCTACTCTTCATCCCTCCTTGGCATGGTCATTATCCTTCCTTTCCCTTATTTCACTTTTTTTTGGCTCCATTTCATTGAAACACATACATTGCACATTCTTTATGCATTTCACTTACTCCATATTCAATTTCCCCACAATTCCAACATCAATCTTTCTCACTCTATTTTTCCTACTTTTCAATCAAGGTAAGTTTCATTTCCTTTTTTTCATGCCTATATGATATCTCATTCCTTTTATGAAAAGTTCATACTTAAATATATGTATGACTCTTATCTGGATAACAGTGAACTTATAAAACTCCTTTTGATCTCATCTTCATTACCACTTTTCAAGTTTTTGTAAAATTTTGAAAATCAGACTTGGAATTAGGGTTAGGTTTATTCAAATCTAATGTTCTTTTTACTGAAGATTCTCCTGAAGTCTACCTTTCATTTCCCTTAAACAGATTTGAATTTGATTCAGTGGTTGCTGAGATATTGACCGTTAAATTTGAGCCTTTTTTTTCCCAATTTAAATTTTTATTTCATTTTTTTATGTAACAAATTAGGGTTAGGTTTATTTAAATCACATGTCCTTTAACTGAAGATTCTACTAAAGCATATCTTTCATTTCCCTCAAACAGGTTTGAATTAGGTTCAGTGGTTGCTGAGATTTTGACCTTTGAAGTTGAGCCTTTTTTCCAAATTTCACTTGTCTTATTTCACATTTTTATATTGCATATTTAGATGATAAGGATTCTGAAACTCTTATATGATTATTATCTAGGCATTTCAATTATCTAGGCATGTATTCGTTGCTCAAGAATATCACTAAATCTCAAAAAGATGAAAATTTTTGCTTATGGGACACTCTACCTTCCTTTAACTCTTTTCTTGCTCTTCGACTCAAAAAGCACTGTAATAAAGCATTTGAAAAAAATCATGAACTTGCAACCAAATTTGGAATACCAAATTGGTGTGACTCCAAATGGGAAGATATCAGCCACAAATATCTTTTATTTTCTAATGTTATTATCACTCATTCTGGATTTCACAATAAAATTCACACCGATACCCAGGACACCAATTTTCTTACTTTTGGTATATTCTCATATATCAAACCGATTACTGGCCAACCAATACCATCTCCAGCTAAAATCAAATGACATGGTTTATATTTTCCAGACCACCGGTGCATCATTGATTTTGGTTTGGGAAATAGTATCATTGAAACCATTTGGAATTCTTCTAAGGATAATCATCAAACGACCAAAGCTCCTCCTGGTTTGGAATCCTGTCAAGATTTAACACATTTTGGTTGCTCATTTCAAATCAGTCATAAGTTGATTCAAAGAATCAATAAGGTAATTAAAGAAGGTAAAGTTAATCGATTTAAAAAAACTTTATTTAGATCCAAAAAGTATGGGGATTAGAGTTGTCATCGAAAATTTTATATTTTTTCGTAAATTTTTAATAAATATTTTATATGTATCAATTTCCTTAACTAAAGTAACGGGCCCACGACCTTGTGTTGTATAAATGGTAATCATGATAACATTTATTTGTTTCATGGGGTTCCTCTAGCCTATACCTGTGGAAAGTCCCGAACTTTTGTTTCTAGATTTGATCTGCATTTTGGCTTGAGGGATTGTCATTACTTTAAACTAGGGAAAGTGATATATATTAGATATTTATTTAACAATTTACGTAATTATATTAAATTTAGATGACTTCCACCACTTACTTCAATAAAATGCAGGGGGGGGTATTGCCAAATTTTCAAATCTGACATGTGAAATTGATAACTTAGAAAAATTTTGGTGATACCCACCCCTTGCTTCAATAAAATGCAGGGGAGAGTATTGCCAATTTTTTAAAACAGATATAGAATTATTTTGACTTGTAAATATTTTGGTGAAAATTTTTGATGAGAATGTGAAAGTAATTGTTTCCACCTTGAGCAGGTTTCTGGCTCAAAGGAATAGCAGTACCATCAACAAAACCAATACATCCTGGGAAGCCCTCTGCTTGCATAACCTGAGATGATTCAAGTGGCTCTTCTTTTGTTGGCCAGGTGAGAAGTTGAGATTACAAGGAGTTGATGGCAGTGATACATTGTTTGGTATAAGTGTTAACTGAACCATACCCTAAATCAAAGACATTTTCTAAACGTTTCAAAGCGGCTCCATTACCATTTGAACCCAAATGACATAGTGTGATGGCCAATTGAATTGAAGGATGTTGTTGTTCTTTTTGAGAATTATTGTGAAATATGGGATGATCCTGAATAAGCTCAAGCAATTTAAGGAAACATTCCTGAGAAGTCCTGAACAGCTGTCTAAAACTGGGTGTAGATAGTTTAAGAAGTGTTTGGATGGTGTACTTGGGGGTATGAGGTACTTGAGGCTTTCTGGGAAGAAGGTAACGTTTCATGGCCATTTTTGATAAAAAGACAAAATCTTCTTCTAGATCAGAATCAGAATCGCAATCAGAGTCCAAGAGAAGTTCAAGAGCCATGAAAGTCATTGCTTTATGTAATTTATCACGATTTGAAAGTGAGGAAGGCATAACTCTTATATGATATGATATGAAGATGTAAGTGATGTACGATGTTCTGAGTTATGAAGTGTTATGCTGTGGAGTGCTGCGTATGAATGGGATGATGCTGACAAATCAGTGAAATGGGACTTGATGGTGAAATCAGCACTTTTGGTTGAGAAAGTGCGGATTTGAGTGAAATAAGTGACTTATTTCATTTTGAAATCCACCAGTATTGGGGCTAGTGTGTTTTGGAAATCGGCACTTATTTAAGTGCGTATTTGTAAGTGTGGATTTGCCAGAACTGACACCCCCTATTGGGGGGGTGGCAAGGGAATGAGTGTATTGCCACAAGCTTTTTTTAATTCTGCTGTATCAAAGATAGAAATCCACAATCACAAAAATCTCTTTTTTTAAGATAGACTATGACACATTTTTTTATGCCATGGGGCACAACAATTATGCAACAGTTGCACAACAGTTATTAAGCAATGGTTATTTGGACTTAAGACCCACTAAAGACCTTTAAGTGCTAAAAACAATAGCTACATAGACTACATGGGAAAGTGATGTTGTAGGCAGTTCTTTGACAAGCAATTGCAAGCGAAAAAATGGCTTTAAAAAGGACCAAGCACCCTTGGCATTGTCCTGCTACAGAGAAAAAATTCTTGTGCCACTGCTAAGTGTTTCTGCACATCCCTTTCATTTTGGTCTGCCCATTTTTTATCATCTCTTTTGTAAGTCTCTCATTTTTGAACAGTAACACTAGGTTATTCAAAGGAAAACTAAAGCTTTAAAGCTTTTCATTTCCATTTCCATTGAGAACTTCAGCTGAAAAATAAATTGTTAAAACCTCACTACAGGGAACAGAAAAAAAAAGGTAAATTTTTTGATTGCTGAAAAACATTGAAATTTATATCCTTGAATGGTTTATTGCTCATGATGGGAATATTGGTGCCAGAATAATGGTGACAATTGGAAGTGGAGGAAGAGATGGTGGTGGTGGTGAGTGGAGAGAGGGATGCAGGGTTGAAAAACAAATAACAATAAGTTTTAAAATGTATAAAACATTGAACTACCCATAGCAAAGAAAGAAAAAGACAAAAAGACAAAAAGACAAAAAGACAAAAAGACAAAAAGACAAAAAGACAAAAAGACAAAAAGACAAAAAGACAAAAAGACAAAAAGACAAAAAGACAAAAAGACAAAAAGACAAAAAGACAAAAAGACAAAAAGACAAAAAGACAAAAAGACAAAAAGACAAAAAGACAAAAGGAAAGAATAATGAAAGTAAAAATCAAAGGACAAAAAGTTTGCAGCGACATCATTTGATGTTGCAGGCCAAAAATCAATTTCCTTGTTCATTCTGAGTCTTGAAAGTCGCAAGGTCTGTGCTGTGAAATGCCTTAGTCCAGTTGTCGCAAGACAGTTTTTAACGCTGTTTTTTCAGGTAGTGATAACTGTTACATAATCGTTGCGCCCCCTTACGAAACAAACATTCGTTGGAGTGACCAAAAGTGCAATACTATCTTAAGCTTACTTTTAATTTTGAGAGTGACCTGAATTGCCAGATATTGTACATACAGCTGTTTGGGAAAACCTTGCTCTTTTTTCGCCCCTCATCCCTCGCCAAAAGCGGCTTAAACTCATGTTTTTGGCAGGGAATGGAAGGTAAAAACACAGCAAGCTTTTCCCAAATAGCTGTACATTGAGGCTACTCGTACCTTGCCAAGTTTGAGGATAAATTTATTGAAAGGATTATTAAACACTTGCCAGAAATAGTTTATTCCGGGTTTCCCACAGCACGTATTGGCTGTTCCTGGGAGCAGTGCCGAAAAGTCTAAAGATCCCACCTGTCTGCTTCTTGTGTGCTTATTGATCGTCCACTATGTCAAGATCTAAACTCTTCTCGTCCATTCAGCTTACCGGTCGTCGGCTCATAACTGCCAATTCTGTTTTGCGCTCAACTCCCCCACCTTCAACCAGTTATTCAACCCCCTCCACCTCAACATTTCTTTGCCATCAGAAAGATGAATATCTGACCAAAGCAAAGGACATTCAATGGATTGATCCCAATCCTATTACTCAGTCATCCAAAACCTTGGCTCCACTTTCCAGTTCACGAGAAACACAGTTGACGGAGCGAATGACGTGCGTGCCAGCTGCATTTTGAGCTCCAATAGCTATACCAAGATTCTGAACAGACAAGGAATATTTTTTACAGTATGTATCAAGCTATTCGAGATGCTATGTCGATTGTTTTGAAAAAGGATGATTCAGCTTGTATTTTTGGCGAAGACGTGGCATTTGGTGGCGTATTTAGGTCAAAATAAAATCCTTAAACCAGCGTCTTGGTTGCTCCATCCATTAACTATTTGTGCTATTTATAAAATGCAGGTGCACAATAGGCTTAGCAGATGAATTTGGCCGCTCTAGAGTGTTCAATACCCCGCTTACGTAATAACCTACTTCCGTATCTTTTTTTTATTTTTTATTTATAAAAAAAAATGCGTTATAAGCTGACCGGGCGGAATGACACTCTGTACTGTAACATTGATTATAACAAAGTGAGCAAGGAATTGCTGGTTTTGGTGTTGGATTGGCTAGCATGGGGCAGACGGCAATTGCCGAAATTCAGTTTGCAGACTAGTCAGTTCCTGATTCTACTTATTCTGCCTTGAAGTTTGCTATAATATTGGTCTGTCTTAGTTACTTAAAAATTCTTTACGTAACTTTCACAATACAGTTGTTTTGGTTTCTAAATAGTATTTTATATAGTTACTTCTCATCTTACCATCATCTATGCAGTTTCTTATATGGCCAAGCTAATTACCTTATTTCTTTACTTGCAACAACATTCACTTGATGGATATATGACTTAGCATCTTTCCCGCATTTGATCAACTCGTCAATGAAGCTGCGAAGCTACGTTTCAGAAGCGCTAGTGAATATGATTGTGGGAACCTTACCATTCGAGCCCCGTGTATGGCAGTGGGACATGGTGGCTTGTATCACAGCCAAAGCCCGGAAGGGTTTTTTCAGCAAGCTTCAGGATTGAAGGTTTGATTCATCTGGATTTCTCTCGGGATATGGTTTGAACTCTTTTTGAGATGTACGTCGGATGAATTAATTTTCCCACCTCAACACAGGTAGTCATTCCAAGGTCACCTGTACAAGCTAAAGGACTCCTACTATCTGCCATTCGCGAACCGGATCCTATTATATTTTTCGAGCCCAAAATTCTCTACCGATCTAGTGTAGAGTATACACCTCAATGTGATTACCAAATTCCCTTGGACAAAGCTGAGATTTTGGCCACTGGAAATCATCTTACAATCATCAGTTATGGAACAACAATTTATACTTGCGAGACGGCAATCGAAATGCTTAAAAACCCTCCAGAAGAAATAAAAGAACTAATTCCTGAGAGTGTTAAGGAGATCGAAATTGAACTAATTGATCTAAGAACTGTTGTTCCGTTTGATGAGGAAACAGTTTTCAAGAGTGTCAAGAAAACTGGAAGATGTATCATTGTACATGAAGCTGCAAGAAGTGGAGGTGTCGGTTCAGAATTAGCCAGTCGGATACAAGAAGTTTGTTTTTCAAGGTAAGTTATAATTATTTCATTTCCCGGTAATTAAAGTTCAAATTATTAAGTTCTTTCATGTTCAATCTGAGCTACAGACTTGAGGCGCCAATCAAACGGGTTTGTGGATGGGATACCCCTTGTTCCATGGCATATGAAAAGTTTTATGTAAGTATATGAGGCGCTCCAAATATTTTTCCTTTTCCCTCAAAAATATAGATATACATCAGTGTGAAACCATTTTCAAGACTTTCCATGGAAGAAAACTTGATGTGATTTCAGACTGGTTTCTCCTTCCAACTGAATTATTTATATATACTTAGCTAACGATATTTTATTTTATTGTCATATACAACTTTCGCTTCTATCCTATGTTTTCAAAAATAATTGACCAATGGATTCATTATGACACACTATACATAGTTGCCCGATCAGATTCGAGTTGTGGATGCTATAGTTGAAACAATGACTTACTGATTTTTTTTCATTTAAACTAAATATGACAAGTCTTTTTATAGAGAAACATCAATAAAGAGCTCTTATCACTTCCTCATTTCTCTATTTTTCACTTTTCAAATTGTCTATTTTTTATTTTTTTACTTTAATACCAAAAAACAGATTGTGCAAGTGGAAAATTAATTCAAACAGTTCAAACTTGATTATCTACATAAGTGCTTTATCTTTTTTTTCTTTAGATATGTAACAGTGTAACTACTTTTTTTTAATTTTTAGTAACATAAATGCAGAATATTTAATTAAGTCATTATTTCGATTCCTTTGACTAAAAAGATGGAGAGAATGATTGATGTCAATTTTATAAAGGTTTGTCTAAGGGGTTAGAAAATGATAGGGGATATCAAAGATAGAAATTTGTAAATATTTAAAAGGTATTTCACAACACAAAAAGAAAGCCACAAACTTGACATTAATTTTCAGTAAAAAGGAGTTTTTGGAGCACAATATGGCATATTTTAAAAAATAATTATAATTGACTTGGTGGAAAAAAGAGGTATTTTGAAATAGAAGATTTCTAACTTTGATACCCACTAATGTGTTGGTTGAGTAAGTTTTTCAGGTTAAGGTCAGGTACAGAGATGTGAATAGCTTGATTAGTCAGTTTTCTAGAAGATTTAAATGGTCCAGTATGAATTGGAGTTGTCCATCTCCACTAAGTTATTAAACAAAATTCAATATTCAAGTCTCAGTAATTTAAGCTCACTTATTTAAATGGCTTGCAGCTTACAGTTGGTAGAAAAATAGAACTAATGATTTAAAACAATATTTAAATTTTTTTAAGAACTAATGAATATGATTGATATTTGTATGGTTATATATTTAAAAGGTGAAGTAAATGTCACCGGACGACCTACGCACAGGGTTGAGGGTGTTCCTGGAAGTGAGATGAGGAGGGTAGTTTAGAAGCTTCTTTGAGGCACAGAGGAAATGTTTGAGGAAGTGATTCGAAGATGACTCAAAGAAAGAGCTACTGCTTTGAGATATGTTCGAGAAGAATTCTAATATAATTTAAAAGTAATATTAATATTCTTAAGATCTCACAAAGGGTTGGAAACTCAATAATCAAAGATTTAGGATTTAGAAATGATTACTGAGAAAATAAGGAAAGATACAATAATAATGATTTAACCTGAAGCTTTTACCACTATTAACTATATATACGTTTTATAATTTAATTCTAAAGAATGTCAAACCAAAACCCAACCCCTTTTATATCCTTTACTCCTCCTCACATTGACCTCATATTCATCCATTATTCCGCACACCACAGACCATTAAAAATACACCCATTACACCTGGACCCTCCTCACTAACATCCGTCAACCCTTTAATCCTCCACTAACCATTCCGTCCATGCTCACTACCCCTTTTAATAATCCACAGATACTTAATAAACCTTTTAGTGGACTATTACATTGACAATTGCACTGTGCGTCGTTTATTGAGGAAAAGACTAGCACACACTATTGAGAGATTGACTAATTTAGATTTAGAGTTTAGACTAGCGCGGTTGAATAGTGAGTACACAAAGGAAAGTTGCAGTTGCTATGTAAAATTGCTTTCTGCGCTTCAAGTATGGATTTAGACCTCTGTATTATTGATTTAATGAGCTGCTTTTGCCTCAAGTGTCATGTGGTGTGTGACAGATGCCTGGGTATAAAAACGCGAGCTCCGTTGAGCGTGAGACATACTTCCCACACTACTTTCCCTCCATTCTTACTTTAATTAATTTATAATTTATTATGTTGAATTGTCCTACCACAACTCCCACGCCTCCACACCCCAAAGCAGATGGTGGAATCATTACCCGGCAGTATTCCCAAGCCTGCACGGCCTGCAAGTCAATGGAATACTTCTGCGTTGAAAGCACCGCAACACGAGGTCCTCGCCAGAAATGTGAATTTTGCTGTTGGAGACAGGTGGTGTGTGATGCCTTGTCTAAAAATGCGGACATCAAGCATAGATTTACAAAAACCAAAGAGGTGGTCAAAGATATTTGGGACGTATCAATTGGGGATGATCAGTTGGTGGGAGAGACTGGGGAGGAAGTTGAAGATACCGTGGCAACCTGGGTAACCCAGGCCACAAGTAAGAAAAAAGGGGTCAAAGAAGAGGTAGATGAATTAGTTGAAGATGATGAGGATGAAGTCCCCATCTCGAGACAGACACCAAATAAGCAGCGGATGGTCATCGAGGATGACGAAGAGGAGAAAGAAGTGGTGGTGGAAGTCACCCCGAAATTATTCTTAGAAGCTGACCCATTATTTGAAGTAAGTCCGTTCTTCTGTTATTTTAAAAATTTTGTTACTGATGATCTTATTTTTAGAATTCAGATGTCATCACAGAAGTTCCAATTGTGGAAGCTGCACCATTGCTGCCAGTTGAGGCAAATCAACCAGTGGTTGATTTGAGGGAGGAAAACGAAGAGACTCTCAACCAGGTATGGTCGAAGAAACCTCGCCAAGGTCGACGAGCTTGATTCATCAAAGATTTAAGTGGTGAAGTTGATAAGATTGTAAATGCTGCCTCCTTTGACATGGCCAAAGAGTTACTGGAAATTGGAGAAGTGGTACCAGTAGGAGAGGAGGAGGTTTTTGAGAAATGCAGGATGGAAATAAGAGTGGTTTTGGAAAAAATGAAGAGATTGGTTTGAGAGAAAATAAAGGAGAAAATTTGAAATGGAAGGAAAAGGAAAAGAAAGAAAGAGGGAAGGAAAAAAGTATAAAGCAATTTGTGTATATATTTATTTTATTTATTTTGTTGTTTTAATTGAAAATGTTGATATATATTTTATAAGATTTTGAGGAAAGAAAAGAAAAAAGGAAGAAAGAAAAGATTTGAATAAAATTTTGTTTTAAATTTTGAAAGAAGGAAATTTGAATGAAAGAAGAAAAGAAAGAATGTTTAACTAAATGAATTTTAGTTTAAGTTTTGAAAAGAAAAAATTCAAGTGAGAAAAAGAAAAAGTTGATTGAAACAATTTTATTTGAAGTGAAAATTTAATAGAAGGAAAAATTGTTATTTGTGAAAGTTTATTTATTGAAGTTTTTTAGGAATTTTGGTTATTTGAAAAGAAAGAAGAAAAAATAGTTTTGAAAAAAGAATTTGAAAGAAAGAAGTAATTTGTTTGAAGAATTAAAAAAGAGAGATTTAAAGGTTGAAGTGAAATTTGAAAAAGATTGTCGTATTGAGTTCGTGAAAAATTTTGATAGTTCAAAGAAAAAGAAATAAGGGAAAAGAAGAAAAGGTTTGAAAAGAGAAAAGAAAGAAAATTAAAGGAATTGTTGATTTTTAAGATTTTATTTGAATGAGTTTTAAGATTTTAATTTTATTATTTTATTTTATTTTTATTATTAACTTTTTTACTTTTTTAATTTAATTTAATTTTGATTTTAGTTTATTTTATTTTATTTTATTTATTTATTATTTTTTTTTAAAGAAGGTTAAAAAAAGCTTTTTGAGAAGAAGAAAGAAGAAAAGAAAAGACAGAGTAAGGATTTTAGAAGAGAAGGAGTTTTAGAATTTTAAGAAAAGAAAAAGAGAAAGAGAAAGAGAAAGAAGAAAAAAAAACAAATAAAAGAGAGTTCTAAGGTTTTGGTTTTAAAGGATATTTAGGATGAAAAGATTTTAGGAGTTCAGGGGCGTTAGAAACATTGATGGCTGGTTCCCAGGATGTTTTGTCTAAGTCATCAAGGAAACCTTCCCATTTCACGAGGTATTGAAGTTCCCCCTTGCTCATTCTTGAATCAAGGATATGACTTACTTCCCACTCTAGATGGTCTTCTACTTTGACCAATTCCGGAGGAGGTTGGTTCCTGCCCGGGTATGTTTCTTGAGCCAGTTCCAGGAGAGATATGTGGAAAACAGGGTGAATAGCCTGCCATTTAGGAGGTAGCTTGAGTCTACATGCAGTTTTAGAGACTTCGGAGTCGATTTTGAATGGTCCCAAGCGTTTTTCAGCCAGTTTCTTTGATGGTCAAGTTGTTTGAATGTTTTGTGCATTGAGCCATACTTTGTCGCCTGGTTTAAAAGAAGAAGCAGATTTTCGATGTTTGTCGGCCTGTTACTTGTACCTTTGAATTACTAATTCTAAATTTGATTTAAGTTCTTCTTGGAGTTTCGATATGGTTCAAAGATAATGTTCAGCAGGATGACTAGCTCCTACATGGTGTCACTTGACGACCTACGCACAAGGTCGAGGATGTTCCTGCAAGTGAGATAAAAGGTTCAGATACTTCTTCGAAGCACAGAGGGATAGTTCGAGGAAGTGATTCAAAGATGACTAAAAGGAAGAACTACTGCTTCGAGTTATGTTCGAGAAGGATTCTAATATAATTGAACAGTGATATTGAAATTCTTAAGATCTCACAAAGGGTTGGAAACTCAACAATCAAAGATTTAGGATTTAGATATGATTATTGAGAAAATAAAGAAAGATACAATAATAATGATTTTCACTTAGAGTTTTATCACTATTAACTATAAATACGTTTTATAATTTAATTCTAAGGAATGTCGAACTGAAAAACCCAGCCCCTTTTAAATCCTTTACTCCTCCTCGCATTGACCTCATACTCATCCACAATTCTGCACACCACAACCCATTTAAAATATATCCGTTACACCTGGACCCTCCTCACTAACATCCGTTAACCCCTTAATCCTTCACTAACCATTCCGTCCATGCTCACTACCCCTTAATAACCCACAGACATTTCATGAACCTTTTAATGTACTATTATATTAACTATTGCGCTGTGCGTCTCTTATTGGGAAAAAGACTAAGACACACTATTGAGAGATTGACTAATTTAGATTTAGAGATTTAGGCTAGCGCAATTGAATAGCGAGTACACAAAGGAAAGTTGCAGTTGCTATGGAGAGTTGCTTTCTGCGCTTCGAGTATGGATTTAAACCCTTTACTATTGATTTAATGAGCTACTTTTGCCTCAAGTGTCACGTGGCGCCTGACAGATGCCCGGGTATAAGAACGCGAGCTCCGTTGAGCGTAAAACATATTTCCCACACTAATTTCCCTTCCTCCTTTACTTAATTATTAATTTTATTACTTTGAATCACTATGACGGATTTCCCTACACCGACTCCCACGCCTCCACACCCTAAAGCGGATGGGGGTGTTGTAACACGGAAATTTTCAAAGACTTGCAGGGCTTGCGAGTCAATGGAGTATTTTTGCGTGGAGAGAACGGCGACACGAGGACCTCTCCAGAAGTGTGAGTTTTGCCAATGGAGAAGAGTGGCTTGTGACGCCTTGGCAAAGAATGCCGACATTGAGAGTCGTTTTACAAAGACAAAGTATTGGGTGATCCCTAAAACAAAGGAAGTAGTCAAGGACATTTGGGATGTGTCCATTGGGGACGATCAATTGGTGGGGGAAAATGAGGAAGAAGTTGAAGATGATGTGAACATCTGGGTGGCTAGGGCTGCGAACAAGAGGGGGGTCATCGAGGAGGAGGAAGAAATTCCCATCTCGAGGAAAACCCCCAAAAAGCGACGGGTGGTCATAGAAGATGACAAAGAGGAAAGGGAGGTGGCAGAGAAGGTCACTCCTAGATTGTTTTTGGAGCCTGACCCAATCTTTGAAGTAAGTTCACCTTTTTATAATTTATAATTTTAATTACTGATGATTCTGTTTTAGAATTCATACGTCATCATTGAGGTCCCTACAACGGAAGCTTCAAATGTGGAAGCGACCCTTGTGGGACCCACTGCGGTGAAACTGGCAGTGTTGGTGGAGGGTAGATTACCAACTGTTACCTTGAGGGAAGAAAACGAAGAAACCCTCGATCAAGTATGGTCGAAGAAACCTCGTCAGGCTCGACGAGAAAAATATATTGAAGACTTCAGCGGCGAGATTGATAACATTATCAATGCCGCTTCCTTCGACATAGCCAAGGAGTTACTTGAACTTAGGGAGTTGATTCCGGTAGGAGAGGGGGAGAACTTTGAGAAATGTAGAAAGGAGATAAGGGAAATTTTGGAGAAGATGAAGGGATTGGTTTGGGAGAAGATAAAAGAGAAAATTTAAAATAAAGAGAGAAAAGGAAAAAAGAATGTAGAAACAATTTGTATTTAATTATTTTACTTTGTTATTTTATTTAGAATTTTATTGTTTTATTTTATTTTATTATTTTTTATATAAGATTTTGAGAGAAAGAAGGAAAAGACAGAAAAAAAGATTTAAATAGAATTTGTTTTAAGATTTTGAAAGAAGAAGTTTAAATGAGAAAAAAAAAGAATATTTGATTGAAGGAGTTTTAGTTTTAAAGTTTCAAAAAGAAAAGAATTAAGTAAGAAGAAAGAAAGAAGAAAGAAATAATTGATTGAGATAATTTAAGAAAAAAATTGTTATTTAAGTTTGTTAATTGAAGATTTGAGGGATTTTAGTTATTTGAAAAAAGAAAAGAAAGAAAAGAAGAGACGAAATAAAAATTCTAAGAGGATTTTGAAGAATTTAAAAAGGTGATTTAGAAGTTAAAGTGAAGTTCGAGAAAGATGGTAGTGTAATGTTCGTGAAGAATTTTGATAGTTCGAGGAAAATAAAATTTTAAAGAAGAATGTATATAGAAAATTGAGAATAAAAAAAATTTTTATTTTATTTTTATTTTTAATTTTTTATTTGTTTTATTTTTATTTTTATTTTAATTTGGTTTTTATTTTATTTTATTTTATTTTTACTTTTATTTTAATTTAATTTATTATTTTTTTTTAAAAGAAGGTTGAAACATTTTGAAAAAAGAAAGAATAAAGAAGAAAAAAAAAGGATTTTTTAGAAATTAAAAGGAAAGAAAAAAAAACAGAGAAAAGAAAAAAGAGAGTTTTAATGTTTTGGTTTTAAAGGTATTTAAGATGAAAAGATTTTAGGAGTTCAGGGGCGTTACAAACATTGATGGCTGGTTCCCAGGATGTTTGGTCTGAGTCATCGAGGAAGCCTTCCCATTCCACGAGGTAAGGAAGTTTCCCCTTGCACATTCTTGAATCAAGGATATGGCTTACTTCCCACTCTAGATGGTCTTCTACTTTGACCGGTTCCGGAGGAGGTTTTTTCTTGGCCGGGTATGTTTCTCGAGCCAGTTCCAGGAGAGATACGTGAAAAACAGGGTGAATAGTCTGCCATTTAGGAGGTAGCTTGAGTCGAAATGCAGTTTTAGAGACTTCAGAGTCAATTTAGAATGGCCCCAAGCGTTTTTCAGCCAGTTTCTTTGATGGTCGAGTCGTTCAAATGTTCCGTGCATCAAACCATACTTTTTCACCTGGTTTAAAAGGAGGAGCAGTTTGTCGATGTTTGTCAGCCTGTTCCTTGTACCTTCGAACCGCTAATTCCAGATTTGATTTAAGTTACTCTTGGAGTCGTGATATGGTTCGAAGATAATGTTCCGCAGGATGATTAGTTCCTACATGGATTGAATTGAATTGAGGATGTCTTCCATAAACAGTTTCAAAAGGAGATTTTTGTGTCAAAGAATGAGTCGAGTTATTATAAGAAAACTCGGCCAATGGTAGCCATGTGGTCCAATCGTCTTGTTGATAACTGACATACATTCGAAGGTATTGTTCGAGGATTTGGTTGACCCTTTCTGTTTGCCCATCGGTTTTTGGATGATAGGCTGTGGAGAGGTTCCTCGTGATATTGAGTTGTGGACACAGTTGAGTCTAGAATGTGGATACAAACAATGAGCCTCTATCTGAAATAATATCATTAGGTAAGCCGTGTTTGGAAAATACATATTCTAGAAACAATTTTGACAGATCTTCTGCAGTAGAAGTAGTAGTGGTTTTAATGAAAATAGACACTTTTCAGAATCTATCTACTATTACTAATATAGCATCAAAATTATTAGAAAGAGGAAGTTGAGAAATAAAATCCATCGATAAAGATTCCCAAGGTTTAGAGGGAATAGGAAGTGGTTGAAGCAACCCATACTTCCGGTGATGGGGAGCCTTATTCCTATTACATTCGTAACAAGCTTTTATATAGGTCTTGATTTCCCTGGTCATACCTGGCCAGAAAAAATCCCTCGCTATTAACTGGTGGGGTTTATCAACCCCAAAATGACCAGCTAATGGAGAATCATGTCGACTGTTGAAAATCCATAATTTTATCTCATTGTTGTTGGGTATGACTACTCTACCTTCGAAGACTAATAGACCTGATTCAATACTAAATCTTTTGGCCCCTTGCTTCAAGAGTATTTTGTCTTTTAACCCTAAACAATAATCGTCCTTTGACTGAGCTTGGAGGATGTTGGATAGTGGATTTTGAAAGGATTGAATTGTCATCAAATTAAGTTGATGAGTCGTTAAAATTGATTCGTTGAAGATTGATTTCACATTTGCTGGATTTTTGTGAGCAAATGCGCCCCCCCGCTGTGGGTAAATGTTGTCCTGAAGTGACAAGATATCTGGGACAATGCAGTTCTTACCTAAGCGATAGGAAATAGAAAAGGGAAATTCAGACAGAAATTCAGCCCACCTGGCTTGACACCTGGTTAACACTTTGGAAGACATAAAGTATTTCAAAGCATTATGATCTGTTAAAATTTGAAAAGGACTATCTAAGCTGAGAAGAAAAGAGTGCCATTTTTTAAGACAGTGAATAATAGCTAAAAGCTCTTTGTCATGAATTTCATAATTTAACTCTGCCGCAATGAGTTTGCGTGACTAAAAAGCAACAGGATGAAACAGTTTTGTTTCCGGATTCAATTGAGAAATGACCACTGAAATAGCATAATTGCTCACATCTGTCTTGACTATTGTCGAAGCAGTAGGATCAAAGTGTCAAAGAATTGGAGCTGTAGTGAATGCCGTCTTCAATGCTTCGAATACCTTTTGTGCTGTAGAAGTAAAAATAAAAGGAATATCTTTTCCAAGAAGAGAAGTAAGATTGGAAATAGTTTTAGAGTAATCTTTAATAAATCTTCTATAGAAATTTGCAAAACCCAAAATTCCTTGGAGGGATTTAACGGATTTGGGCTCAGGCCATTCCAGGACTTTTTGAACTTTTTCGTCGTCCATGACTAAACCATCAGTGGATAATGTAAAACCCAAAAAATCAATAGATTTAAGATGGAATACGCATCTTCTATGCTTGGCATAGAGTCCATGACCTTGAAGTCAATTTAAAACCTGTCAAACATAATGAATATTTTCATCCAGTGTCTTAGAGAAAATTAAAATATCATCTAAATAGACAACAACAAATTGTTCGACAACATCTTGAAAGATGTCATTGACAAAAGTTTGAAAAGTAGATGGTGCGTTACACAATCCAAAAGGCATAACTAAATATTCAAAACTACCAGATCTAGTGCGCATTGCAGTCAGTGGTTCATGACCTTCCGCAATGTAAATAAGATTGTAAGTGCCTCTAAGATCAATTTTAGAAAAGAAATTAGCACCATTAAAAAGGGTAAGAAGAAATGACATAGGAGGAACAGGATATGCATTCTTCTTAGTGACTGTGTTGAGCTTTCTATAGTCAACACACAACCTAAGACTACCATCCTTCTTTTTTACAAAGAGGACAGGGGAGCCGGTTGGAGATTTACTGGCTTTGATGAAACCTTTGGCTACATTCTCTGCAATGTAGTCTCGAAGAACTTGAGATTCGTCCTTCGACAAAGAATAGACAGGACCTGCCGGAGGTACTGGACCTATTAACTCTATCTGTTAATCGTAGGGTCGATGAGGTGGTAACTTATCGGCCTTGCGGATTGAAAAAAAATCGAGGAAATCATGATAGATTTCTGGTAGAGTCGATTTAATGGCTTCAACGTCGATTTGGTTGTCCTCATCATCTTTGAGAGAATCTGTTGAGAGAAGACCAGAATTGAGAGAGCATAATTCAATTACTTCAAGGCAATTTAAATCCTCTTCGAGTGAAGTCATCAAGCTAGAAGGGTTAGCCAATTGCTCATTTAAAGAAAGATCAGATGCTTGAAAGTCATCTGGCAGAGATTTGTCCTCTCGAAGGATATTGTCAGGCGGGTTGTTTAATTCCCTATTGACATGCATTGAAGAATCAGAAATATACTTAGTCCATGGGGTGATCAATCCCCGTGTCCAATCAATTTCAGGATACCAATGCGTTAAAAAGTCATGGCCAAGAATGGTATCGTCCATCCTTGGGGCGTCCAAGACTTTTAGTTCCCACTCGAAGGGGGGAAAATTCGGAAAGTTGGAACCCATAAAACTTTCTTACTGACCCAATATTTGGGTTCCTCTGATTCGACCAAGTAAATTGGAGTTCGATCGATATCTGTAAATGTCAGCTGTAACTTCTCGGAAAAAGATAAACTGACAAAAGAAATTGAAGCTCCAGAGTCTATAAGACAACTGAAGGGGATATCCTCCTTAAAAATAATAAATCTCAAGCTGTTTAAGGCAACTCCAGTCCTTAAGGCATGGAGGTTCTGTGCACTGGGAGAGATAAGATAGTTTGCTTTGCACACAAGTAAACTATCTACTAGTTTTTTGGCTTCGAACTAGTACCTTCTCTTTCCTTCAATTTTACACAATCTTCCAGCTTGTTCTTACCCCCACAATACATACATAACCCATTATCTGTTCGCCTCTTCCTCTCAGATTCTTTAAGCTCCCCTTTAGGATCCAGTACTTTACTGATATCGCCTGGGGTCGAGCTTTTCGGCCAAAGTTTGTCCTTTCCCTTAATAGGTTTGGATTGAGTCAAGGAGGATTTAGTTGTTTGTGGGTGTGAAGAAGGTCCCGATTTGAAATTTAAGCCTTGAGATTTGTTGGCGTATCGACAATGTTGAAGTTGTCTTTGGTAAACGCCGTTAAGTTCGAGGGTTCAATCCATTAAATCTGTTAAAGTAGTCATCTTCTGACCGTGAAGATTTAACTGATCCAGAATCCTTGAAGGAAGTCCTTTTTTGAAATGATACTTAAGGGCAGCATCATTCCAACCTACTCTAGTTTGAAGCGCTCTGAAGTTCGAGATATATTCAGAGGCTTTCCCATTATCACTCATGCGAAGGAAATCAAGTTCAATTTCGGCGTTGTCAGTTTCATTAGGGTCACCAAACAACGTGAAGAGTTGGTCTTCAAACTTTTCCCAGTTATTATTAAGTAAGTGGGTTTCAGTTGAAGAGAGCATGAGAAGATAAGGTTCGAACCATCTTGCTGCTTTTCCGGCCAGAAATGAAGAAGCATAAACAACATTTGATCGGTTGTTATTGAAGGTTCAAGGGTCATTATGGAACAGGAGCTTGCAGGTTTGCAAGAAGGGTCGCAATCTGTTTGGATGTTCTCCATCGAATTTATCAGGAGATTTCATAGAAGGAGTTTTGAATTTAGATCCCTCTGAAGACGTTGAATTTGAAAGGGTCTTCATGAAAAGTCTCATGAAATCTTCCAGAGATTTGGATGGTCCAGGTTCTGAAGGTTGACCAGAAGGGTGGTTAGCAGGGGTGGAGGATTCAATTGAGAAATGACCACTGAAATAGCATAATTGCTCACATCTGTCTTGACTATTGTCGAAGCAGTAGGATCAAAGTGTCAAAGAATTGGAGCTGTAGTGAATGCCGTCTTCAATGCTTCGAATACCTTTTGTGCTGTAGAAGTAAAAATAAAAGGAATATCTTTTCCAAGAAGAGAAGTAAGATTGGAAATAGTTTTAGAGTAATCTTTAATAAATCTTCTATAGAAATTTGCAAAACCCAAAATTCCTTGGAGGGATTTAACGGATTTGGGCTCAGGCCATTCCATGACTTTTTGAACTTTTTCGTCGTCCATGACTAAACCATCAGTGGATAATGTAAAACCCAAAAAATCAATAGATTTAAGATGGAATACGCATCTTCTATGCTTGGCATAGAGTCCATGACCTTGAAGTCAATTTAAAACCTGTCAAACATAATGAATATTTTCATCCAGTGTCTTAGAGAAAATTAAAATATCATCTAAATAGACAACAACAAATTGTTCGACAACATCTTGAAAGATGTCATTGACAAAAGTTTGAAAAGTAGATGGTGCGTTACACAATCCAAAAGGCATAACTAAATATTCAAAACTACCAGATCTAGTGCGCATTGCAGTCAGTGGTTCATGACCTTCCGCAATGTAAATAAGATTGTAAGTGCCTCTAAGATCAATTTTAGAAAAGAAATTAGCACCATTAAAAAGGGTAAGAAGAAATGACATAGGAGGAACAGGATATGCATTCTTCTTAGTGACTGTGTTGAGCTTTCTATAGTCAACACACAACCTAAGACTACCATCCTTCTTTTTTACAAAGAGGACAGGGAAGCCGGTTGGAGATTTACTGGCTTTGATGAAACCTTTGGCTACATTCTCTGCAATGTAGTCTCGAAGAACTTGAGATTCGTCCTTCGACAAAGAATAGACAGGACCTGCCGGAGGTACTGGACCTATTAACTCTATCTGTTAATCGTAGGGTCGATGAGGTGGTAACTTATCGGCCTTGCGGATTGAAAAAAAATCGAGGAAATCATGATAGATTTCTGGTAGAGTCGATTTAATGGCTTCAACGTCGATTTGGTTGTCCTCATCATCTTTGAGAGAATCTGTTGAGAGAAGACCAGAATTGAGAGAGCATAATTCAATTACTTCAAGGCAATTTAAATCCTCTTCGAGTGAAGTCATCAAGCTAGAAGGGTTAGCCAATTGCTCATTTAAAGAAAGATCAGATGCTTGAAAGTCATCTGGCAGAGATTTGTCCTCTCGAAGGATATTGTCAGGCGGGTTGTTTAATTCCCTATTGACATGCATTGAAGAATCAGAAATATACTTAGTCCATGGGGTGATCAATCCCCGTGTCCAATCAATTTCAGGATACCAATGCGTTAAAAAGTCATGGCCAAGAATGGTATCGTCCATCCTTGGGGCGTCCAAGACTTTTAGTTCCCACTCGAAGGGGGGAAAATTCGGAAAGTTGGAACCCATAAAACTTTCTTACTGACCCAATATTTGGGTTCCTCTGATTCGACCAAGTAAATTGGAGTTCGATCGATATCTGTAAATGTCAGCTGTAACTTCTCGGAAAAAGATAAACTGACAAAAGAAATTGAAGCTCCAGAGTCTATAAGACAACTGAAGGGGATATCCTCCTTAAAAATAATAAATCTCAAGCTGTTTAAGGCAACTCCAGTCCTTAAGGCATGGAGGTTCTGTGCACTGGGAGAGATAAGATAGTTTGCTTTGCACACAAGTAAACTATCTACTAGTTTTTTGGCTTCGAACTAGTACCTTCTCTTTCCTTCAATTTTACACAATCTTCCAGCTTGTTCTTACCCCCACAATACATACATAACCCATTATCTGTTCGCCTCTTCCTCTCAGATTCTTTAAGCTCCCCTTTAGGATCCAGTACTTTACTGATATCGCCTGGGGTCGAGCTTTTCGGCCAAAGTTTGTCCTTTCCCTTAATAGGTTTGGATTGAGTCAAGGAGGATTTAGTTGTTTGTGGGTGTGAAGAAGGTCCCGATTTGAAATTTAAGCCTTGAGATTTGTTGGCGTATCGACAATGTTGAAGTTGTCTTTGGTAAACGCCGTTAAGTTCGAGGGTTCAATCCATTAAATCTGTTAAAGTAGTCATCTTCTGACCGTGAAGATTTAACTGATCCAGAATCCTTGAAGGAAGTCCTTTTTTGAAATGATACTTAAGGGCAGCATCATTCCAACCTACTCTAGTTTGAAGCGCTCTGAAGTTCGAGATATATTCAGAGGCTTTCCCATTATCACTCATGCGAAGGAAATCAAGTTCAATTTCGGCGTTGTCAGTTTCATTAGGGTCACCAAACAACGTGAAGAGTTGGTCTTCAAACTTTTCCCAGTTATTATTAAGTAAGTGGGTTTCAGTTGAAGAGAGCATGAGAAGATAAGGTTCGAACCATCTTGCTGCTTTTCCGGCCAGAAATGAAGAAGCATAAACAACATTTGATCGGTTGTTATTGAAGGTTCAAGGGTCATTATGGAACAGGAGCTTGCAGGTTTGCAAGAAGGGTCGCAATCTGTTTGGATGTTCTCCATCGAATTTATCAGGAGATTTCATAGAAGGAGTTTTGAATTTAGATCCCTCTGAAGACGTTGAATTTGAAAGGGTCTTCATGAAAAGTCTCATGAAATCTTCCAGAGATTTGGATGGTCCAGGTTCTGAAGGTTGACCAGAAGGGTGGTTAGCAGGGGTGGAGGATTCAATTGAGAAATGACCACTGAAATAGCATAATTGCTCACATCTGTCTTGACTATTGTCGAAGCAGTAGGATCAAAGTGTCAAAGAATTGGAGCTGTAGTGAATGCCGTCTTCAATGCTTCGAATACCTTTTGTGCTGTAGAAGTAAAAATAAAAGGAATATCTTTTCCAAGAAGAGAAGTAAGATTGGAAATAGTTTTAGAGTAATCTTTAATAAATCTTCTATAGAAATTTGCAAAACCCAAAATTCCTTGGAGGGATTTAACGGATTTGGGCTCAGGCCATTCCATGACTTTTTGAACTTTTTCGTCGTCCATGACTAAACCATCAGTGGATAATGTAAAACCCAAAAAATCAATAGATTTAAGATGGAATACGCATCTTCTATGCTTGGCATAGAGTCCATGACCTTGAAGTCAATTTAAAACCTGTCAAACATAATGAATATTTTCATCCAGTGTCTTAGAGAAAATTAAAATATCATCTAAATAGACAACAACAAATTGTTCGACAACATCTTGAAAGATGTCATTGACAAAAGTTTGAAAAGTAGATGGTGCGTTACACAATCCAAAAGGCATAACTAAATATTCAAAACTACCAGATCTAGTGCGCATTGCAGTCAGTGGTTCATGACCTTCCGCAATGTAAATAAGATTGTAAGTGCCTCTAAGATCAATTTTAGAAAAGAAATTAGCACCATTAAAAAGGGTAAGAAGAAATGACATAGGAGGAACAGGATATGCATTCTTCTTAGTGACTGTGTTGAGCTTTCTATAGTCAACACACAACCTAAGACTACCATCCTTCTTTTTTACAAAGAGGACAGGGAAGCCGGTTGGAGATTTACTGGCTTTGATGAAACCTTTGGCTACATTCTCTGCAATGTAGTCTCGAAGAACTTGAGATTCGTCCTTCGACAAAGAATAGACAGGACCTGCCGGAGGTACTGGACCTATTAACTCTATCTGTTAATCGTAGGGTCGATGAGGTGGTAACTTATCGGCCTTGCGGATTGAAAAAAAATCGAGGAAATCATGATAGATTTCTGGTAGAGTCGATTTAATGGCTTCAACGTCGATTTGGTTGTCCTCATCATCTTTGAGAGAATCTGTTGAGAGAAGACCAGAATTGAGAGAGCATAATTCAATTACTTCAAGGCAATTTAAATCCTCTTCGAGTGAAGTCATCAAGCTAGAAGGGTTAGCCAATTGCTCATTTAAAGAAAGATCAGATGCTTGAAAGTCATCTGGCAGAGATTTGTCCTCTCGAAGGATATTGTCAGGCGGGTTGTTTAATTCCCTATTGACATGCATTGAAGAATCAGAAATATACTTAGTCCATGGGGTGATCAATCCCTGTGTCCAATCAATTTCAGGATACCAATGCGTTAAAAAGTCATGGCCAAGAATGGTATCGTCCATCCTTGGGGCGTCCAAGACTTTTAGTTCCCACTCGAAGGGGGGAAAATTCGGAAAGTTGGAACCCATAAAACTTTCTTACTGACCCAATATTTGGGTTCCTCTGATTCGACCAAGTAAATTGGAGTTCGATCGATATCTGTAAATGTCAGCTGTAACTTCTCGGAAAAAGATAAACTGACAAAAGAAATTGAAGCTCCAGAGTCTATAAGACAACTGAAGGGGATATCCTCCTTAAAAATAATAAATCTCAAGCTGTTTAAGGCAACTCCAGTCCTTAAGGCATGGAGGTTCTGTGCACTGGGAGAGATAAGATAGTTTGCTTTGCACACAAGTAAACTATCTACTAGTTTTTTGGCTTCGAACTAGTACCTTCTCTTTCCTTCAATTTTACACAATCTTCCAGCTTGTTCTTACCCCCACAATACATACATAACCCATTATCTGTTCGCCTCTTCCTCTCAGATTCTTTAAGCTCCCCTTTAGGATCCAGTACTTTACTGATATCGCCTGGGGTCGAGCTTTTCGGCCAAAGTTTGTCCTTTCCCTTAATAGGTTTGGATTGAGTCAAGGAGGATTTAGTTGTTTGTGGGTGTGAAGAAGGTCCCGATTTGAAATTTAAGCCTTGAGATTTGTTGGCGTATCGACAATGTTGAAGTTGTCTTTGGTAAACGCCGTTAAGTTCGAGGGTTCAATCCATTAAATCTGTTAAAGTAGTCATCTTCTGACCGTGAAGATTTAACTGATCCAGAATCCTTGAAGGAAGTCCTTTTTTGAAATGATACTTAAGGGCAGCATCATTCCAACCTACTCTAGTTTGAAGCGCTCTGAAGTTCGAGATATATTCAGAGGCTTTCCCATTATCACTCATGCGAAGGAAATCAAGTTCAATTTCGGCGTTGTCAGTTTCATTAGGGTCACCAAACAACGTGAAGAGTTGGTCTTCAAACTTTTCCCAGTTATTATTAAGTAAGTGGGTTTCAGTTGAAGAGAGCATGAGAAGATAAGGTTCGAACCATCTTGCTGCTTTTCCGGCCAGAAATGAAGAAGCATAAACAACATTTGATCGGTCGTTATTGAAGGTTCAAGGGTCATTATGGAACAGGAGCTTGCAGGTTTGCAAGAAGGGTCGCAATCTGTTTGGATGTTCTCCATCGAATTTATCAGGAGATTTCATAGAAGGAGTTTTGAATTTAGATCCCTCTGAAGACGTTGAATTTGAAAGGGTCTTCATGAAAAGTCTCATGAAATCTTCCAGAGATTTGGATGGTCCAGGTTCTGAAGGTTGACCAGAAGGGTGGTTAGCAGGGGTGGATGGTGCCTCGTGCATTGTATCCTCTCCTTCTTCATCATCACTAGAATCAACAAAATCTTGTGGGATGTCTTCTACTGATTGGACTGAATGTAGCCGTTCCCTAAGGTCGAGTGGCTCCAAGGAGTGAGTGTGGGAAACAGGCCTAGTGGCTGTTGGCCTGCCTCTGGCGCGAGCTCTAGTAGTAGCGCCTGTAGGAGGAGTGCATTGAACAGGTGCCATTTTAAGAATTTTGAGAAAACACCTGAAAAGGGACGTAGTAGTGCAAAGAATGAGAATTACGGAGAATTTTATTATACTGTCACTGGACAACCTACGCACAAGGTCGAGGATGTTCCTGAAAGTGAGATAAAAGGTTTAGATACTTCTTCGAAGCACAGAGGGATAGTTCAAGGAAGTGATTTGAAGATGACTAAAAGGAAGAACTACTGCTTCGAGTTATGTTTGAGAAGGATTCTAATATAATTGAACGGTAATATTAAAATTCTTAAGATCTCACAAAGGGTTGGAAACTCAACAATCAAAGATTTAGGATTTAGATATTATTATTGAGAAAATAAAGAAAGATACAATAATAATGATTTTCACTTAGAGTTTTATCACTATTAACTATAAATACATTTTATAATTTAATTCTAAGGAATGTCGAACCAAAAAACCCAGCCCCTTTTATATCCTTTACTCCTCCTCGCATTGACCTCATATTCATCCACCATTCCGCACACCACAACCCATTTAAAATATATCCGTTACACCTGGACCCTCCTCACTAACTTCCGTTAACCCCTTAATCCTTCACTAACCATTCCGTTTATGCTCACTACCCCTTAATAACCCACAGACATTTCATGAACCTTTTAATGTACTATTATATTAACTATTGCGCTGTGCGTCGCTTATTGGGAAAAAGACTAAGACACACTATTGAGAGATTGACTAATTTAGATTTAGAGTTTTAGGCTAGCGCAATTGAATAGCGAGTACACAAAGGAAAGTCGCAGTTGCTATGGAGAGTTGCTTTCTGGGCTTCGAGTATGGATTTTAACCCTTTAGTATTGATTTAATGAGCTACTTTTGCCTCGAGTGTCACATGGCGCGTGAAACATGGATTGAGTTGAATCAAGGATGTCTTCCATAAACAGTTTTGAAAGGAGATTTTTGTGTCAAAGAATGATTCAAGTTATTATAAGCAAATTTGGCCAATGGTAACCATGTGGTCCAATTTTCTTGTTGGTAACTGACATACATTCGAAGGTATTGTTTGAGTATTTGATTGAACCTTTCCGTTTGCCCATTGGTTTCAGGTTGATAGGCCGTGGAGAGATTCCTCGTGATATTGAGTTTTCAACACAATTGAGTCCAGAATGTGGATACAAACAATGAGCCTCTATCTGAAACAATATCATTAGGTAAGCCATGTTTGGAAAATACATATTCTAGAAATTTTTTTGACAAATCTTCTGCTGTAGCAGTAGTAGTGGTTTTAATGAAAATAGACATTTTTGAAAATATATCTACTATTACTAATATAGCATCAAAATTATTAGAGAGAGGAAGTTGAGAAATAAAATCCATCGATAAAGATTCCCAAGGTTTAGAGGGAATAGGAAGTGGTTGAAGCAACCCATGCTTCCGGTGACAGGGAGCCTTATCCCTATTACATTCATAATAAGATCTTATATATGCCTTGATTTCTTTGGTCATTCCTGGCCAGAAGAAAGCCCTCACATTTAACTGGTAGGTTTTATCAGCCCCAAAATGACCAGCTAATGGAGAATCATGTCGACTATTGAAAATCCATAATTTTATTTCATTATCATTGGGTATGACTACTCTACCTTCAAAAACTAATAGACCTGATGCAACACTAAATCTTTTGGCCCCTTTCTTTGAGAGTATTTTGTCTTTTAACCCTAAACAATAATTGTCCTTCGACTGAGCGTCAATGATGTTGGATAGTGGATTTTGAAAAGATTGAATTGTCATCAAATTAAGTTGATGAGTCGTTAACATTGATTCTTAGAAGATTGATTTCACATTTTCAGGTTTCTCTTCAGCAAATGTGTCCCCCCGCTGTGGGTAAATGTTGTCCCCATGTGACAGGATATCTGGGACAATTCAGTTCTTACCTGGGAAATAGGAAATAGAAAAAGGAAATTCAGACAAAAATTCAGCCCACCTGGCTTGACACCTGGTTAACACTTTGGAAGACATAAAGTATTTCAAAGAGTTATGGTCAGTCAGGATTTGAAAAGGACTATCTTGGCTGAGAAGAAACGAGCGCCATTTTTTAAGACAATGGATAATAGCTAAAAGCTCCTTGTCATAAATTTTGTAATTTAATTCTGCTGCAATGAGTTTGCGTGATTCGAAGGCAACAGGATGAAAAAATTATGTTTCAGCATTGACTTGAGAAATGACCCCTGCGATAGTATAATAGCTAGCGTCTGTCTTGACGATTGTCGAAGCAGAATGATTGAAGTGTCAAAGAATTGGAGCTGTGGTAAATGCAGTCTTCAATGCTTCAAATTCCTTTCGTGCTGTAGAAGTAAAAACAAAAGGAATATCTTTTCTAAGAAGAGAAGTAAGATTAAAAATAGTTTTAGAGCAATCTTTAATAAATCTTCTATAGAAATTTCCAAAACTCAAAAATACTTGGAGGGATTTAACGGTTTTGGGCTCAGGCCATTCCAGGACTTTTTGGACCTTTTTGTCGTCCAGACTAAACCATCAGTGGATAACGTAAACCCCAAAAAATCAATAGATTTAAGATGGAATTCACATTTATTGTGCTTGGCGTAGAGACCCTGATCTCGAAGGCGATTTAGAACCTGTTGAACATGATAAATATGTTCATCCAGTTTCTTCAAGAAAATTAAAATATCGTCTAAGTAGACGACAAAAAGTTGTTTGACAACATCTTGAAAGATGTCATTAACAATAGTTTGAAAAGTAGATGGTGCATTACATAATCCAAAAGGCATTACTAAATATTCAAAACTACCAAATATAGTGCGCGTTTCAGTTAGTGGTTCATGACCTTCCACAATGCAAATAAGATTATAAGCGCCTCTAAGATCAATTTTAGAAAAGAAATTAGCACCATTAAAAAGGGTAAGAAGCAACGACATAGGAGGAACTGGGTATGCATTCTTCTTTGTAACTGTGTTGAGCTTTCTATAGTCAACACACAACCTAAGGCTACCATCTTTTTTCTTTAAAAAAAGAACAGGGAAGCCGTTTGGCAATTTACTGGCTCTAATGAAACCTTTGGCTACATTCTCTGCAATGTAGTCTCAAAGAACTTGAGATTTGTCCTTTGAAAAAGAATAGACACGACCTGCTGGAGGTACTGTACCTATTAACTCTATTTGATGGTCCTAGTGTCAATGAGGTGGTAACTTATTGGCCTTACGGATTGAAAAAACATCAAGGAAATCATGATAGATTTCTGGTAGAGTTGATTTTATGGCTTCAACATTGATTTTATTGTACTCATCATCTTCAAGAAAATCTGTCGTGGGAAGACCAGAATTGAGAGAGCATAATTTGACTACTTTGAGGCAATTTAAATCATCTTCGAATGAAGTGATTGAGCTAGATGGGTTAGCCAATTTCTCATTTAGAGAAAGATAAGATACTTGCAAGTCATCTGGAAGAGATTTTTCACTAGCACAACATTTTCAGGTGGGTTGTTTAACTCCCTATTGACCTGCATTGAAGAATTAGAAATATACTTAGTGCGTGGGGTGATCAATCCCTGGGACCAATCAATTTTAGGATTCCAATGCGTTAAAAAGTCATGGCCAAGGATGGTATTGTCCATTCTTGGGGCGTCCAAGACTGATAATTCCCACTTGAAGGGGGGAAAGTTCAGAAAGTTGAAAACCCATAAAACTTTCTTACTGACCCAATATTTGGGTTCCTCTGATTCGACCAAATATATTGGAGTTCGATCGATATCTGTGAATGTCAGCTTTAACTTCTAGGCAAAAGATAAATTGACAAAAGAAATTGAAGCTCCAGAGTCTATAAGACAACTGAAGGGGATATCCTCCTTAAAAAGAATGAATCTCAAGTGGTTTAAGGCAACTCCAGTCCTTAAGACATGGAGGTTCTGTGCACTGGGTGAGATAAGATAGTTTGCTTTGCACACAAGTGAACTATCTACTAGTTTTTTGACCTTGAAGTAGTACCTTCTGTTTCCTTGAACTTCACACAATCTTCTAGCTTGTGCTAACCCCCACAATACATACATAACCCATTATCTGCTCGCCTCTTCCTCTCAGCTTCTTTAAGTTCCCCTTTTGGATCCAGTACCTTATTGATATTGAATGGGATTGAGCCTTTTGATAGAGGTTCGTCCTTTCCCTTATTGGGTTTGGATTGAGTCAAGGAGGATTGAGTTGTCCATGGGTGTGAAGAAGGTCCGGATTTAAAATTATGGCCTTGAGATTTGTTGGCGTATCGACGATGTTGTAGTCATCCTTGGTAAACGCCGTTGAGTTTGAGGTTTCAATCCATTAAATCTGTTAAAGTAGTCATCTTCTGACCATGAAGATTTAATTGATCCAGAATCCTCAAAAGAAGTCCTTTTTTGAAATGATACTTGAGGGCAGCATCATTCAAACCTACTCGAGTTTGAAGTTCTCTGAAGTTTGAGATATATTCAGAGGCTTTACCATTGTCACTCATGCGAATAAAATCAAGTTCAATTTCTGCATTTTCAGTTTCATTAGGTTCACCAAACAATGTGAAGAGTTGGACTTCAAACTTTTCCCAGTTATTAATAAGTAAGTGGGTTTCTGTCGAAGAGAGCATGAGAAGATAAGGTTCAAACCATCTTGCTGCTTTTCCAGCTAGGAATGAAGAAGCGTAAACAACCTTCGATCGGTTGTTATTGAAGGTTCGAGGGTCATTATGGAACAGGAGCTTTCAGGTTTACAAGAAGGGCCGCAATCTGTCTGGATGTTCTCCATCAAATTTATCAGTAGATTTCATGGAAGGAGTTTTGAATTTAGATCCCTCCGAAGATGTTGGATTGGAAAGGGTTTTAATGAAAAGTCTCATGAAGTCCTCCAGCAAATTAGATGGTCCAGTTTCCAAAGGTTGACCAGAAGGGTGAGTAGCAGGGGCGGATGGTGCCTCATGCATCATATTCTCTCCTTCTTCTTCCTCACTAGAATCATCAAAATCCTCGGGGATGTCTTCTACAGATTGGACGGAATGTCCCTGTTACCTAAGGTCGAGAGGTTCCAAGGAGTGAGTGTGGGAAACAGGCCGTGTGGCTGTTGGCCTGCCTCTGGCGCGAGCCCTAGTAGTAGCGCCCGTAGGAGGAGTGCGTTGAACAGGTGCCATTTAAAGAATTTAAAACACCTGAAAAAGGACGTAGTAGTTCCAAAGAATGAGAACTACGGAGAATTAAATTATACTGTCACTGGACAACCTACGCACAGGGTCGAGGGTGTTCCTGGAAGTGAGATGAGGAGGGTAGTTTAGAAGCTTCTTCGAGGAACAGAGAAAATGTTCAAGGAAGTGATTCAAAGATGACTTGAAGAAAGAGCTACTGCTTTGAGTAATGTTCAAGAAGAATTCTAATATAATTTAAAGGTAATATTAATATTCTTAAGATCTCACAAAGGGTTGGAAACTCAATAATCAAAGATTTAGGATTTAGAAATGATTACTGAGAAAATAAGGAAAGATACAATAATACTGATTTAACCTGAAGCTTTTACCACTATTAACTATATATACGTTTTATAATTTAATTCTAAAGAATGTCAAACCAAAACCCAACCCCTTTTATATCCTTTACTCCTCCTCACATTGACCTCATACCCATCCATTATTCCGCACACCACAGACCATTAAAAATACACCCATTACACCTGGACCCTCCTCACTAACATCCGTCAACCCTTTAATCCTCCACTAACCATTCCGTCCATGCTCACTACCCCTTTTAATAATCCACAGATACTTAATAAACCTTTTAGTGGACTATTACATTGACAATTGCACTGTGCGTCGCTTATTGAGGAAAAGACTAGCACACACTATTGAGAGATTGACTAATTTAGATTTAGAGTTTAGACTAGCGCGGTTGAATAGTGAATACACAAAGGAAAGTTGCAGTTGCTAAGTAGAATTGCTTTCTGCGCTTTGAGTATGGATTTAGACCTCTGTATTATTGATTTAATGAGCTGCTTTTGCCTCAAGTGTCACGTGGCGCATGACAGTAAAGAATGTAGAATAATAGTCAAAATCCTCCTCCTTATATACAAATAAATCTCTGTTGTCCACCCCCTTTTTCCCAGACCCCCTACACTACTAACCACAGCCATGAAAGCACTTTGTGGGCTCTCATCTCCTCATTGAATCCACTTTAAGAAGTGTCACAGGCCTAGAAACCAAAGTATTTTCCCTTCACAAAAAAAAACTTATAACATGCCAAAAAATACCATAAAAACAAGGGATAATCTATCACCATGAATTAATAACCAATAAAATAAAATATATGCATGTTATTCATTTAATAAACCACCTCAAAAAGGAAAAAATAACTACAATAATATAACTAAGTTAAGAGGATCAACAGTATAAATTAAACACTAAATATAACAATTTTCCCACTGAAATTCCCATTTAAATATAACAATAATACACCACGGGAAATCTGGGGGTGAACTGCTAGCAGTTCCCTCTTTTTGAAACTATTAGGAATTTGTTTGGAAACTGTTGGGAAACCATCCTGAAACTGTCAGAAAGATGTTTTTAAATCTGATGAAAAAACATTGAAAAAATAAACTGTCACAGATTGAATCCAGAACAATCCCTCCTTGAGCAGAGCTTAAGAACCACATTGAACATCAGTTAATCTCAGGTTTGGCAAAAGGTTGAACAACATCACTTAGCATAACTTAATATTCAAATATTAAACTTGAATATATGTTGCGTGTATGATATAGATGCATATGCATTTGAATTTGCATGGTGGATACTTATTGCATGCTAAAAATTGATGTGAATTGCCTATCCAAAGTGTATGCATAATAACTATGAAGAATAAATATGCATAAAAAATATGCATAAAAAAATGCATAAAAAATATGCATAGTGATTATGCATAAAAAATATGCATATTGAATATGCATAAAAATATGCATAAAAATATGCATAAAAATATGCATATTGAATATGCATTAAAAATATGCATATTGAATATGCAAAAAAAAGGTGCATATACGTATATGAATAAAATATATTAATATGCATATAAATCTGTATAATGAATATTCATATGAATATGCATAAATATGCATAATGATTGAAAAATGCAAAAAAAATGATGCTTAACAAGTATATTTTATGCATAAATAGAAATATGCAATATTAATTCATATTGCATACAGATAACACTGGCAAACCATTTTGACCAAAACTCATACTAAATTTTCATTCTGGACTAAAGGTGTGAGGGAAGGAAGAAAAACAGTCCGACGTTAGAAAAATGCTACATGCACTCATTTTGTAGCAGAGCAAATGAGAAGTGCTGAATTATGGTTGGTGCCCATAATTTAGTATGATATCATAATTTTATTTAATTGTTTTCAATATTGAAAAGACTTTAGGTTGGTTGGTATGGATCTAGCTGTGCCAGGGTCTAATCTAATTATTTTAACAATTTCTTAATAATTAATGGGTTTTAATACAAAAACAGGTTGTATTTTTTGTGGGATATTGGATATGATAAGGTCTTTTGTAAAAAAAACTTATATTGTTTAAAAATATTCCTGAATCAGATGTGGGATAATCACTACAAAAAATTGTAGTACTGTGGGCAATAAAATATATGCACAAGCAGTAAAGAAAGGACCAAGTGAACCCTTTTTGTGCAGTGGGAATCATTAGAGTGGAACTGTGGATGAAAAATATAATTCATTATTACCATTTTATTTAATCAAAAAATTCATAATATTAAAAAGAACTATTGATTAATTGGTATTTGACCTTTGTGCCTCACTCATATTTATCATTTGATTGATTTTTGTCACCATTATATTATTAATATTATAAGTATAGCAAAAACATGGGTGTCAAATGCATACCGGGTGATGTTACACCTTTTATAATATTATTAAATAAAGGGAAAAAAATATGAAAATGATTTGTTTTACAAAAAATAAATTGATATCCAAAAGCAATATGAGTGATAAAAAGGTAAAATTAAAGGGATCAAATATAAAATAAAAAATTAAAGTGAAATTCCTCCCATCAAGAGCAAGTAGACATGATGGAGTGAACACCCACCAGTGGCACTAAACTTGCACTATAATTTCTTTTTTGTAAAAATAAAAATAAATCCACTGGAGCTTTACCAAAACTTCAGGATGACAATTTTGCCATATCAAACAACTTCTAGTGCAATTATTGAAGAAAAATTCATTTTCATTGCAATAGAGAGAATTGATCACATCAGACTGCATGTGACCAAAAGTGTCCAGCACAAGTTCAGCCGAACTAGTGCTGGACACTTTTATGATGGAGGTTAGCTAGGGTGGAATTTTTCTTCAGTTCATCTGGTATTTCTTATAAACATGTCCACTGGTATTTGATCTTTGTGCCTCACTCATATTTATCATTTGATTGATTTTTTGTCACCATTATGTTTTAATATTATAAGTATAGCAAAAACTCGTGTGCCAAATGCATACCAGGTGATGTTACACCTTTTACAATATTATTAAATAAAGGTAAAAAAATATGAAAATGATTTTTTTTACAAAAAATAAATTGATATACAAAAGCAATATGAGGGATAAAAAGGTAAAATTAAAGGAATCAAATATGAAATAAAAAATCAAAATAAAATTACTGCCATCAAGAGCAAGTAGACATGTTGGGGCAAATGTCCACCAGTGTGGCTAAACTTGGACTATAATTGCTTTTTTGAAAAACAAAAAAGTGCCAATCTGATTTTTAAAAAAACTTCAGCATAACCATTTAGCCATATCAAACAACTTCTAGTTCAATGATTGAGAGAGAATTGATCACACCAGACTGCATGTGACAGAAAGTGTCCAGCACAAGTTCGGCCGAACTTGTGCTGGACACATTTATGACGGATAGTAGCTAGGGTAGAATTTTTCTTCAGTCAATCTGGTATTTCTTATAAACATGTCCATTGGTACTTGATCTTTGTGCCTCACTCATATATATCATTTGATTAATCTATTGTCACCATTATTGTCAAGGTACACTTTTGGTCTAGAAGATTGGTATGAAGTTTTTATGAGGATTTTAAAGGTTTAAATGGACTCTCAAAAAATTGGTATGTATCTCTTAAATCACAGATGATTATTTTACTTGATTAAAAAGAGGTATGATTAAAATATTGATATAAATTATATATTAGAATTACGTATTGTAAATACTAATTTTATAGATTATAAGAATAAGTTTTTGATTTGTTAATATTGTAATAAAGTGATGTAGTAAAGGAATGATGAAAAGACAACAAAAAGAGAGGCCTTATATAGGAAAAGGAGAGACAAAGCACGGCAATAAAATTCTAAAAACAGTAGTATGAGAGAGAGAAAAGAATATTCCAGAAGGAGTATTTTCAAATAATAAAGTTATTCTAAAAAGAAGGCATCAAAAAGATGTATTTACAGAGTATGTCAGAAATACATCAATTTATTTAAAATTTACTGTAGAAGTCAATTCTAAATAAGAAATTTGAATTTTTTGTATATATTTAATATTATTTGAATATTAAAATCTTATTTTATTTTAATATCTATTTTTTAATATAAATTTTTATTTTTTCCAACCTGTCAAATGAGCAAGGTGTGTTAGAGAAAAATATAAGGGACAATTTTATATTTTAATTTTAATTATTTATTTAATCTTATCATTCTGTAATTAGTTAATTTATTATAACTAATTTTAATGTAACTAAATTATAATTAAATAATAATTAAAATGATAAGGTGCGGCTTCATCCAGTAAATAATTAATTATTTCACAGGGTAAGTCTAGTAGCCTGGCTGACACTCCCTCACTCTAAAAAAAACAATAAAAAAATGCTATGATTTTTTCTTTTTATACTTTTTTAGTAGAGTAGGAAGATTAAATATCTCCTTCCCAGGTATCCAAGAATCATATTCAGATGATTTATTCTTGAATCTCAATAAGTATTCTGTACCTTTCTCAGAAGTGACTATTCTGTCATTTAAAATTTTTTCAATTTCTGCTGTTTCAGTGATTTCATTTGGGGTTTTCTTTGGTCTACCCCTCCTTTTTGGAAAAAAATCACTATTGGATGTGTAAGGTTTCAAAAGAGATATTGGAAAAACAGGATGTTTTCTGTCATATGGAGAATACAGAATAACTTTAACTGCATTATCTCCAATCATTCTTCTGACAACAAATGGACCTTTCAATTTGTTATTACCTTGTAAGTTGAAGTGGACTGTAGAAATCAACACTCCATCACCCTTTTTATAAGTGTATTCTTTATGGGATTTGTCCCATGTTTTCTTCTCATATTCAAATGATTTTTCAATACATTTTTGAGCATGATTTCTACATAGTTGTTGCATTTGAAGAAAAGATTTTACACCAGGATGTATATCCAATTTAGGTATTTTGTTATTGAGAATTTGGGCAGGAGTATTAGGAACATATCCAAGCCAGAGCTCAAAAGGCTTTCTTTGAGTAACATAATGAGCAGTGCTATTATAAGCAAATTCTAACCCAGGAAGTAAGGTAACCCAATCATGAGTGAATCTGTCATTATCTTTATACTCAAGGCCAAAGACACAATATCTTCTTATCATGTCCTTTAAAGTCTGAATCATTCTTTCAGCTAAACAATCAGTCTGACGGTGATGGGCAGTAGAAAGTTTCAGATCACAACCACAAACATCCATCAGAGACATCCAAAATTCAGAAGTAAATTTAGGGTCTCTGTCAGAGATTATGGCTTTAGGAAAACCAGCAGTATTAAACATATGAGACCACCATAAGAAAGCTAATTCTTTAGTGGAAACATCCTTGTGGGTAGGGATAAATTTACACATTTTTGTGAATCTGTCCACAATAACCCAACAAGAGTTATAACTGTCTTTACCAGAAATAGGTAATCCTGTTACAAAATCCATGTTTATTATTTGCCATGGAGCATCAGGAGGTTCAATATGTTGCATTAATCCTTCTCTTTTACCAGTTAATCTTTTGATTTTTGGGAAGAATCACAAGATTCAACATATAATTTTGTGTCTTCAGACATATTAGCCCACCAAGCAGTGTTCTTAATTCTGATCATTGTTTTGTCAAGATCAAAATGTCCAGCTAATATGTCATCATGACAAATTTTCAAGATAATTTCTTTCATAGAATGAGGAATAACAATAACATTACTCAACTTTCTTCTATAATATAGATATCCTTCATCAATTGAAAATTTACCTTTTTCCAAAGCTTTTTGGTACTTTGGTGGAAGGGTTTTAATTAATGCTTGTATTGAAGCATTCTTTGGATCATTTAATATGGTGCATAACTTTTTCAAGTCAGTGTCCTTATCATATGATTCCAGAATAAGCTGTAATAGCTCATCCTCCATATCAACCACATATATTGCATGAATATGAATAATTTCATCCTCAGGATCATAAGCAGGATTAGTGTCATCATTTGGTAAAGGTAACCTTGATAACATATCCACATTTGAGTGAACAATTCCAGCCCTATGAATAATTGTCATTCTCCCTCTGTACTCTTGAACAGCCAGCTGCCATCTGAACATATGTCTGTTAGGTGTTTTCAATTTTAAAAGGGATTTAACTGCACTTCAGTCAGTGACAAGTTCAAATTTCTGGTCATCTAGGTAATAATGAAGCTTTTCTAGAGCCCATACTACAGCTAAACACTCTAATTGAGTAGCACCATATTTCAATTCACTATTTCTCAAGGTTCTTGAAATATAACAAATTACTACTTCTGAAACTTTATCATTTATCACTTGTTTTTGATGGAGGGAAGCACCAAGACCAATGAAACTGGCATCAGTGTACAAAACAAATGGTTGATCAAAGTCAGGTAAAGCAAGGATTGGTGCTGACATCAAACAGTGTTTCATAGTGTCAAAGGCTCTTTGTCTTTCACTATTCCAGACAAAAGCAAAATCCTTTCTAGTTAATTGGGTAAGGGGTAAAGCTATGACTTGGTAATTTTTAATATACTGTCTATAGTATCCACACATTCCCAAAAAACTTTGGAGCTCTCCCACTGTTGTAGTAGCTTTCACCTGTTGTATGGCTGCCACTTTGTTCTGGTCAAAACATATCTGTAAGCCTGAAACAACATGAGCAAGAACTTTTAATAAATGGAAACCAAATTTACATTTCTTCAAAGCAAGTGTCATATTTATTTCATCCATTTTCTGGAATACTTTACACAGGTGTTTAAGATGGTCCTCAAATGTTTTTGAGAATATAATGATATCATCAATATAAACCATCAGCCATCCTTCAATTATCTCTTGATGGAATGTGTTATCCATTACTTTTTGGAAAACTGAAGGGGCATTTTTAGGGCCAAATGGCATCCTAATATACTTAAAAATACCCATATGAGTGGCAATCATCAGAAAGTTCTGAGAATTTTTCTCAAAAGGTACCTGGTGATATCCTTTATTACCATCCAAACAGCTGATATATTTAGCACCCTGTAAAGTAGCATGTATAGAGCTGATTCTAGGTAAAGGGTAGATATCATCAACAGTATAAGTGTTTAGTGCTCTATAATCACCACATAACCTGGCTTTATCTTTCTCATAAGAAATTAGGACATGTGAGATAACAAAGTATTTAGGTTTTTCAACTACCTTTTCAATAATATTCATTTTTAAAAGGGTAGAGATATTGTCTTCAATATCTTTTCTCTTTGTGGGAGAAGCAGGATAAGGCTTCTTCTTTAAACTAGGTGGTATATCAGTTAATGGGCAAGACAATGAAAGTTTCATTTCCTCTTTAACTAATCCCAGTTCATGTGACCCATGAGCAAAGGCCATAGGAAAAGATTTTATCAAGTTAATGATGGAATCTTTATCCTCACCAGAAAGTTGTTCTCCAAAAGAAGCATCGTCAATTTCAGACATAAGGGCATGCATTTCCTTTGTAGATCTTCCTTTATATTAAACCACAGAATTACATGTGTTCAATTCTGGTTTTACTAATTTTTTAGGGGAGGAAATCTTAAATTTTCTCTTCCCATTCATCACCATTGTGAAACATTGGTTTGAAGGATCCAATTTTATGCCATACTTGGTTAAAATATCATTCCCTACAATAAACAAATTGCTCAAGTTATCATTTTTCATGACAACAAAATCACAAATAGCTCTTACAAAACCATGGTAATATTTAAAAAACACTGTGGCTTTGTATTTACCAATGGGGGACAAAACAGAGCCATACCCTCTCCAATTTTCAGAAATGATAGGCATCAGTTTAGATTTATAGTCTTGATCTACTGAAGCAAGTGCTCTTTCTGATACTACACTTCCTCCAGCTCCAGAATCCAGAACAACTTCAATGCTGGTTCCATTAATCAAGACTGGTGCCTTAAGAGGGGCAATAATAATTGAGCTATCCTCAATGTTCTTTATGATCTCAGCATCTTCAACTGTAGATAAATCATTATTATCAATGTCAATAGTATTTAAATAATGAATATCCTCTTCCAGCATCAAGATTTCTTGTTGAGATTCATATGAAATATTTCTGGCACAATCACTTGATGTATCATCCAGTGCCATTGTGTCATCAGCATGCTCCTCTGTTTGTTCTACAAGATTTATCATCTTGTCACAAACATGGCCTTTCTGCCAAGGCTTGTTGCACTTGAAGCAAGTGTTTGTTGCATAATTCTTTGGTGCAACAGGGGCAGAAGGTTTACCAACCTTTTCCAGAGGTTTCTGTTGGTAAGTGGAGGGTTTCTCCAAAGGGGTCCTAGGAATGAATCTTCTGGAATCATACTTATTGTTTAGAAGTATCTCATTGCAAGTATTAATGAAAGAAGAGGGTTCTTTGGAGAACTCAGTCCTAGCCACTATCAAGTCTCTCAGAGACATTGGTAATTTATAGAGGATCCTGTCCTTCCATAAATAAAACACCATATTTGGGTCCATTGACCTTAAGAATTTTACAAGTTTCATTAAAAACTCAATAGGTTTATCAGTAGAAGAGCTATATCTAGTTTCCTCATACTGCCTTTGTTGAGCCATTCTGAACTTGGAGCCACCAAATTGTGCTTTAATTAATTTCTTCCAATCCTCCCATGAGTAGTCATTCCCATCCAGGAGAACAGATTCATACCACATCAGGGCAACATTAGTGAATAAAGAAATTAATTTGGACACAATTTCCTCATCTGGGAGTTTGTAAGAATTTTTTAAGTTATCAATTCTGCAAATAAATTGTTGCCAATCAGAGGAAGAATAACCATCAAATGTTGGGTACTGGTCCAGTTTTGGCCAATTCTTTTGATTTGAAGGAGTCTCCTTAGTACTAGCTTGTTTCTGAGTAAGAAGCAGCTGTAATTTCTCTAATTGTGCTGAAATCTCATTGTTTAATCCTTCTGTTGCAGATCCTGGTGCATCATCAGTTTTTGATGGAAACTCAGTGTTTTCAACAGGTTTTTCTGGATCTATTTTTATTTTAGATGAACTAGCCACAGGTACTATTTGAGCATCCTGCACTATATGTTCCTTCACAGAAATGTCAGAATATTTTTGGTCATTTTACAATGAGTTCAATTTTTCTTCAATGGTTGTTAGTCTTGTTTTCATTCTTGGAAGGCTAGATAAACTCTCATTGATAGTTGCAAAAGATAATTGATTTTTATGTTGAAAAGATGACAAATGGTCATTCACTCTTTTCAGATTTATCTTATCTATCTCTACATCCTGGCAACAGGCGGATACAGTATCTCTTAGTTTAGACAAATCATTTTTTATATTTTGCCATAAAGCAACTTTCTTTTCATGGGTTACTTTGTAATGAGACAATTCATCAGAGACTCTCTGTGCTTCACTTCTTAATGCTTGATAACCCTGATCAGTTAACAAACTATTATATCTCTGAGTCAATTGCATATTGTTAATTATATGATTTTTCTTGGCAATAATATCTCTCAAGTGCTCATCATTAATTCTTGCTACATCTGGAGTGTTTCTCAATAAGGAAACTAAGTAACTTTCCAGACTCTCATAGAACTCAGGGTCAAGAGTTTCATGAATCACAGCCATATCAGGATTAATCATTGAGGTACCAATTAAAAGTAATGGATTAGATACATGAGATATCTGTCTACTATTCCCAGCCTCTATAGGTCTCAAAGTTTCATCCTCTCTTCCAGATTTACCTGAAGGAACAGAGTCAGCCACAAGAAAGGCACTTCAGAATCAATAGAGGGACGTACCAGGGTTTTCTGGGTATCACCATATTGGGCTTCCTTCTTCTTTTGCCTCCTTGATAAGGGTGGGGAGGAATAGGGTTGACCTGGGTGGGCCTTAATGGACCTACCTGAGGTAACTGATGCTGGTTTTGAGCCAAGTAGTCCCACTGAGTGTTGAGCCAGTCCCACTGCCACTTGGACACTTCCATCTTCTCTTGGGACTGGGGAGCCAATTGTTGTTGATCCCTGGGAGGAAGAGGTTTCTTCTTCTCTTGGAGAAAAGTATCTGTTCTTCTCACCTTTTCATCCAAGGCATCTACCCTTACCTTTAGTCTCAAACTTTCTGTCCTTAGCTCCTTTATGTGAGTGGACAGATTCTTTACCTGCTGAGACAACGGCATCTTTTTTATCCTGAAGCCTTTTGAAAGCTCTTCTGGTGGGTTTATCATGGGCTTCTGATCCTGAGTTGTGTCCACTAGGATTTCTACTTCTTCCATTTCTACATCCTGTTTGGGGCAAGGATTTATTAGTTTGAGAAATTCTTCTTGTTAAAGGAGAACTTACAGAAGTAGGCTCATCATCATCAATTAAGTCTAGTTCTTCTTCATGTGCAGCAAAACCACTTTGGTCAGTCATTTTAAGATTTAGCTGAAATAAAAAAAAAGAGACAAATTAATTAGTCTTTTATTTTTAATTTTTATTTAACAGAAATAAAATAGAAATAATAATAAAAAATCTTTTTATGATAAAAATCAACTTAAATAAAATTAATTTATTAGTAAAAAAAAATTTAAAACCAGGATTATAATATAATCAACTGTAGAAATAAATTAAAATTTTTATTAATAATTATTTATTTTCAGGATTTAAATCAACTAATTTATTACCAGGACTTATTGTCAACTGAAGTAATCAAATATGAAACTTTATTAATTTAACAAAATTTTATTAAACTGATAACTTAACTACCAGGACTTAATGTCAACTGAAGTAATTAAATATAAATTTTTTATTTTAAAATTTTATTAAACTGATCACTTAACTACCAGGACTTAATGTCAACTGAAGTAATTAAATATGAGTTTTATTAATTAAAAAAAATTTCTTGAACTACCAGGACTCAAAGTCAACTGAAGTAATTAAATATTATTTATTAATTAAAAAAAATATTATTGTCAGGACAATTTGTCAACTGGAACAATTAAAATTCAAATTAATCAGGACAATTGTCAACTGAAAAAATGATAATAATTAATATTAAAATATAATTATTTTATTACTTCTGGGACTAAGAACAGTTTTTGCTCTATTATGGTCAACCAGGAAGAATAAAAAAAAATATAATAATAAAATTAAATTCCAAATTACCAGACACCTCCCCCTGCAAAATGAGCAAATTAATGCCACTTACAGAGTGCTGAGTAAAAGGAAATACGTAGCAAATGAAGAGTGAAAAGTAACCCACAAATAGTAATAACAATAATTACCACGATATATACGATGTTTAGTCAGTATATGAACCTAAGTTTTGGAGCGCGGTTTGATTCCCGTTCGCAGCAAAAACTTTTGTCAAGTGACGTATGATGTTTGTCCTTTTCTTGCCTTCTCTCGTCTTTTACAGGTACTTGTACGCCTATGGTCCCCTTGATTACGCCTCAATTAACGTTGCGCTGTCAATATTTCGGAAAGATTCCCAATTGTCAAGGTACACTTTTGGTCTAGAAGATTGGTATGAAGTTTTTACGAGGATTTTAAAGGTTTGAATGGACTCTCAACAAATTTGTACGTATCTCTTAAATCACAGATGATTATTTTACTCGATTAAAAAGAGGTATGATTAAAATATTGATATAAATTATATATTAGAATTACATATTGTAAATACTAATGTAATAGATTATAAAAATAAGTTTTTGACTTGTTAATATTGTAATAAAGTGATGTAGTAAAGGAATGATGAAAAGACAACAAAAAGAGAGGCCTTATATAGGAAAAGGAGAGACAAAGCATGGCAATCAAATTCTAAAAACAGTAGTATGAGAGAGAGAAAAGAATATTCCAGAAGGAGTACTTTCAAATAATAAAGTTATTCTAAAAAGAAGGCATCAAAAAGATGTATTTACAGAGTATGTCAGAAATACATCAATTTATTTAAAATTTACTGTAGAAGTCAATTCTAAATAAGAAATTTGAATTTTTTGTATATATTTAATATTATTTGAATATTAAAATCTTATTTTATTTTAATATCTATTTTTTAATATAAATTTTTATTCTTTTGAACCTGTCAAATGAGCATGGTGTTAGAGAAAAATATAAGGGACAATTTTATATTTTAATTTTAATTAATTATTTAATCTTATCATTCTGTAATTAGTTAATTTATTATAAATAATTTTAATGTAACTAAATTATAGTTAAATAATAATTAAAATGATAAGGTGCGGCTTCATCCAGTAAATAATTAATTATTTCACTGGGTAAGTCTAGTAGCCTGGCTGACAATTATATTATTAATATTATAAGTATAGCAAAAACTCGTGTGCCCAACGCATACCGGGTGATGTTACACCTTTTATAATATTATTAAATAAAGGTAAAAAAATATGAAAATGATTTGTTTTACAAAAAATAAATTGATATACAAAAGCAATATGAGGGATAAAAAGGTAAAATTAATCTCAAAGAGATCAATTATAAAAAACAAAATACTAGTAAAATTCTTGCTCTCAAGAGCCAGTAGAAGTGTTGAAAAAATTAGGAGCCATCAGGGCTAAATTGTAATAAGTGACCTTTTTTTTAAAGATAAAAAATTATACACCTGAGGTTGGGAAGAACAACAGGTATATAATTCAGCTAAACAAAACATCTTGTAGTGAAGTTTAATAAAAAAATGTTTTTTTGTTTCCATATAGAGAATTTATCCCGACTGACTGCACGTGACTAAAAGTGTCCAGCACAAGTTCGGCCGAACTTGTGCTGGACACTTTTATGATTGAGAGTAGCTTGGGTGGAAATTTTCTTCAGTTCGTTCATCTTGTATTTCTCATAAACATGTCTACTGGTATTTGATCAGTCTGTATCTTTCATATTTATCATCCGATTAATATTTTATCACCATTATATTATTAATGTTATTAGTATAGCAAAAACTTGTGTGCCAAATGCATACCATGTGAAGTTATACCTTCAATAACTTTTTAAAATAGACGTAAATAAATATGGAAAAGAATAGTTTTACAAAAATTAAATAGAAATTTAAAAGTAAAAAGAGGAATAAAAGAGTAAAATAAAAGTCAAAGAGTTAAAATATGAGAAAAATACTGGTAAAATTCCTGCTATCAAGAGCCAGTAGAGGTGTTAAAGCAAATGGGAGCCATCAGGGCTTAATTGTAATAAGTGACCTTTTCTTTACGGATAAAAAAATATACACCTGATATTGGGCAGAACAGCAGGTGGAAGAATCAGCTAAACCAAACTACTTCTAGTGAAATTTGATAAAAAAAATTGTTTGTTTCCATACAGAGAATTGATCCCATCAGACCGCACATGACCAAAAGTGTCCAGCACAAGTTTGGCCGAACTTGTGCTGGACACTTCTATGATGGAGAGCCGCTGGGGTAGAAATTTTCTTCAGTTCATATGGTATTTCTTACAAACATGTATACTGGTATTTTATCTTTGTGCCTCACTCATACATATTGATTGATTAATTTTTTGTCTTAATTATATTATTAATTATATAAGTATAGCAAAAAATCATGTGCCAAATGCATACTGAGTGATGTTATTCCTTTTATAATATTATTAAAAAAATGTATAAAAATATTAAAATAATTTATTTTAAAATTTATTAATTGATATCCAAGAGCAATATGAGGAATAAAAAATTAATTTAAAGCAATAAAATATGAAAAACGAACTCCAAGTATTATTGCTAATATCAAAGGCCAGTAGAGATGTTGAAGCAAATGAGAGCCGTCAGGGATAAATTGTACTTAATTGATTGTTTTTTAAAGATAAAAAATTGTGTACCTGTGGTTTGGATGAACTCTAGGTGGATAATTCAGCTATATCAAACTACATCTATTGAAGTTTCTTATCAAATAATTTTTTTCATTTCCATAGAGAGAATTGATCCCATCTGACTGCACCTGACCAAAAGTGCCCAGCACAAGTTCGGCCAAACTTTTGCTGGACACTTTTATGATAGAGAGTAGCTAGGGTGCAGGTCTTCTTCAGTGCAACTGTTATTTCTTTAAAACATGTCAAATGGTATTTGATATTTCTGTGTTATTCATATTTTATTATCTGATTAATTTTTTGTCGTTAGATTTTTATTAATTTTATTAGTATAGAAAAAACTTGTGCACCAAATGCATGCCATGTTATATTACACCTTTTATAATATTATTAAAAAATTTTAAAAAAATATTAAAATGATTTCTTTTCCAAAATTATGAATTCATATCCAAATGTAACATGAGTGATAAAAAAGTAAAGTAAAAGAGATCAAATATGAAAAAGAAAAATTCAAGAAAAATTCCTGCCTTCAAGAGCCAGTAGAGGTGTTGAAACAAATGGGTGCCATCAGGGCTAAATTTGATAAAATTTAATTTTTTTTAAAGATAAAAAATTTTTCACCTGAGGTTTGGAAAAACTCAAGGTGGATATTTCAGCCATACCAAACTACTTCTAATGTAATTATTTAGCATTTTTTTAAATTTAAGTTCCACAGAGAGAATTGATCCCATCTGACTGCACCTGAACAAAAGTATCCAGCACAAGTTCGGCCGAACTTGTGCTGGACACTTTTATGATGGAGAGTAGCTAGGGTGGAAGTGTTTCTCAGTACATCAGTTTTTTGTTTTTCACATTTCTATTGGGTTTTTAACTTTTTTTTATCATTCATATTTATCTTATAATTAATTTTTTGTAACCATATATATTATTAATGTTTCTAGTATAGCAAAAACCTGCATGCCAAATGCAAAATTGGTGATGTTACAACTTTAATAATATTATTATATAAATTAAAGAAATATGAATATGTTTAGTTTTTAAAAAAATAAATTGATATTTAAAATTAAAAAGAGTAATAGAAAAGTAAAATGAAAATAAATGGGATCAAATACGAAATAAAAAATACAAGTAAAATTTTTACTATCAAGAGCCAGAAGTGGTGTTGGGACAGTTGGGGACCCCTAGGTCAAGACTTGGTCTAAACTTACTTTTATGTATAGCTAACAAATTTGACCTGAGGTTTGGACAGACTTCCAGGGGACAATTTTACAATATTAAACATTCTTTACTTCAATAATTGAGTGAAATATCATTTTTATTGCCATAGAGAGAATTTATCTCATATGACTTCATGCAACCAAAAGTGTCCAGCACAAGTTTGGCCGAACTTGTGCTGGACACTTTTATAATTGAGAGTAGGCATACAGCAAATATTCTTAAACTCAAAAGGGATTTCTTATAAACATTTCCACTGGAATTTGATCTTTCTGTGTCATTTAAATTTACCATTTGATTAATTTTTTGTCATCATTATATTATTAACGTTATTACTATAGTAATAACTTGTGTGAAAAATGCATAACAGGTGGTGTTCCACCTTTAATCATACATTATTAAATAAAGGTATAAGAGTATGAAAATTATTTATTTTAAAAATTAAAAATTGATATCCAAAGCAATATGAGCAATAAAAAAGTAAAATAAAAGGGATAAAATAAGAAAAAAAAATCTAAGGAAAATTCCCACTATCAATAACAAGTAGAGGTGTTAGATCAAATGTGCACCACCAGGGCTAAACTTGCACTATATTTTCTTTTTTGTTAAACCAAAGAAAGTGTCCTGATGAGTTTTGAAAAATTATCAGGAGGACATTTTGGCAATATCAAACTACTTATTGTGCAATGATTGAGCAAAATGTCATTTTCATTTCCATAGAGTAAATTTATCCTATCTGACTGCATGCAACCAAAAGTGTCCAGAACAAGTTCGGCCGAACTTATGCTGGACACTTTTATGATGGTGAGTATCTAGGGTGCAGGTCTTCTTCAGTTCATCAGGTATTCCTTATAAACAAATCCACTTGTATATGATCTTTCTGTGTCATTCATATTTATCATTTGATTCATTGTTTTTCACCATTATAATATTAATGTTATTAGTATTGAAAAAATTTGTAAGCCAAATGCATACTGGGAGATGCTACATCTTTCATAATCTTATTAAATAAAAGTAAAAAAATATGAAAATTATTAGCTTTACAATAAATAAATTGATATTTGAAAGCAAAAACAGGAATAAAAATGTAAAATAAAAGTAATTAAATATGAAATTAAACATTCAAATAAAATTTCTGCCATCAAAGATAATTTGAGTTCTCAGACCAAATTTGCACCACCAGTTCTAGATTTGGAATATGTTTTCTTTTTTTTAAAATTAATAAAAGTGTCCACCTGATGTTTTCCAAAAAATCAGGAGGATAGTATAGCAGTATAAAGCTACTTTTTGTGCAATGATTGAGCAAAAATTCATTTTAACTTCCATTGAGTAAACTTATCCCATCTGACTGCATGCAACCTAAAGTGTCCAGCACAAGCTCAGCTGAAATTGTGCTGGACACTTTTATGATGGAGAGTAGCTAGGGTGCAAGTCTTCTTCAGTTAATCTTATATTCATTTTAAAAATGTCTATGGGTACTTGATCTTTCTGTGTCATCCATATTTATTATTTGATTATTTTTTAGTCACCATTATATTATTAATGTTTTTAGTATAGCAAAAAAATGTGTAATGAATGTACACTGGATGATTTTACAACTTTAATAATATAATATAATAAATATAAAAAAATGTGAAAGTTATCAGTTTTACCAAAATAAAATTGATATTTAAAAGCTAAAGGATAAATAAAAGGGTAGGATTAAAATTAAAGAGATCAAACATGAAATAAAGATATCAAGTATAATTTCTGCTATCATGAGCCAGTAGAGGCTTCAGAAAAAATGGGCACCATCATAGATTAACATGGATCAAATTTACTTTTTACCAAAGGAAAAAATTGTCTACCTTAGGTTTGGACAAACTTCCAGGGGACAATTTGTCTATATAAAACTACTTTTAGTGCAATGATGGAGTGATAATTCAGTCTCATTTCCATAAAAAGAATTGATTGCGTCTCATGGCATGCAACCAAAAGTGTCCAGCACAAGTTTGGCCAAACTTGTGCAGGACACTTTTATCATGAAGAGTAGCCAGGGTGCAAGTCATTTTTAATCATCTGAAATTTCTTATAAACATTTCAACTGTTATTAAATCTTTGTGCCTCACTCATATTTATCAATTGATTAATTTTTTGTCACCATTATATTATTAATATCATCAGTATAGCAAAAAATTGTGTGCCAAATGAATACTGAGTGATGTTACACCTTTTATAATATTATTAAATAAAGGTAAAAAAATATGAAAATGATTTATTTTACAAAAAATAAACTTCTATCCAAAAGAAATATGAGAGGAATAAAGTAAAATAAAAGAAATCAAAGATGAAAATTAAAATCCAAGTTAAATTCCTGCCATAAACAGAAAAAAGAGATGTTGAATTAAATTAGAACAATCAGGGCTAAACTTGCACTTAATTTTCTTTTTTGTAAAAATAAAAAAAAAATCCACTTGAGCTTTACCAAAACTTCAGCATGAAAATTTTTCCATATCAAACTACTTCTAGTGTAATTTTATATCAAAAATTTATCTTCATTTCCATAGAGAGAATTGCTCCCATCTGACTGAACCTGATCATAAGTGTCCAGCACAAGTTCAGCCAAACTTGTGCTGGACACTTTTATAATGGAGAGTAGCTAGGGTAGAATTTTTCTTCAGTTCATCTAGTATTTCTTACAAACATGTCTACTGGTATTTTATATTTGTTCCTCACTCATTAATATCATTTGATTAATTTTTGGTCGCCATTCTATTATTAATTTTATAAGTATAGAAAAAACTCATGTGCCAAATGCATACCAGGTTATGTTATGCCATTTATAATATTATTAAATAAATGTATAAAAATATGAAAATAGTTTATTTTAAAAATTATTAATTGATATCCAAAAGCAATATTAGGGGGTATCAATGTTGACCGATCCGCAATTAAATTAATTGCGGAAAATAATCCTTATACCCCAATTATCTTCCAAAATTATTTTTGCTAATAATTGTGTTATTAGACACTTTACGTGTCAATGTTCACCTCTTATCCGACATTTATTTACTCAATTTTCCATAACCACATCTTGGACAACTTTCTGGATATCCCAGCCTTCTACCTTGCTGCGCACTTCCATTCTCATCCCATCCTGTTCATTCTATCCGCTCAGAATTTCTCCCCATTTCATCTATTTGATTCTTCTCCTTTTCATCTCGCTATCTCATCTGCTTGTTTCTGCTCCTTTTCATCTTCATTTATAATAACATGCCTCGTCATCCTAGATCTTCTCAAAGGCAGCTATCACCCAGTTGTTCTTCAATTCCCACTACTTCCTCTTTTCCCCGCTCAGCCAAGAAATCAAAGACTGTTCAATTAAAAAAAGATGATCATCTCATTCTTATCAACTGGCTGAAAACCAAATCTAACTATGATTCTTGTTTTGGTACTGAGTATGCCACTAAAGTAGGACGGCCCCCCACATCAAAAGTTAATGGCTATCTTCTAATGGCAAATGAATTACGCAATAAGACCAAGGGAAGGATTGATCTTTTGCCTAAACAGATGTCTGAACGCTTCAAGCATTATCGAGCAAAATACAAGAAGGCAAAGGCTCTTTCATCTTCCACTGGTTTTGGGGTTACTGACATTGATATAACTAAGGGTATAAAATCCATAGACAATAAACTTGATTCTTTATGTCCTTACTTTAAAGAGATGGATGCAATTTTTGGAGAGCAAGCCAATGTTAATCCTGTAAACATGTTGGATGGAGAAGATCCTATCTCCGAACATGATGTCGAAGCAAATCTTTTCCCATCCTCTTCCTCCACTCAAGCCTCCCCTCTTCTAAATTCTACAAATCTAGATAGCTTTGCTATTGATCCTATTGGCGATTTAACCCAACCCAATCTAACTCAGGTCTGTTTCTTTTATCTTATCAATTCTATTTTTTTATTTACTTATATTTTTCTTATTTCTTAAAAGGCTGATGAACAAACCCAGGATCCTCAATCAACTGAGTCTGAAGCTAGTGACAATGATGAGGAGGAAAATGCTACGTTGAACAAAAAGAGAAGGGCTTCAACTAGTCTAAATTTCCTCTCCCAAAGAAGACAAAAAAGTGATACTTCATCACAAACACCTTTTTCTTCGATGGAACAGTTTTTAGAGAAACGTGATGCTGGTAAGTGATATCATACCTCTTATTACTTTACTCTGCTTTTCTTCTACTTTATGTTAATTTTTATTCTCACTCTAGAACAAGTGGAAATTGCTAAAGAGACACTGAGCTTTGAAAAGAAGAAATACGAGCTCTCTTTAAGGAGGGATGACAGAGTACAAGATTTGGAAGAGAGGAAGTATGAGCTCTCCTTACGGAAGGATGATCGGATCCAAGATTTGGAGGAGAAGAAGTTTGAGCTCTCTTTACAGAAGGATGGTAGGGCCCAAGATTTGGAGGAGAAGAAGTTTGAGTTAACTCTTAGTATTGAAAAATCCAAAAATAAGGAAAAAACACTCGAGAATCAAAACTTAATGGAACAGATGAAGTATAAGCATGATCTCCATGAAAGTTCTAAAAAGAAAGATTTCTTGATCGAATGCATTAAAGCAAACAAATCTGTTGAAGAAATAGAACGTTTAATGAAATTTTTTGTTGACTAGTTTCTTTTATTTCTTTCACACTTCATGTGTTCATATTTATTTGTACATAAATTTTACAATTATTTTCTGTATTATACATACAATGGGGCTGGGAGGATAGCGAAAGGCATGGGGAGAGAAGACAAGCATGTGTTGATAGAATTGAAAGGGATGGAGATTGGTGCAAACAGAGTGTGAAAATAGGAGGATGAACTCTGTTCTTCGGGCAAAGAACAGAGTTCACTTCCATAAAATATTGAAAGCAATGGAGATTGGTGCAAACAGAGTGTGAAAATAGGAGGATGAACTCTGTTCTTCGGGTGAAGAACAGATTTCACTTCCATAAAATATTACCTGAAACATAGTTTTCAATTCTGTAAAAACAGTTTTAAGTAATAGAAAAAGTCAAATTATTGTATTTAAGAATTGCAATATTGTCAATCAATTTTTATTGATAAACTTAATTTAATAAAGTATTATTTAAATAAGTTGCTTCAAAAAATACTTTGCATTGAGTAGACTCATGGAATGATTTTTTCTGGCTTCCATTCAGTTATCCTCACACTTTCACAATGTTTTCAATATAGATCCATTATTATTTGTGTGATAATTCAAGTGAAAGTTCAGTATTACTTCAGTCTGAGTTCCATCTGATTTCCATCTGACTTCAAGTTGCGGACTTGCTAGCAAGTCCGCCCCCCATATTGCGTGGTGTCTGTTTAAAGGAGGATATAATGATTAGGTAGGGGGGTAAAGTGAGTAGAAGGGGGGGAAGGGGGGGTGTTTGAGGCGCCTAAAGAGAGGGAAAGGGGGGGTTTGATGTGGGTAAAGAGAGGTGAAGGGGGGGGGGTTTGAGGCGCCAAAAGAGAGGTGAAGGGGGGGGGGGGGTTTGAGGGACATAAAGAGAGGGGAAGGGGGGAGTATTGAAGCACCTAAAAAGAGGGGAAAGGGGGTGATGAGGGACCTAAAGAGGGGGGAAAGGGGGGATTTGAGGCAGCTAAAAAGGGGGTAAAAAGGGGGTCAGAGACAGGTAAAGAGAGGGAAAAAGGGGGGCCTTGAGGATCATAAAGAGAGGTGAAGGAGAGAAAAAAAAACAAAAAAATAAAAAGATAAAAAAGAGAAAAAAGCAAAACAAAAATTAGTTTACCCTAGAACAAAAATAATAGAAGCACTTACAAAAAAAACAAAAAAACCAAAAAAAAAGCAAAAAAAAAGCAAAAAAAAAGCAAAAAAAAAAATCATGATTAGCAAATAAAAAACCATGAAAAAAGAAAAAAAATGACCTACCTGGTGAGTTGAGTTGAGAAAATAAATGCAACCAAAATATTTGAGGGATGTTTGAGGAGAATAGGAAAAGGATATGAGTGATGAATGAAAAAAAAAAATCACTGACAAAATATGCGATATAAGAAAATATGCGATTTCATGTTGAGGAAGTGAAAGAAAACCAATGAGCCATCCAAAAAAAAGATATTCACCGTAAATTCAAAAAAAAATGAATATGCAACAAACCAAAATACAAAACCAAGTGATTAAAGTAAACAAAGAGGACATTTGGAAAGTATGAAAACATAAAAATTAAAAATTAAAAGGGTGAAGAGAAATGTTGAAGAGTAATTGGCATTATAATGGGGCGTATGCCGGTTGATTGAATGATTTGTGAATCAAGGGAGGGGAGTTCCAGTGGTGGTTCAGGATCCTCTTCTTCATAAAGATCATTCCACTCATCCTTTAAATCAGCTAGAATATTGTGGAGTATTACGCAAGTCAAGATCCAATGATTTGCAGTTTTGATCTCCAATTTTTTTTGAAATTGGATTCTGAGCTCCCGAAGACTAGAAAATCGTCCCTTTAAAATACCTATAGCATGTTCAATTCGTACTCTTGATTGTGCAAGGTGATAATTAAATTTAGTTTTGGGGTCATTTTCTGAAGTTGCACCACGGAAAGCAGGTATAATGTACTTTCCACTTGCATATGCTGAGTCTGCAAGGAGGTACTGAGATTCGTCAAAGTATGATTCAGGGGATTGAGAAATCCTCATTCTTTGGAAGACGGAAGAGTCATGACATGATCCAGGGCAGCCACTGTGAAAAGCAATAAATTTTTTATTGACATCGCATACAAGTTGAACGGCAATAGAGTATCTAGAAAGAAGATAAAAAGTTAGATTGTGAAAGATGAGAACTTGGAGAAGATTTTGAAGAAACCTTTTTTTGCGATCAAAATAATGGTTGCCATCATGAGCAGGCTTTTGACTCAAAGGGATGGTTGTGCCATCAACAAAACCTATACAGCCAGGGAAACCTTCAGCTTGCATTACTTGAGAGGATTCAAGTCGCTGTTCTGGAGTTGGCCAAGCAAGAGTTTGAGACTTGAGGGAAAGGATAGCAATCATACAGCGCTTGGTGTATAATATCACGGTACCATATCCTATGTTAAAGAGATTATCCAAACGTCTTACGGAAGCACCATTTCCATTTGAGCCAAAGCGACATAGAGAAACAGCAAGTTGGATGGCAGGATTACGCTGTTTGTTATGAGAATTGTTATGGAAGATAGGATGATCGGAGATGAGTTGATAAAGTTTGAAGAAAGAATCGGGAGAAGTTCTAAAAAGTTGTGTGAAGTTTAAATGAGGAATGTTGAGAATGGAGGCCAGATCATATCGGGGATCATGATAAAGATTTGGCCCCCTGGTGATGATGTAACGCTTTTTGGAAAGAAAACACATATAAACTAAAGCATCTTCCAAATCAGAGTCAGATTTATAGTAAAGAACTTAAAGAAAAGTGATAGCATTCATTGTTGAGTGAAGTAGCTTCCTAGTAGAGAGGTGTTTCATTGTTGCCGGTGGAAGGGTTAAGTGATGAGGGAAGTGGGAATTCACCGCCAAATGTGCAGTTGGGGTGTGTAGATAGAAAAAAAACTTAAGTGTTCGCCACCAAAATTAAGTAGCATAGAGTGAGGAAATACTTAAGGATGGCATCAGCAATTATAAGTCATGTGACTTTCTTAAAAATCCATCATGGATGATATGAGTTTGGGATCAGGAATTAGGAATGGAAATTGGGGTATAAGAGGCGGGATAATGCATTATCGTGGATTTCTTATCCACTAGCCCTGGGGCTAGTGGATAAGAATCTTCCGCAATTAATAATGTCTGATCCCGGGAAAAAAAATTCCTGATCCCTAATTGCGGATCCCTGAACATTGATACCCCCTATTAGGAATAAAAAATTAAGTTAAAGGGATCAAATATGAAAAAAGAAATCCAAGTAATATTCCTACTATCAAAGGCCAGTAGAGGTGTTGAAGCGAATGAGAGCCATCAGGGATAAATTGTTCTAAATTGACTTTTTTTCAAAGATAAAAAATTGTGCACCTGTGGTTTGGATGAAATCTAGGTAGAAAATTTGGCTATGTAAAACTACTTCTAGTGAAGTTTTTTATCCAAAACATTTTTTTCATTGCCATAGCAAGAATTGATCTCATATGACTGCAACTGACCAAAAGTGTCCAGCACAAGTTTGGCCGAACTTGTGCTGGACACTTTTTTGATAGTGAGTATCTAGAGTGCAGCTCTTCTTCAGTGCAACTGGTATTTTTTTAAAACATATCCACTGGTATTTGATCTTTCTGTTTTATTAATATTTTATCATTTGATCAATTTTTTGTTACCAGTATATTATTATTTTTATTAGTATAGCAAAAAAACATGTGCCAAATGCTTACAGGGTGATGTTAAACCTTTAATAATTCTATTAAATACAGGTAAAAAATTATGAAAATGATTTGTTTTACATAAAATTAATTGATATCTAAAATAAAAAAAAGGGATAAAAAGAAATAGGTTGAATAATAGGGTTTTAATATGAAATTCAAAATTCAAGCTAAATGCCTACTTTCAAGGCTCAGAAGAGGTGTTGGATAAAAAGGGCATCATCAGGAATAAAATTTTACTTAATTTAATTTTTTGAAAAAATAAATTAAGTTTTCAACTGATTTTTTTCCAATATTTAGTTGGACACTTTATCTATATCAAATTACTTCTAGTACCATGATTGACCAAATTAAATCCTCATTTCCATATGCAGAATTGATCCCATATGGCTGGACCAGGCCAAAGGTGTCAACCACAAGTTTTCTTCTGGTGGACACTTTTATGTTGGACAGTAGTAGGGTGCAAGTCTTCTTTAGTTAATCTAGTATTCCTCATAAACATTTCCAACTTATTTTTGGCCAAAAATCAGGTGGAAAGTTTTTCCATATAAAATTACTTCTAATGCCATGATTGACTAAAAATTGATTCTCATTGCCATATAGAGAGTTGATCCCATATGACTGGATCTGGCAAAAGTGTCACCACAATTTGTGATAAACTTAAGTTTGAAAATTTTATGATGGAAAGTAATTGCAAGTCTTCTTCATTTCATCAAGTAATCCTCATAAAAATTTCCACCTGTATTTTGGCCAAACTTCAGGTGGACACTTTGGCCATATTAAATTAATTCTAGTTTCATGTTGATAAAAAACTGATACTTATTGCCATATATAGATATTAAACCCATCAGACTGTGCCTTTCCAAAAGTGTCTACCTGAATTATGGCTAAACCTCAGTTGGACACTTTTATGATGCAGAGTATCTAGGGAAAAAGTATTCTTCAGTTAATTTGGTATTCATAATAAATTTATCCTCCTGAAGTTTATCCTAACTTGAGGTGGAAAATTTCAGAAAGCACCAGTTAGTCACTATCCATCAAAAAAGTGTTCACCAAAATTTTGGCTAAACTTGGGGTGGACCCCTTTGATCAGCCACAGTCAGATGAGATCAACTCTTTAGATGGGAATGAGGATGATGTTTTGGTCAATCATGGAAATAGAAGTAGTGTGATGTGGCCAAATTACCCCCTGAAGGTCAGACAAACCTCAGAAGGACACTTTTTAGCAGGTAGTAACTGAGAAAAATCCATTTATCAGAAGGAAAATCTTTTATTGGATAGATGCCAAGGTTTCATACTTGTGTATTATGGTCAGTATTAATTTTGAAAGAGTCTGTCCAAGCAATTTCATTGCCCATCATGACTCATTTTGTTTTAAATGTTTCAAACTGTGTGATACAGTATTAAGGTGTCACATAGTATAATTAAGTTCTATTACGTGCCCTCCTATGATGCCTAAATTTATAATTTAATATCTTACATAATAATTTTTTTTATATAAATTCATCAATATTTTATTTTATTATCAAATTTAATAGAGCAAGTATCCTGAATTATTATATATGCATAAGCTTAGGTTAGATCAATTTGTGCTCAATTTGTTCTCATCAGAGGACCAAAATCAAGTTCTGGAGGATCAACATGTGCATAATTTGGAATCAGTTGATATTCTGTCTATAATCAATCTGAGAATAAATGTAAATCAAACTCTAATTTACTTATGTTTATAAAGTATTCATAAAGCTGGAATATTTAAGGGACACTCTAAATTTCAAGAGAGGGGATTGCTAGCAATTCACCCCTAGATTTCCCGTGGTGATAGCCTTTAAACCTATTCAGAAAATAAAAATAGATATGGAGTGTAGGATAACAGTATGCATATACTTGGAAGTCACTTGTGTTCATGAATCCTTGACTAATTTAGTGCATTCAGACATTTTTAGGTGAGATTGTGAATTGTGGGAACTAATCTTGAGGCTAATGCATTAACTAATGCATACAACTAGGTCAATGCATGAGTAATGCAATTATGAAACTAAATAGGGGGTATCAAAGTTAGAAATCTTCCATTTTAAAATACCTCTTTTTTCCACCAAATCAATCATGATTATTTTTTAAGGTATTCGATCTTGTGCCCCAAAACATCTTTTTACTGAGAATTATTTTCATGCTTGTGGCTTTCTTTTTGTGCTGTGAAATTCTTTTTAAATAATAACAAATTTCCAACTTTGATATCCCCTAATAAGTGCAGTCAATTATTTTAGAGTGATTAAATATATAGTGTATATACTCTAGTGTGTAATTTGATGGGAAATTACTAAGTTTTTAATTAATGAAGATATGCATGTGTAATAAATGCAGGCAGCATAAGGCCCCTAACCATTAGCCAACTCTAGAATATAAAACATTGAATTTTAAAAGTCTTATTTTAAGAATAAAAAATAGTCAATTCAATTGTGCTAAATATGGAAAATTTATCTGTCAAAGCACATTTTGATATAATAAAATTTATAGCACATATATATAGCTTTTAAGTGATTTACAGCACATTTATTAATTATATCAATATAATACTGATAAAAAAGTTTTAGAACACTTTATAAGTTATTTAAACTTCATTATAAGGTAATTTAGAATATCTTACACTTATTTCCATTTAATATTAGAGGGTATCAATGTTCAGGGATCCCCAATTAAATTAATTGTGGATAAAAATCCTTATACCTTAATTAACTTCAGCAATTATTTTTGATAATAATTGGGTTATTAGACACTTTACGTGTCAATGTTCACCTCTTATCAAAAATTTTTCTACTAAATTTTTCATAACAACATCTTAGACAGCTTTCTGTCATAACCACATGTTGCACAATTTTCTGCCATAACCACATCTTTCACTACTCTCTGGATATGCCTTCTACCTTTCTGCGCACTCGCATTCTCATCCCATCCTGTTCATTCTATCCGCTCAGAATTTCTCCCCATTTCATCTATTTGATTCTGCTCCTTTTCATCTCACTCTCTCATCTGCTTGTTTCTGCTCCTTTTCATCTTGCTATCTCATCTTCTTGTTTCTGCTCCTTTTCATCTTAAATTATCTTAACATTCCTCATAATCATAGATCTTCTCAAAGGCAGCCATCACCCATTTGTTCTTCATATCCCACTACTCCCTCTTTCCCCCTCTCTGCTGAGAAATAAAAAATTGTTCAACTAAAGAAAGATGACCATCTCATCCTTATCAACTGGCTAAAAACTAAATCTAACTATGATTCTTGTTTTAGTACTGAGTATGTGACTAAAGTAGGATGGCCCCCCGCATCAAAAAATAATGGATATCTTCTAATGGCCAACAAATTACGGAATAAGACTAAGGGAAGGATAGATCTTTTACCAAAACAGATGTCTGAATTCTTCAAGCATTATCAAGCCAAGTACAAGAAGGCAAATACTCTTTCATCTTCTACTGGTTTTGGAATTACTGACTATGATATCAGTAAGGGCATCAAATCCATAGACAATAAACTTGATTCTTTATTTCCTTACTTTAAAGAGATGGATTATATTTTTGGAGAGAAAGCTGATGTTAATCTTGAAAACATCTGGATGGTGAAGATGTAATCTTCAAAAATGATGTTGAAAGAAATCTTTTCTTTCTTCTCCTACTAAAGACTCCCCTCATTTAACTTCCACAAATCAAGATATCTTTTCAATAGTTCCTTATGGTGATATAAACCAACCTGATCTAACTCAAGCATGTTATTTTTCTTTTATCTTACCAATTCTTTTTTATTTACATTTTCTTATTTATAAATAGGCTGAAGAGCTAACGCAGTAGCCACAATCAACTGAGTTAGAAGCCAGAAAAAATGAAGAGGAGGATAATGTGACCTTAAACAAAAAGCAAAGGCCTTCAAGTAGTCTGAATTTCCACTTTCAAAGAAGAAGAAAAAGTGATACTTCATCTCAAACCCCTTTTTCTTCTATCCAAGAATTTTTGGAGAAACATGATGCTCATAAGTGATACCAAACTTCTTAATACTTTACTCTGCTTTTCTTCTACTTTTTGTTAATATTTCTTATCACTCTAGAAAAATTGGAAGTTTATAAAGAGACTCTAAAGTTTGAAAAGAAAAGATTCAAGCTCCCTTTAAGGAGGGATGACAGGTTATATGATTTGGACGAGAAGAAGTTTGAACTATCTTCATGGAAGGATGATAGGACACAAGACTTGGAGGAGAAGAAATTTGAGTTATCTCTAAGTATTGAAAAATCAAAGAAAGAGGAGAAAACACTTGAGCATCAAAACCTCATTGAAAAGATGAAATATAAGTTTGATCATGAATAAAATTCGAAAAAGAAAGATTTCTTGATAGAATGTGTTAAAGCTAATAAATCTGTTGAGGAAATTTAATGTTTCATGATATTGTTTGATGAATAGTTTGTTTTATTTATCTCACACTTCAATTGTTCATAATTTTTACATAAAATTTTATCTTAATTTCCTTTATTTTTTTACTCTATCAATCATTAGTTGAATTCTCATATTTTAATGTTATAAATTCTCTTTTAAATAAAATTTTCAAGAATTTTTAATGTTAAAAATTCTTTTTAGTTTAAATTTTAAAGTCAAATTTGAAAATTGCCCAATCCCACCCCTGAATTTTATTGAACTAAGGGGCGGGTATCACCAAAATTCTTTCAAGTAAAGAATTTTGCAAGTCTTATATGAAATTTTGGAAATACTCCCCCCTGAAATTTATTGAAGTAACAGATGGGTATCACCAAAATTTCAAGTCAAAAAATTTTTTTAAGTCTGATTTGAAAATTTGGCGATACCCCCCCTTTATTTTATTGAATTAAAGAAAGGGTATCATCAAATTTTCAAGTCAATATTTTTTTAAAGTCTGATATGAAAATTTAGCAACCCCCCCCCCCTGCAATTTATTGAATAAAAGAAATCAAATGGAAAAAAAATTTAAAATTGAAAATTTCTACAACCAATCATTCTCACAAGTCACAATCAAGTTTTCCTATTTTATATAATATCCAGATGCACCATTATATAAAAACAGTAATCTATCTTGTTGTAACTTTAAAAAAAAATTGGAAGAGACAAATCCAAAATTAAATGAAAAAAATTAAAAAGGATAAATAAAATTGAAAAAGAGGAAAATAAAAAGGGAAATTTAAAAAAAATAAAAAAGATAACAATTAAAATAAATAAATAAAATTAATAAAAGAGAAAAAAAAATGAAAAAAAATTTGGAAGAAAATATTTAATGATAAAAAACTTAGAATATTTTAATTGCAATACTTGACAGATCTACTAAGAACAAATTTTTTATCTAATTTTTTTTTGATTATTAATACAATTAATAAGACCTTCATTTATTTGAAATGAACAGCCAAAATGTGTAAATTCTTTACAAGAAACCAAAGTTGGAGGTGCTTTAGTTGTTTGATGCCGATGTTGAAAGAATTCCATATAGCCTCAACTATTCCATTGGCATTACTGAAATCAATAATACATTTATGGTAAGGAAAATTAAGGCCATGTCCCTCATCAGAAGAGGGTGATGGAGTAGGAACACCAGTCTCTGGATTAATATAAGAGAAAATTGCAAATTTTAGAGTATTCTTATCATATTTTTCTAGATGAACATGATTTTAAAATCCTTTATAAGTGATGATAAAATTTGAACAAAAAACATAATCATTTATTGCTTCTTCCCATTCAGGATCAGACCAATTTGGTAAACCAGATTCTAGAGCAAGTTGATGGTTTTTTTGAAAAGCTTGATAAAATAATTTTTTAAAACGATTTGCCAATAAAATATTAAATGATCCCAAAGAATTCCATTGTTTCAGATATTCTTCTATTTGCTCTGGTTTCAAATTTTTCAATCAAGAATAAATTCCTGAAATATATGACAAAATTAAAAATTACTTATAATAAATTTTTTTTACCTACCAAAAGAAACTCCTTGATCATAATCTCGTTTCCAACCAAAACCTTTCATCACACAAAAAATCAGATTCTTATTTGTTAAGGAATGTTGAACCAAAGCAATATAATAGAGAGTAGAAATTAAACCAGAAAGCTGGAAAAAAACTTCATCCTTTTCACATTAAATGAATGAACTTCTTAGATGAATTGAGGTTTGTATCCCTTATTGACAACTGCAGCAATGAGATCTATACCACCTTCTGTAAGGTTTTTAATGTTTTGGTAAAAAAAAAATTTCTTAACATTTGATATTGAACTCTTATAAAATTTGAGATTGTGCAAATATCCAAAGAATGTTTTGCAAAATATCTTCATCCTAATCAATTTTCTATTTTAATGAAATTTTGTCTTTGAATTGCTTGATTCTTTAGCTGTTTCCATGATTTTCTGCTTTTTATTCTCTAGTAAGGAAAGTTCAGATTGATTGGGAGAAGGAATAGAATTAAAGGACATTGAAGAGATAGAAGAAAGTAAAGAAAAAGAAGAAGAATTTGAATATATTGAAGGAATAGAATAGAAGGAAATAGAAGAGATAGAAGAAAGTAAAGATAAAAAAGAAGAATTTGAATATATTTGATGATTATTCTTGGAGCTTTCATGATTTGAAGACTAGAAAGAAAGTGAAAATAAAGATGATTCAGAAGAAATTGATGATAATAAAGATGAGCAAGTTAAATTTTCCATAGTAACTTCCTGGAAAAAAAATTTATAAAACAAAAAAAAATAAAAAAAATAAATATATTAAAAAAACCCCCAACAATAAAAAAATATCAGTAAAACAATTGAAAAGAAAAAAAAATATTTTTTAAAAAAAATACAAAAAAAATTAGTTGCAAAAAAATCAGTAAAAAATTAAAAATAAAATAAAATTATATAATAAAAACCTGAATTATATTTGAAATACAAGGTAAAATAAAATCACCCAAAAAAAAAGAGTAAATAAAAATAAGTTAAAATAAATTCAGTAAATTTAATTTCAAAATAAATAAATAAATAAATAATTACTTACCTGCTATTGGAAATATTTCTTGATATCATTCAATCAAATTTATTAAAATATAATTAAAAAAAAATTGATTTCAGTAAATTTCAGAATAATTGATTATTTGCAAAAACAAACACAAATAAAAAAAATTAAATTACCTGATTTATTTTGGAAACAGGGGGAAATGTCCAGAAACTAAGGGAAAGAAAAAAAAATTCTGTAAAAAAAATTAAAAAGCAGAGATTAGTATTTTTTTTCTTCAAAATGCCCTCCTTGCCAGCCTCAAACCCTCCCTTCACCCCCCTTTAACCCATCTTTCCCACCTCAAAACCCCCCAATTTACCCTCACTTTGGCCCCTCCTTTTCTTCCTCCATACCCCTCTTTCTCCCCTTCTTGGCCACCTCAACTCCCCCCTTTAATCCCTCCTTGCCCACCTCAACCCCCCCTTTAACCTCCCCTTTAGTCCCCCTTTACCCTCCCTTTACCCCCCTTTTACCCCCCCTTTAACCTCTCCTTAGCCGCCTCAAACCCCCCTTTACCCCCTCCTTGGCCCCCTAAAGCCCCCCCTTACCCCCTCAGACCCGCCTTAAACCCCCCCTACACCTAACTTATTAAATTGGTAACAATTTGATAAGTTAGTGAATGATTTCAGATAATCAATCACTATCTTATTGAATTGTTACAGATTTGATAAGTAGGTGGTGGGGGGGTGTGGAGGAGTTTGAGGGGGGATTTTAGGGGGGATTGAGGGGGTAAAGGGGGGGCTTGAGGGGGCCAAGTAGGGGGGATTTAGGGGCCAAGGAAGGGGGAAAGGGGGGGCCAAGGAGGGGGTGAAGGGGGGTGAAGGGGGGTGAAGGGGGTTTGAGGTGGGCAAGAAGGGGGTAAAGGGGGGGTTGAGGTGGGCAAGGAGGGATTAAAGGGGAGAGTTGAGGTGTCCAAGAAGAGGAGAAAGAGGGGTATGGAGGAAGACAAGGAGGGGGGAAAGGGTGGGAATTGAGGTGGCCAAGAAAGAGAGAAAGGAGGGTATGGAGGCAGACAAGGAGGGGGGAAAGGGGGATGATGGAGGGTGAAAAAAAGATAAAAAAAGATAAAAAAAGATAAAAAAGATATAACAAATAAAAGAAAATTATTCTAACCTTGAAAACCCAAAAAAAAGCACTTACAGGAAAAAAAATAAGAAAAAAAAAGGACAAAAAAAAAAGAGAAAAAAAAATTATTAGCAAGTAAAAAAAACAAAAATAAGAAAAAAAATGACTTAACTGTAGAGATGAGATTAGAAATAGAGGAATGAAATAGAGGAATTAAAAATATTTGACTGATGTTTGAGAAGAGGTTGAAAAGGATATGAGTGATGAATGAAAAAAACACTGACAAAATATGCAATTTCATGTTGAGCTGGTGAAAGAAAACCAATGAGCCATCCAAAAAGAAGAGAAGCGCTTCCCAGCCTTCTAGCACAAAGGGGGGGGCCACCTGACGTCAGGAGGCCCTCCTAGAGGCAACTTGAACACCCTGAAGCCAGAAAACCACTAAAAACCTCCAATAAAGCCCAAAATACTTAGAAAAATCCACCACAACTACTCAAACCCTTAAATCAAAAAATTAAGCTATGACAACATTTAGACATAAAATATAGAGCCAAATTAGCTCTACTTAATGGTACTAAGCACTTAACCCTAAGACTTAAGTTTATCCCTTAAAACACAAAAAAAATTAAACAGCTATCTTTTAGAAAAGAAAAATGAGTAAATGAAACCTTAAAACTTGGAATATGAAAAATATCATCATGGCATTGAATATGGAGAAAACGGAGGCTATCCAATGGTAGTACCCACATACCTGTAGTCTCAATATTCACTGAATAAAACCAGAAAAACACTCAATTATTCAACCAATGCCAATTAAGACATTCCATAACAATGCCAAACAGAGCAAAAAAGATGTCTGCCAATGTTGGAAGACCATACCATAAATTCAAAAAAAAAAAAAATTCATAAAACAAAAATAGCAAACCAAGTGAATAAAGTACACAAAGTTGACATGTGGAGAGCACCAAAATAAATTTTTAAAAGTTTTGTGAAGTGAAATGTTGGAGAGTAATTGGCATTATAATAGAGCGTATGCCAGTTGATTGAATGTTTTGTGATTCAAGGGAGGGGAGAGCTGGTGCTGGTTCAGGATCCTCTTCTTCATAAAGATCATTCCACTCATCCTTTAAATCAGCTAGGATATTGTGGAGTATAACACAAGTCATGATCCAATGATTCACAGTTTTGATCTCCAATTTTTTTAGAAATTGGATTCTGAGCTTCAGAAGACTAGAAAATCATCCCTTTAAAATACCTATAGCATTTTCAATCCATACTATGTATTGGGCAAGGTGATAATTAAATTTAGTTTTAGGGTCATTTTTAAGTTTGCACCACAGAAAGCAGGTATAATTTACTTCAGACTTGCATATTCTGAGTCAGCAAGGAGGTACAGAGATTTGTCAAAGTATGAGTCTGGGGTTTGAGAAATCCTCATTCTTTGGAAGACGGATGAGTAATGACATGATCCAGGTTATCCACTGTGAAAAACAATAAATTTTTTATTGACATCAAAAATAAGATGAATGGCAATAGAGTATCTAGAAAGAAAACAAAATTTAGTTCATGAATAATGAGAAATTGGAGAAGATTCTGAATAAACCTTTTTTTGCAATCAAAATAATGTTTCTTATCATGAGACGGCTTTTGACTCAAAGTTATAGTTGTGCCATAAACAAAACCTACACGGCCAGGGAGACCTTTGGCTTGAATTACTTGAGAGGATTCAAGTCGTTGTTCTGGAGTTGGCCAAGCAAGAGTTTGAGACTTGAGGGAAAGGATAGCAATCATACAGCACTTGGTGTATAATATCACCATACCATATTCTATTTTAAATAGATTATCCAAACGTCTTACAGCAGCACCATTTCCATTTGAGCCAAAGCAAAATAGTGCAACAGCAAGTTGAATGGCAGGATTATGCTGTTTGTTATGAGAGTTGTTATGAAATATAGGATTTTCAGAGATGAGTTGATAAAGTTTGAAGAAAGAATTGGGTGAATTTCTAAATAGCTGAGTGAAGTTTAGTTGAGGAATGTTGAGAATGGAGTGGAGATCATATCTAGGATCATAATAAAGATTTGTCCCCCTGGAAATGAGTTAACTGTCACGCGCCACGTGACACTCGAGGCAAAAGCAGCTCATTAAATCAATAATATCGAGTTCTAAATCTATACTCGAAGCGCAGAAAGAAATTCTCCATAGCAACTGGGATTCCCCTTTGTGTACTTACTATACAACTGCGCTAGCCGAAACTCTAAATCTAAATTAGTCAATCTCTCAATAGTGTGCCTTAGTCTTAATTTCAATAAGCAACGCACAGCGCTATGATCAACGTAATAGTACATTAGTAGTTTTCATTAAAAGTTTGTTAATTAATTAAAAGGGGTAAATTGAGTATGGACGGATATTAGCAAAGAGGGTCTAAGTGTATGTTATTAATGGTCTGTGGTATGGGAATGGTGCGATGAGAGGGAGGTCAATGCGAGGAGGAATAAAGGATATAAAAGGGTTGGGTATTTTGTTCGAGATTCCTTAGAATTAAATTATAAAACATATTTACATTTAATAGTGGTAAAATATTTTAAGTTAAATCATTATAATCGTATCTTTCTTTATTTTCTCAATAATCATATCTAAATCCTAAATCTTTGATTGTTGAGTTTCCAAACCTTCGTGAGATCTTAAGAATTCCTATTACCTTTGAAACTATATTATAATTCTTCTCGAACATACCTCGAACCCGTAGCTCTTACTTCGAGTGACCTTCGAATCACTCCTCGAATCATTCCTCTGTGCTTCGAAGAAGTTTCTAAATCCCTCATCTCACTTTCAGGAACATCCTCGACCTTGTGCGTAGGTCATACGGTGACAGTATAATTTAATTCTCCGTAGTTCTCATTCTTTGCACTACTACGTCCTTTTAGGTGTTTTTAAAATTTTAAAATGGCACCTGTTCAACGCACTCCTCCTATGGGCGCTACTACTAGAGCTCGCGCTAGAGGCAGGCCAACAGCCACAAGGTCTGTTTCCCTCACTCACTCTTTGGAACCACTCAACCTTAGGGAACGGCAACATTCAGTTCAATCTGTAGAAGACATCCCACAAGATTTTGAGGATTCTAGTGACGAAGAAGAAGGAGAGGATACAATGCACAAGGCACCATCCGCCCCTGCCAATCACCCTTCTGGTCAATCCTCAGAACCTGGACCATCTAAATCTCTGGAAGATTTCATGAGACTTTTCATGAAAACCCTTTCAAATCCAACGTCTTCAGAGGGATCTAAGTTCAAAACTCCTTCTATGAAATCTCCTGACAAATTCGACGGAGATCACCCCGACAGATTGCAACCCTTCTTGCAAACCTAAAAGCTACTGTTCCATAATGACCCTCGAAACTTTAATATCGACTGATCAAAGGTTGTTTAAGCTTCTTCATTCCTAGCCGGGAAATCAGCAAGATGGTTCAAACCTATCTGCTCATGCTTTCTTCGACAGAAACCCACTTATTTATCAATAATTGGGAAAAGTTTGAAGACCAACTCTTTAAGTTGTTTGGGGACCCTAATGAAACTGACAACGCAGAAATTGAACTTGATTTTCTTCGCATGAGTGATAATGGTAAAGCCTCTGAATATATCTCGAACTTCAGAGCACTTCAAACTCGAGTAGGTTGGAATGATGCTGCCCTTAAGTATCATTTCAAGAAAGGACTTCCTTCAAGGATTCTGGATCAATTAAATCTTTACGGTCAGAAGATGACTACTTTAACGGATTTAATGGATCGAACCCTTGAACTTGACGGCGTTTATCAAGGACGACTTCAGCATCGTCGATATGCCAACAAATCTCAAGGCCTAAATTTTAAATCGGGATCTTCTTCACACCAACAACCAAATCAATCCTCCTTGACTCAATCCAAACCCAATAAGGGGAAGGATAAACCTTGACCAAAAGGCTTGACTCCAGGCAATATCAGCAAAGTACTGTATCCTAAAGGGGAACTTAAAGAAGCTGAGAGGAAGAGACGAGCAGATAATGGGTTATGTATGTATTGTGGGGGTAAGCACAAGTTGGAAGACTGTGTAAAGTTGAAGGAAAGAGAAGGTACTAGTTCAAAGTCAAAAAACTAGTAGATAGTTTACTTGTGTGCAAAGCAAACTATCTTATCTCTCCCAGTGCACAGAACCTCCATGTCTTAAGGACTGGAGTTGCCTTAAACCGCTTGAGATTCATTCTTTTTAAGGAGGATATCCCCTTCAGTTGTCTTATAGACTCTGGAGCTTCAATTTCATTTGTTAGTTTATCTTTTGTCGAGAAGCTTTAACTAACATTTACAGATGTCGATCGAACTCCAATCTATTTGTTCAAATCAGAGGAAACCAAATATTGGGTAAGTAAGAAAGTTTTATGGGTTTTAAACTTTCCGAACTTTCCCCCCTTCGAGTGGGAATTATCAGCCTTGGACGCCCCAAGGATGTACGATACCATTCTTGGCCATGACTTTTTAACGCATTTGAATCCCGAAATTGATTGGACTAGGGGATTGATCACCCCACGCTCTAAGTATATTTCTTATTCTTCAATGCAGGTCAATAGGGAGTTAAACAACCCACCTGACAACGTCCTGCTAGAGGAAGAATCTCTGCCAGATGACTTGCAAGCATCTGATCTTTCTCTAAATGAGCAATTGGCTAACCCTTCTAGCTCGATGACTTCACTTGAAGAGGATTTAAATTGCCTCGAAGTAATCAAATTCTGCTCTCTCAATTCAGGTATCCCCTCGACAGATTCTCTCGAAGATGATGAGGACGACCAAATCAACGTTGAAGCCATTAAGTCAACTCTACCAGAAACCTACCACAATTTCCTCGATGTTTTCTCAATCCGTAAGGCCAATAAGGTACCACCTCATCGACCCTACGACCATCAAATAGAGTTAATAGGCCCAGTACCTCCGGCAGCTCCTGTCTATTCTTTGTCGAAGGACGGATCTCAAGTTCTTCGAGACTACATTGCAGAGAATGTAGCCAAAGGTTTCATCAGAGCCAGTAAATCTCCAACCGGCTCCCCTGTCCTCTTTGTAAAAAAGAAGGACGGTAGTCTTAGGTTGTGTGTTGACTATAGAAAGCTTAACACAGTCACTAAGAAGAATGCATATTCTGTTCCTCCTATGTCATTACTTCTTACCCTTTTCAATGGTGCTAATTTCTTTTCTAAAATTGATCTTAGAGGCGCTTACAATCTGATTCGCATTGCAGAAGGTCATGAACCACTAACTGCAATGCACACTAGATTTGGTAGTTTTGAATATTTAGTTATGCCTTTTGGATTGTGTAATGCACCTTCAACTTTTCAAACTTTTGTTAATGACATCTTTCAAGATGTTGTTGAACAATTTTTAGTTGTCTATTTAGATGATATTTTAATATTCTTGGAAACACTAGATGAACATATTCATCATGTTTGACAGGTCCTAAATAGTCTTTGAGATCATGGTCTCTACGCCAAGCATAATAAATGCGAATTCCACCTCAAATCAATTGATTTTTTGGGTTTTACGTTGTCCACTGAGGGTTTAGTCATGGATGACAAAAAAGTCCGGAAAATCCTGGAATGGCCTGAGCCCAAAACCATTAAATCACTCGAAGGATTTTTGGGTTTTGAAAACTTCTATAGAAGATTTATTAAAGATTACTCTAAAACTATTTCAAATCTTACTTCTCATCTTAGAAAAGACATTCCTTTTGTTTTTACTTCTACAGCACAAAAGGAATTTGAAGCACTAAAAATGTCGTTCACCGCAGCCCCAATTCTTCGACATTTTGATCCTTCTGCTTTGACAATAGTTGAGACAGATGCAAGCGATTATGCTATTGCAGGGGTCATCTCTCAATTAAATCCTGAAACAAATTTGTTTCATCCTGTTGCTTTTGAGTCACGCAAACTCATAGCCACAGAATTAAATTATGAAATTCATGACAAAGAGCCTTTAGGTATTTTCCATTGTCTTTAAAAATGGTGTTCTTTTCTTTTCAGCCTAGATAGTCTTTTTCAAATTTTAACAGATTATAATGCTTTAAAATACTTCATGTCTTCCAAAGTGTTAACCAGGCGTCAAGCCAGTTGGGCTGAATTTTTGTCTGAATTTCCCTTCTCTATTTCCTATCGCCCAGGTAAGAACTGCATTGTCCCAGATATCTTGTCACGTCGGGACGACGTTTACCCACAGCGGGGGGACACATTTTCTGACAAGAACCCAGCAAATGTGCAATTAATTTTCAAAGAATCAATGTTAACAACTCATCAACTTAATTCGATGACAATTCAATCATTTCAAAATCCACTATCCAACATCCTCGAAGCTCAGTCAAAGGACAATTATTGTTTAGGGTTAAAAGACAAAATACTCTCGAAGCAAGGGGCCAAAAGATTTAGTATTGAATCAGGTCTATTAGTCTTCAAAGGTAGAGTAGTCATACCCGACAACAATGAGATAAAATTATGGATTTTCAACAGTCGACATGATTCTCCATTAGCTGGTCATTTTGGTGTTGATAAAACCTACCAGTTAATAGAGAGGGATTTCTTCTGGCCAGGTATGACCAGAGAAATCAAGGCCTATATAAAATCTTGTTACGAATGTAATAGGAATAAGGCTCCCCGTCACCGGAAGCATAGGTTGCTTCAACCACTTTCTATTCCCTCTAAACCTTGGGAATCATTATCGATGGATTTCATTTCTCAACTTCCTTTTTCTAATGATTTTGATGCTATATTAGTAATAGTAGATAGATTTTCAAAAATGTCTATTTTCATTAAAACCACTACTACTGCTACAGCAGAAGATTTGTCAAAAAATTTTCTAGAACATGTATTTTCCAAACACGGCTTACCAAATGATATTATTTCAGATAGAGGCTCATTGTTTGTATCCACATTCTGGACCCAACTGTGTTGACACCTCAATATCACGAGGAACCTCTCCATGGCCTATCACCCTGAAACCGATGGTCAAACAGAAAGAGTTAACCAAATCCTCGAACAATACCTTCGAATGTATGTCAGTTACCAACAAGACGATTGGACCACATGGTTACCACTGGCCAAATTTGCTTATAATAACTCGACTCATTCTTCAACACGACAATCTCCCTTCTAAACCATTTATGGACGACATCCTCGATTCAACTCAATCCATGTAGGAACTAATCATCCTGCGGAACATTATCTTCGAACTATATCACGACTCCAAGAAGAACTTAAAACAAATTTGGAATTAGCGATTCGAAGATACAAGGAACAGGATGACAAACATTGACAATCTGCTCCTTCCTTTAAACCAGGCGACAAAGTATGGCTCGACGCACGAAACATTTGAACAACACAACCATCAAAGAAACTTGCTGAAAAGCGCTTGGGACCATTCGAAATCGACTCTGAAGTCTCTAAAACTGCATTTCGACTCAACTTACCTCCTAAATGGCAGGCAATTCACCCTGTTTTCCATGTATCTCTCCTGGAACTGGCTCGAGAAACATACCCGGGCAAGAACCAACCCCCTCCGGAACCGGTCGAAGTAGAAGATCATCTAGAGTGGGAAGTAAGTCGTATCCTTGATTCAAGAATGCGCAAGGGGAAACTTCAATACCTCGTGGAATGGGAAGGCTTCCTCAATGACTCAGACAAAACATCCTGGGAACCAGCCATCAATGTTTCTAACGCCCCTGAACTTCTAAAATCTTTTCATTTGAAATATCCTTTAAAACCAAAACCTTAAAATTTCATTTATTTTAAAATTTTCTTTTCTTTTTTTTCTTTTCTTTCTTTTTTCTCTTTCTCTTAAAATCTAAAACACCTCTTAAATTTCTTAGCCTTGTTTTCTTTTTTTTCTCTTCTTTTTCTTTCTTCTCCTTCTATAAAATTTTCTCCAAAACCAACTAAAATTAAAATCAAAATTAAAATTAAAAATTAAAAATTAAAATTAAAAATAAAATAAAATTTAAAAAAAAATAAAAAATAAAAAATAAAAATAAAAATAAAAATAAATAAATAAATAAATAAATAGAATAAACATAAATAATAAAATAAAATAAAAAACTTTTAAATCTCTCTAAATGTTTTTTTTCTCTTCTCTTTTTCAATTCTCTAAATACATTCTTTTCTTAAATTTGAAATTCTCTTTAAAATTTTCTTTTCTAAAATTTATTCTCTCTTTAAACTTTCTTTCCTTCAAACCATCAAAATCTTGTACGAATAACGACACGACCATTTCCTCGAACTTAACTTCAACCTCTAAATCTCTTTATAAAATTCTTCGAACAAATGATTCTTCTTTTTCAAATTCTCTTTAAATTCTAACTCTGTTTTTTCTCTCTTTTCAACTATTGAAAGTTCCTAAAACATCAATAAACATTTTTTCGCAAATAACAAATTCTTCTTTCATTAAATTTTCATTTCAACAAACTCATCTCAATCACCAACCATTTTTTTTCTTCTTTCTCTCTTCTCTTACATAAATTTTTCTTTTAAACTTAAACTTCTTTCTTTTTCTTTCTTTATTTAAATTTCTTCTTTCAAATTTAAAGCAAAATTTTATTTAAAACTTTTTTTCTCTCTCTCCCAAATCTTATAAAAAATAATATTCACCTTAAATACAATAAACAAATACAAAAAATAAAACTAAAGACAATTCTACTTTTCTACTTCTTTACATCTCTCCCTTTCATTTCAAATTTTTATCTTTTAATTTTTCTCGAACCAATCTTTTCATCTTCTCCAAAATTACCCTTATCTACTTCCTGCATTTCTCAAATACCTCCTCCTCTCCTATAGGAACCACCTCTCCAATCTCCAACAGTTCCTCTGCCACGTCAAAGGAAGCAGCATCGATAATTGTATCGACCTCCCCACACAACTCTTCTGTGAACCTAACTTGTTGACCCTGACGAGGCTTCTTTGACCACACCTGGTCCAGTATTTCCTCAGGTTCTTCGATTCCACCCGTGACCGGAGGGTTTGCCTCAGTTGGCAAAAGCGACGCAGGTTCCCCAATTGGGTCTTCAACAATGGCATTTGATGTCTAAACAAGAACTCATCAGTAACCTCATCCCTAAAAAAAAAAACAAAAGATAAAACTTACTTTGAAGATGGGTTCAGGTTCTAAGAACAACCTTGGAGCCACCTCTACCTCTGCTTCTCTCTCCTCCTCGTCATCTTCAATGACCACCCGTCGTTTCTTGGGTGTCCGCCCTGGAACAGGGACTTCATCCTTATCTTCCTCCACCAATTTGTCAATCTCTTCTTCGACACCCCGTTTCAAACTTGTGGCCTGGGTTACCCAGGTTGTGATCTCTTTATCAAGTTCCTTATCGTTCTCCCCCACTGATTGATTGTCTCCAACTGAGACATACCAAATGTCTTCGACCACCTCTTTTGTTTTAGGGATCACCCAAAACTTAGTCTTGGTGAATCGTTGTTCAATCTCTGCATTCTTTGTCAACACATCGCACACCACTCGTCGCCAATGGCAAAACTCGCATTTCTGGCGAGGGCATCGAGTCGCTGTACTTTCGACACAAAAGTATTTCATCGCTTCACAAGCCGTGCAAGCCTGGGAAAACTGTTGCATAACCATTCCCCCATCTTCTTTAGGGTGTGGAGGCATAGGCGTTGGGGTAGGACAGTTCATTATATAATAAGGAAAGTAATAAACAAGAAAAGGTATATATAAAGGAAAGGGAAACTAGTGTGAGAAGATGGCTCAAGCTCAACGGAGCTCGCAATTCTTATACCTGGGCATCTGTCACGCGCCATGTGACACTCGAGGCAAAAGCAGCTCATTAAATCAATAATATCGAGTTCTAAATCTATACTCGAAGCGCAGAAAGCAATTCTCCATAGCAACTGCGATTCCCCTTTGTGTACTTACTATTCAACTGCGCTAGCCTAAACTCTAAATCTAAATTAGTCAATCTCTCAATAGTGTGCCTTAGTCTTAATTTCAATAAGCAACGCACAGCGCTATGATCAACGTAATAGTACATTAGTAGTTTTCATTAAAAGTTTGTTAATTAATTAAAAGGGGTAAATTGAGAATGGACGGATATTAGCGAAGAGGGTCTAAGTGTATGTTATTAATGGTCTGTGGTATGGGAATGGTGCGATGAGAGGGAGGTCAATGCGAGGAGGAATAAAGGATATAAAAGGGTTGGGTATTTTGTTCGAGATTCCTTAGAATTAAATTATAAAACGTATTTACATTTAATAGTGGTAAAATATTTTAAGTTAAATCATTATAATCGTATCTTTCTTTATTTTCTCAATAATCATTTCTAAATCATAAATCTTTGATTGTTGAGTTTCCAACCCTTTGTGAGATCTTAAGAATTCCTATTACCTTTGAAACTATATTATAATTCTTCTCTAACATACCTTGAACCTGTAGCTCTTACTTCGAGTGACCTTTGAATCACTCCTCTAATCATTCCTCTGTGCTTCGAAGAAGTTTCTAAATCCCTCATCTCACTTTCAGGAACATCCTCGACCTTGTGCGTAGGTTGTACGGTGACAGTAACACTTTTTGAAAAGAAAACACAAATAGGTTACAGCATCTTCCAAATCAGAGTAAGATTTATAGTAGAGAACTAAAAGTAAAGTGATAGCATTCATAGTGGAGTGAAGAAGCTTTCTAGTAGAGAGGTTCTTTCTTGTTGTCAGTAGTATAGGTTGTTGGTAGGAGGTTTAGGTGATGAGTGGGAAGTGGGAATTCACTGCCAAATGTGCAGTTGGGGTGTGTAGATAGAAAAAAAAATTAAGTGTTTGCCACAAAAATTAAGTAGCATAGAGTTAGAAGAGACTTAAGGATGTTATCAGCAATTATAAGTCATGTGAATTTCTTAAAAATCCATCATTTATGTGATGAGTTTGGGATCAGGAAGTAGGAACCAAAATTGGGGTATAAGAAGCAGGATAATGCATTATAATGGATTCCTTATCCACTAGCCCAGGGGCTAGAAGATAAGAATCTTCCACAATTAATAATGTCTGATCCCAGGAAAAAAAGTTCCTGATCCCTAAATGCGGATCCCTGAACATTTATACCTCCTACTAAGTATATAAGACCTATAAAAGGTGGATATATGCATGTATAAATGTATTTATTTGGCATATACCATAGTATATACTTGAGTTTACTTATGTATATACTTATTTAATCTTCACATGTTTAAAGCATGTATTTAGGACAGTTTAAGTGCTTAATTTATTCAGACCTTGTTATTACTAGGCTGAAAGTGTTGTCCCCAGATTGCAATTTGGGTAGAGTGTCAGTGTATGCTAGTACATAAGTATGATATAATATTAAATATCAATGGTCCTACTACTTGATAATATTTGATATATATTATACCTCAGAAAAAGACTAATAAAACTGTTATAATCAATTTTTAACTCACAATAGGGGGTTTCAAAGTTAGATATCTTCCATTTTAAAATACCTCTTTTTTCCACCAAATCAGCCATGACCATTTTTTAAAATATGACATATTGTGCCCCGAAAACACCTTTTCATGAGATTTAATGTTGAATTTGTGGCTTTATTTTTGTTCTGTGAAATGCCGTTTTAATAATTACAAATTTCTAACATTGATACCCCTAATATTTGGATTGGTGTGGAATAGTAGAGAAAAATAGGCTAATAAAATATTTTTATAGGTAATATAAAAATAAAATAAATTTATAAGCACTTTAAAATATTTTTTTATATTCTAATAAATGATTAATATAATTTATTTGATTCTTAGTAAGTAAGTGATGTCCAATAACTTACCAAATCCTTCTTTACTTATACCAAAATCCACTGGAGTGCACAGACCTTAAAAACAGATGATGTCACTTCCATCCCAGCAATAACAGCACTGTGAGGGCTCATAACCTCTCCATAGAATCCAGTTCAAGCAGTTTCACCACCCAGACCTCCAGTAAGGGCCCTCCATCACAATTGATGATATCATACACCCATACCATAAATAGAAAAAACAGATAAAAGCAGACACCATAAGGAAAAAAGTAAAATAACTCATCCAAAGAGAATAAAATGAATCCCAAAGTATATAAAGAAACCAAATCAGCTTTCCAAGCCCTTAACAACATCCCCAAGCCCCCACATTGACCCATTAATAACATCCCAACCCATTGTGGTCTTCCAACATTGGCAGGGGCCTTTGTTGTGTTGTTTGGCGCTGTTTCTGCATGTCTTAATTGACATCTGTTGAAGAATTGGGTGTTTTTCTGGATTTATTCCGTGAATATTGAGACTGTAGGTATGTGGGTACTATCATTGGATAGCCCTGGTTTTTCTATGTATTTCATGTCTTCATGATATTTTTCATATTCTAAGTTTTAAGGGGTCATTTCCTCATTTTTTAGTTACAAAAGATAGCTGTTTAATTTAATTTTTTGTTTTTTATGGGCTAACCTTAAGTCTTAGAGATAAGTGCTTAGTACCATTATATAGGGCTAATTTAGCTTTATATTTCATGTCTAAACATTGTTATAGTGTAATTTTGTGTTTTAAGGGTTTTAGTAGTTGTAGTGAATTTTTCTAAGTAGATTAGATGTTTTTATTGGTTTTCTGGCTTCAGGGAGGCCGGGCCTCTTCAGGCGGCATCTCTGACATCAGGCGGCCTGCCTGCCTCTGCTTTAGAAGGTTGGGGAGCGCTTCTTGAGGGTTTTTATACAATTTGGCTGGTACAGGTGCCAAATTCGTTGGTGTGCATGGGCTCTTAGATAGTGGTCTGTGTGTACATAGTGAGTAAGACAGTTTGGGGCAACTTTAATTATCATACAACCATCCAGAGGTGATATCCTTGTTCCTCACTCAGTTTTCACTGTTTTTGGCCACAATTGGCTGTGTTTGTTGCAAGGTTAGTTCTTCATTTAACTAAACTTTAGAAACAGGTTCTCTGCTATAGTCTTGCAAGCTATATAAAGTATTATTGCTGTCTCTGGTGTGGATTTTCAGCCTACATCAAGTATCTTTGCTTTCTCTGGTGTGGACATTGGTCTACATTTCAGTTCTTTGGTCTGGTAGTCTGTCTGGGGACTACTTTCTTGGCTCATCAATCAGTCAAGTGTTTTGAAAAAGGGGCTTTAGCAAACAGGAAACAACTTACTTTAGCAAGTAAATCTCACTCTATTTTTCTAAAGGGACAGGGGATTTTCTCTCTGGTTTTTATCCAACTCCCTTGGTCAAGGCATATAGCTAGTACTATAGGATTGTTTACATTTCTGGCACCCAACGTGGGGATAGAACTTGCTACTTCTTAGGAATCTCTGTTTTCTTTGGTTGGCTATATTTGGTGTTTTGGTCTGGAGGGATGGCTTTTGGTTCCTATATTCCTGTGGTGACTGTCAGTGGGGGAGATGGTCCTCCTTCTGTGATGGTCAGGGAGTGTTTTAGGATTAAAACTTGGGATGGTACCAAGTTTAATGGGGAGGATGTCAAGTGGTTTCTGGAGAAGTATGAAACTTCTGATGGTGTGGATGGTGCTTCTTACCTGGACATGGTGAAGCAGATAATTTTCTTCATTGGTGATAGGGCAGTGGAGAAGGAGATTGTGGCCATGTCTGGCTACAAAAAGAGGGATTGGAAGTTATTGTGTAGGGATATGGTAGATAGATGGGGTGTCAGGTTCACTATGGTGGATCTGAACAAGTTTGTCAGTGAATGGCAATCTTATGGTGGTGTTAGTAACTTACATAGTAACAGAAAGCTTCTGCTACAGTTTGATCCTGTGGTGGAATACTTGGTGGAAGTGTAGGAGCTGGCACATGAAAATGCTGCCAAGGATGTTTTATGGTCTTCCCTGGCTAGAGATGTCTGGATGGATGTGTTGAAGGAGCTGTCAAGAAAGGACTTGATGAAGACTCTTTCTAATGGGGACCATAAGTTGCCTGCCTTGGATAAGGTGAAGGAGGCTGTTGAGGCCCATTTGAAGTTATTGGCTGTGAACACCTATCAGGAGGAATGTGCCAAATATGTCAGAAAAGTCAGTGAGGCTTTGTCTGAAGATAAATTTAGGGTGAAGAAGGAGGAGAAGAGTATGGTGCAGGCTCCCAAACAAGAGAGGGACCCAGTGGTTGAGCAGTTTGCTGATCACACAAAGCAGCTGCATATTTTTTTTCAGGAGGCTAAGAAGGTCAATAAGGCACCTTCTCACCCTAGAGATTTTGATAGGAGGGCTGTTAGGAGTGATCCTTTGGTCTGCTCAGATTGCAGCAGGAGGGGGAACAGGTCAAATGACTGTTGAGAATTGAACAGGGATGTGTCTTATGGGAAAGGTGGAATTTGATGGCAGGGTTTTCAAGCTCCCTGATGGTTCATTTGTGAATCCCAGTGAGGGACAGGCTCCTGTTTATTTGGTCAGGAGAAGGGGTGGTCTCAATCAAAGGAGGCCAAGGATTGAGAAGATTCCTGATCAGGGGAAGTCTTTTGGTGAGAAAGATGATGATGTCAAGGGAAAGGGGAAGGAGGTCAATAAGGTCTCTTTTTCTACTTTGGTGGTTTGGAGTTGTATTTCTGCGGTGGATAGTCAAGTGGAGAAAGCTTGGCTGGTGTTTATGATGTGGAAGCAGGGAAGGTGGGAAGGCCTAAGAGCAGTTCTCAGGCCCAACCAAAACCAAAGGTTTTAAAGGAGGATCTTAAGCTGAGTGCAGCTAGGAAGAGGCACAGAAAAGAGGAGCTTTACAAGATGCAGAAGGGTATGGCTGACATGGCCCCCCTAGTTTTGGTGCATTGGACATGAATGGTGAGCCAATGCCAATGGAGGTTGATTGTGACTCCAAGGAGGATGTCCCTTTGGCTTCATTGTCAAAGCCTGCTGGAGTTAGAGGTTCTGGTGAGGGATCTGGTTTGGTTCCTGTTGATGGAAAATCTGTTGGTGGTGTTGGTCCTCAAGAAGCTTCTAGGACCAAGGTAGTGAAGCCAAGGGCTCACTTTGAGAGGCCAGTGGTTTCTGGTTTATCTAATGTTATGGACTCTGTTCTTGAAAGGATGAATCAGGGTCAGGTTTCCCTTTCATATGGGGAATTGTATGCTATCAGTCCAGGGTTGGCTGATAGACAGAAAAAGTTGTTGACCAGGAGAAGAGTTTCTTCTGGGGAGGTGGAATACCTTTGTGATTCTGCTGAAAAGTTTGGGGAGGGGTTGGAAACTCATTTTTCTGCTCCTCTGGGTTATGTCAATATCACTCTGAATGGCAGGGAGGCAAGGGCATTGGTGGATTCAGATTCTCAGATAAACCTGATTTCTTTGTTTGAGGCTACTCATTTGGGCCTCCCCATCAAAACTGGTATTGGTGGGAATTTGAGAGGGATTGGTGGCCATGACACTGAATTGGTTGGAACTTCTGAGTTTGTGAATTTAGATGTTGGTGGAGCCTCTGGGAAGGTTCATTTTTATATTACTAACGGAACAGTTAAAGCTGTTTTGGGTGGGCCATTCTTGATGGATTTTCAGGCAAGAATTGGTTATCAATTTGATTTGGGAATCAGTTTGGAGTTGACTGGTGAAGATGAAAGAAGACCTCACATGAGGTTATCATCCCCTGGAGAGGATGGTTGGGAGACCAGGCCTGTTTTATCTTCAATGTGCCAGTGCCTGGATTGTTGTAGGAGAAGAAGAGAAGTGGGTGCTGCCTCTGGTTTTTTGGAGTGTGGCTCAGGGTCTAGTGAGGGTCTGTCTTTTTTAGAATGAGAAGGGCTGAACACCCTAGTGCTACAACCTCTCCCCAAGATGAGGAAATACCAGGTTGTAGTAGGTCAGCTCCCTTGGAGAAATATCAAGTGGATTTTCAACTATATCTTTTTAATTTTCTCTTTTCTGCAAGTATTCATCAAGTTATTTATCAAGTCTCTGTTCTCTCTCAAGATTCTCAATTATTTTTAATTCAAGATCAAGGAAAAAGATTGGTTATATATCTTTATTGAAAGATATGCGGAAAAGTTTTGGAGTGGTGAGATTGGGGTCTAAAAGTAAGTCCTCCCAGTTGTGCACTGCTAGGGTTTCTTCTACACCTTTAAAAAACACTACCTGGGCCACACCTGTGAGCATTGGGGAAAGCCCTTGTTATTTTTGTAGGTCAGAAGAAAACTCAAGAAAAGAAGATAAAAATTTCAAGATAATTCAAGAAAATCAAAAAAAAATCTGAAGATAATGAAGAAAGAAGATCATCAAGATCAATTTTTGGGCCTCCAGCATGAGGTTAAAGTGCAGAAAATTATGAAGAAAGAAGATCATCAAGACCAAGTTTTGGGCCTCCAGCATGAGGATAAACTGCAAAAATTTAAAAGAGTTGATTCTGAAGATGAATCAAGATTTGAAGATTTGGAAGACTAAAGTGAAGATGAAGATTTGGAATTGCGCAAAAGTTTTGGAGTGGTGAGATTGGGGTCTAAAAGTAAGTCCTCCCAATTGTGCACCGCTAGGGTTTCTTCTACACCTTTCAAAAACATTACCTTGGCCACACATGTGAGCAATGGGGAAACCCTTTGTTTTTGTTCCAGGTCTAGTAATGAAGATTTCCTGAAGATCCCTCAATTTGAAGGTGGAGCGGAAAAGTATAAGAAGGTAGTGCAGAAGATTAGGCCTGTCAATGAGCATATGCCTGTGGGTTTGAATCCGCTCTTGAAGAGACCTCCTTTTTTAAGAGATCCATACTGTACTCCTTTGGTGAAGAATCCTCCAGAATTTGTAGAGACGGCTAGGGTGACTGTGGAAAGGTTAAAAGTTGTTAATTTGGTCCTGATGGGTGGTAGTCTGAAGAAGAAAAGAAGTTGTTGTTGCACTTTATTGTGCTAAGGGAAAAAGCTGTGGCTTTTGTTGAGGAGGAAAGGAGTGTGTTGAAGAACTATTATGAGGAACCTTACTTGATTCCTGTGGTTTGTCATGAACCTTGGCAAATCAAACCTATTCCAATTCCAGCTGCTATCAGAGAGGATTTTTTGGAGATTGTTAGGGAAAGAGTCAGGACTGGGTTATACAAACAATTGAAATCCAGTTACTCCAGTCCGGTTTTCTGTGTAAAGAAGCAGAATGGAAAGTGGAGGGTGGTTCATGATCTTAGAGCCTTGAATAGAGTCACTATCAAGGATGCTGGTATTCCACCAAGTGCAGAGGATTTTGTTGAAGCTTTTTCTGGAAGGGTGTGTTATGGTTTGGGTGATATTATGGGTGGTTGTGATGAGAGTGAGCTTCATACGGATTCAAGGCCTCTCACAACTTTTGAGACTCCTTTGAAAAGATTTCAGCTCACTAGGTTGCCTCAAGGAGCAACTAATTCAGTGGAAGTATATCAAGCATAAATGGCTTGGATTTTACAGGATGAGGTTCCTACTCATGCTGGTATTTTTATTGATGATGGTGGAATTAAAAGACCATCCACTGATTATGGTTATGAGGTGTTAACAGAGAACCCTGGCATAAGGAGGTTTGTTTGGGAATATTCAATAACTCTAGAGAGAGTGTTGTTTAGGATTGAAGAGGCTGGTTTGACCATTTCAGGGTCGAAATTCTGTTGTTGTGTCCCTGCTTTGGAAATTTTGGGTCATGTGGTATGTAAAGAGGGAAGGATTATGGCAAATAAAAAGATTAAAAAAATTCAGTCATGGCCAAGGCCTAAAAATACTACTGAAGTCAGGGGATTTTTGGGTGTGTGTGTATATGTCAGGATTTTTATTAAGGATTTATTTTTGTTGGCTTCACCTTTAAGAAGGTTGACCAGAAAAGTTGCAGATTGGTTATGGACTCAAGAGTGTGAAGAGGCTTTTCAGAAGTTGAAAAAGGTTGTTGGAGAAGATATTCTTCTTCACAAGTTGGATTATGGTGTGGGTGCTGGAAAAATTTATCTGGCAGTGGACTCAAGCTATATTGCAGCTGGTGCTGTTTTGTCTCAGGAAGATAAAACCTAAAGGTTCAGGCCAGTAAGATATGAGTCTGTGGTGTTTAATGAGGTGGAATATAGGTATTATCAACCTAAGTTGGAATTGTGTGGTGTAGCAAAAATTTTAAAGAAGCTACAGACTGTTTTGTGGGGGCAGCATTTTGAGCTGCAGGTGGATGCAAAATATTTAGTTCAGATGATCAATACACCTAGTCTTCCAAATGCTCCAATGACTAGGTGCATGGCATTTATTCAGTATTTTTCTTTTGACCTGGTACACAAACTAGAAAAACTTTTACAATGCCTGATGAATTATCAAGGAGGCCACCTACAGAAGAAGATTCTGAGGCTGAAGAGTTTTATGAAGATGTTCCGGTGGTTAGGGCCAGCACAAAGGGTGCTGAAGATTTTTCTGACCTCCCCCAAGAAGCTAAACTGGCTGGATCTGATCTTGATTCTGGTGATCAGGATTTTTTTGTTAATAAAGATGGAGTTGTTGTTTGGGACAGCTCAAATTTGGAAAATGGTGTTTTTGTTAGTGAACTTGATTCTCACAAGATTCAGTGGAAAGAGAAGTATGTGCCAAAATTTGAGGATTGGTATCCTGGTTGGGCTGGTCAATTGGCTCATGTTCACACTGGAGATTTTGATGACATAGTTTTACCCTTGGATGTTGTTTTGTTGGATTTTGAAGATGAGACTTGGGGTCAGTCTGGGTTTTATTTTATTATTGTGGAATATCTGTTGACCTTATAGAGGCCAGATAGTTGCGATGATGATACTTGGTTGGCAATCAAGAAGAAGAGTCCTGCATTTTATGTGACAGGAAGAAGGTTGATGAGGAGGAGACATCCTAATCCTCAAGTTGTGGTGACTCAGAAGAAGGGTCAAGAAGTTGTGTTGAAGTCTTTGCAAGAAGACCTTTGTCATAGAGGCTTTGGGGAGACTTATAGAAGAGTAGCTGACAGATTTTGGTGGCCAGGTATGAAGTTGACTGTGCAGGGTTGGGTTAAATCTTGTGAAGAATGTCAAAGAAGAAGTCACTTGAAACCTAAAGAGGTCGGCCGTGCTACTGGTGAATCAACTGTTTTTGGAAGAGTTAGTCTGGATGCTGTCCATATTAAAGAGGGCAGGTATAAATACTTAATTGTTGCCAGGGATGATTTGTCTGGTTGGTTTGAGGCAGTGCCTCTGGTTAATTTGACTGCTAAGAATGTGGCAGAGTTTTTGAAGAAGGAGTGGATTTATAGGTATGGGTTGATGAAGTTGGTGACAGTTGATGGCGGGTTAGAGTTTAGTGCCAAATTTAAAGAAGCTGTGGCTAGTGTTGGTTCTAAAGTTATAGTGGCTACACCTTATTATCCTGAAGCTGAAGGCATGGTTGAAAGAGGCCATCAAGTTATCAAGAATGCTTTGGTGAAGATGTGTGGGGATATTGCTGAAAAGTGGAGGCATTATTTACCCTTGGTGTTATTTGCCGATAGGGTCACTGTGAAGAGGACAGCTGGCTATTCTCCTTATGAGTTAATGTTTGGTCAGAAAGCTGTTCTACCAGTGGACTTGGAAGCTGTCTTTTATCTTGGAATTGTTTGGGATGATGTGCACTCAACAGAAGAATTGCTCTGTACCAGGATGAATTAGTTGGAATGTAGAGAGAAATTTCAAGAGAAGGCATACTCTAGAATGATGAAGATTAGGAATAAATAAGTCAGATACTGGGACAAGAAGTTGGCACATAGACTCAGGAATCCCTTGAAACCTGGTTGTCTGGTTTTGGTTTATAATAGAAGTTTGAAGAGTTAGTGGGGAAAAATGTTTGCTGACAGATGGAATGGACCTTATAGAGTCAGATCTCAGGTGTCTTGAGGCTCTTATTTTTTGGAAGAGTTGGATGGTGCAGTCTTAAAGAAGAGAGTGGCTTCAGATCAGGTGAAGAGGTTTTATCCCAGAGGCACTAGACATGAAGAAGATTGACTCCAGAATGAGGATAAACTATGGAACGTTCTTTAAATTTTGGAATTTTTGGTGTTGCAGAGCAACTGTTGTGATGGAAACCTTTTGTTAGAAGGTACCCATGGGTGGGGCTTCTAGATTTGATATTTGGAAGTGTAGGGGTAACTGATGGTCTGGCTGCTCTGTAGAAAAGTTACCCCAGATTGTCTGTTTCCAACCCTTTCTCTTAATTTGGTTGAACCCTAGTATTGGTTTCTTTTCACAGGTTTTAGTCTTCTATGACTTTAGACTGAAATTTCCTTTGGTTTCCAAGTGCTGGACTCTTCACTATTATTGGTTTTGGTTTATTGTTTTGGATGTTGTGTTTTTCTTAGAAGGTACCCAGGGGAGCTTCAAGATTTTATTTTGGCAAGTGTGGGGTTAACTGATGAGCTGGCTGCTCTGGAGAACAGTTACCCCAGAATTTCTGTCTCAAGTCTTTTGTTTTTCCTAGTTGAATTCTAGTTCTGTTGTTTATTATTCAGGTTTCAAGTTCACTATGACTTTAAAATGGTTTGGGACTGGCTTCTTTATCTTTGTTTTTTTTGGGTTGGTGGTGGATCACTGGTGGTCTCCCATCATTTTTACATATTGGAGGGAGCCCACCCAGTGATCATTTCTATGGACTGGACTTTCTCTTACTGGAACTTCTCTTAATTCGGAAAATCCATGGAGCTGGACTTTCTTTGATTTTTTTAGTTATGATTTTGCTAGATAGTAGTTTCAGATTATTTTCTTTTTTCTCTTTTTTTCTTTTAATTTTTTATAGGGGTTGTTGAAATTATAAAATCAAAAATATAGGGTGTTACCACATCAGGGTTACCTGGATGTGGGCAAGCATTGGTGGGGAAAGGCTCATCAATTGGCCGGACAATGCTTTTTTATCATTTTATTTTATTATATTTTTATTTTTTTTCATTAATTTCATTTTTTATTTTTTATTTTTTTTATTTTTTATTCTCATTATTACTCTTAATTTATGTTTCTTATTTCAAATCATTTAAATTATTTAAGGTGTATCCAAGTCAAGGTGCACTTGGATGTGGGCAAGGCATCAGGGGAGCAGCTCATCAATTAGCTGGGGGATACCATTTGTATTATTTTTTATAATTTATTTTATTTCATTTATTTTTATTTTATTTATCAATTTTTTTAATTTTAGTATGTTAGTAGACTATATATAAAAAAAATTAGAATTTATAGTTATTAATTTTTATTATTTATTTATTATTATGTTTTTAATCTTTTTTCAGGAGCTCATTGTCTGGATGATGAAGTTTATGGAGGCTTGTCCCAGTTATGATGTCATTTTTGTTTTTTTGGGGGTTTTGGGAAGCACTGTGTTCTTTGAAGTGCATCCTGCTGGAGAGATTTTATTGATTATAATGGGCAGGAATGGGTATGGATGGAAGTTCAGAAGAGGAAGAAGAAGAGGCAGGAATGGATTGTTGGAAGGTGTGCTTAATGATCCTAGACATCTTCCAGTGGTTGTCCAATAGTTGTTTCCTCAAGGTTTTTTCAATTTCATTTAAAGGTCCATGGAGGGCGAAGGCTTTCAGCATGTTTGAACACATGGTGCCGAGGTGTTGTTTCATGTCTCCATAATCCAGGGTCAAAGAAGTTTCTAGAGGTTGGCCAACTCCAATAGTAGATTCAGGAGGAGGGGTTCCAACTAGACAAGAAGAATTGGTTCAGCAATTATTTTCTGTTGAAGAAATTGGATGAATTAATGTGGTACTTACAGATTGGAAGCTCATCAAATTTGTAAGCAGTTGGAATTTGGACTTCTGAAGATTTTGGAATGGTGATAGTAGGTGGATCAATCAGGGAAAGATATGGATTCTCTTGGTCTTCCTCTGAAAGGTTTTGAGAAGGTGAACTAGGAGGCTGATGTTCCTGGGGCCTAGTTGGAGTAGCAGGTCTGTTGTTTATGTTGTTAATATTTATGCTTGATTCAGTTGGATGAGGTGCTGGTTATGGAGTACCAGGGTTGTGATAAGATAGGGAAGGAGAGGGTGATCTGGAAGCGGATTGATCTCTTCTGGATAAAGCTTTTGAAGGAATGGAAATGTCAGAAGAATAGTTGGCTGACAGAGGAGAGGTGTAGTTTCGTTGCCTTAACTGGCGGCAAGGTTGTTGCTTTGGTGCAGTGTTGGGAGCTCTGGTGTCTTCCTGGGGTCCTCTGGCAGGTCTCCTAGAAGTTTGGGATATTTTGGTGTTTTTGGACCTTGGAAGGGTTGGCTGCATTGCTCTGGGAGCAGTGGGAGGTGGCTGCATGGAGTTGTTTTTGTTGATTGGAGGAATTTGGCTGTTTTCTGGTTGTTTTTGGAGGTTTTAAGCCTGATTTTCACTGTCTAGTGAGGCAGGTGGGCCGCCCGACGTTGGCCAGGCCACCTGGACGCGGTCTAGAAGCCTAGGAGCTGATTTTGAAGCTTTTGGAGCTAATTTAGCAGAGATAAAAGCTGTTTCTTGGGATGTTAAAGCAGGCCTTTTTAGGAGAGTTCTGGAAACTGAGTTCCAGGATCTTCTGTATGGTGCTGAGAATAAAGATGAAGAGGCTGGACTAAGCTCTGGGGATCTGGTAGGGGATCTGGAGAGGTATTTATGAGAAGGTAAAGGAGGAGGAATAGGGTAGTTGGAATCTGTGTCACATTTCTTATTCTTGGAGTAGCAAGAATCATAGGCCCTGTTGTAGAATTTGGCTTCAGGAGTTGGAAGAGTGAATGTGCAAGGTCTGCACATGTGGATGCACTGCTTGCAGGCATAGTCCTTGGGAGCAGTGAAGCAAGGAAGATTGGAGGGGTCAACATCAGGGGATCCAGCCACGATCTGTGGTGAGAAAAGATGATGGAAAGAGATAAGAAGGAGATTTTTTTCAGTGATGGGTAGATGATGAAGTGAAGGTGGAAAGTCAGCAGGTTGGCTGTAGGTGTATTCTGTATGACTTGGCTGGGTCTATTTTATGCAAAATTCTGGTAGTCCATCAAGACTTTAAACTGAACACTGTGATAGTCCCCCAAGACTTTAAACTGAGGATTGTTTGATGGTGTAGTCCCCCAAGACTATAAACTGAGGAATGGGTTTTTGTTATTGGAATAGGTTTGAAAGATTGGCAGAGGGTATCCACAGGGGGAGCCTGTGAATTTAGCAAAGGAAAGTTTGGGGGTAATTGATGGCCTGGCAGCTCTATTCACAATTACCCCAGAATGTTAGATTTTTCTCTGTGTCTTAATGTGGTTGATCTCTGGTTCTGGATTCATGATTTAGGTTTTTGAGTCCCCCAAGACTTTAAACTGAGGGTTTTTGAGTCCACCAAGACTATAAAATGAGGATGGTCCCCAAGACTTAAAACTGAGGGTTGTTTGTCATTACATCCTATAGAGGGTGTGGTCAATTTTTCTTTTCTGAATAAAGCACAAGTACTAGTGGAATTACAGAGGGAATCAAGAGATGAAATGAAGTGTTCAGAATTAGCCTTGAACTGGTGAATGAGGTGTCTTCTGTTCTCAATGTCCTGTGGATCTCTAGCAGGAGTGGATTGCAAGTAGTGAAGCAGAAGTTGTTTCTGTTGAGATGTGTGTTGTTGGAACTTGGACTTGATAGTGGGCAAGTGGTTTGGTGTTGGTGGTGCAATGGATCCTACATTGTTATCATCACATTCAGAAGATGAAGTAACTGAGAAGTCATCAGTTTTATAAAGTTGAAAGAGGAAATGGAAGTTTTTACCATCAGATGGACCAGGGATGGTGGAACTTGTTGTTTTAGTGGTTTTGGCACTCTTCTGGGAAGGGTGTAGCTTTTTGATTAATCTGGGAATCAAGATGGATGGCCCAGATCTTTTGGTGCTGGTAGAAAGTGGACCTGGTTGAGGTGGAGGTGAAGCTGTTTCAAAAGATAATGGACCAGGTCTGTAGCAGGTCTTCTTTCTGGAGAGGCGGACATCACAGGACGTTCTTTATGGATGGACAGGAGGTGTGATGGTTCAGATTAGATTATTGTCAATGCAGTATTGGCAAGGACCCATTTCAGAGGCAGATTTGGGAAGAAGGTTGAACATGGTGGTTTGATGAAGAAAGAATGTGGACGTTCTTAACTGGAGGGAGGATGTGGTCTTCCAACATTGGCAGGGGCCTTTGTTGTGTTGTTTGGCGCTGTTTGTGAATGTCTTAATTGACATCTGTTGAAGAATTGGGTGTTTTTCTGGATTTATTCAGTGAATATTGGGACTGTGGGTATGTTAGTACTATCATTGGATAGCCCCAGTTTTTCTATATATTTCATGTCTGGATGATATTTTTCATATTCTAAGTTTTAAGGGGTCATTTCCTCATTTTTTAGTTAAAAAATATAGCTGTTTAATTTTGGTTTTTGTGTTTTATGGGCTAACCTTAAGTCTTAGGGATAAGTGCTTAGTACCATTAGATAGGGCTAATTTAGCTCTATATTTCATGTCTAAACGTTGTTATAGTGTAATTTTGTGTTTTAAGGGTTTTAGTAGTTGTAGTTAATTTTTCTAAGTAGATTAGATGTTTTTATTGGTTTTCAGGCTTCAGGGAGGCTGGGCCGCTTCAGGCGGCATCTCCGACATCAGGCAGCCCACCCGCCTCTGTTTTAGAAGGTTGGGGAGCGCTTCTGGAGGGTTTTTATTCAATTTGGCTGGTACAGGTGCCAAATTTGTTGGTGTGCATGGGCTCTTAGAAAGTGGTCTGTGTGTACATAGTGAATAAGACAGTTTGGGGCAACTTTAATTATCATACAACCATCCGGAGGTGATATCCTTGTTCCTCACTCAGTTTTCACTGTTTTTGGCCACAATTGGCTGTGTTTGTTGCAAGGTTAGTTCTTCATTTAACTCAACTTTAGCAACAAGTTCTCTGGTATAGTCTTACAAGCTATATCAAGTATTATTGCTGTCTCTGGTGTGGATTTTCAGCCTACATCAAGTGTCTTTACTTTCTCTGGTGTGGACATTGGTCTACATTTAAGTTCTTTTGTCTGGTAGTCTGTCTGGGGACTACTTTCTTGGCTCATCAAGCAGTCAAGTGTGTTGAAAAAGGGGCTTTAGCAAACAGGAACCAACTTACTTTAGCAAGTAAATCTCACTCTATTTATTTAAAGGGACAGGGGATTTTCTCTCTGGTCTTTCTCCAACTCCATTGGTCAAGGCCTATAGCCAGTACTATAGGATTTTCTACACCATAAATCCATGAAAATCCATTAAAGGAAGCAGATTAAGCTGTCCAAACTGGATATATGTGTCTGAAAAAGGTGCATATGCTTGTGTAGGCTTGATGAGTCCATTAAATACATCCATATGACCTGAAATCAGCATAAAAATAAGTCTTATAGGATATTTAGAGGGTTAAACCCACATACAGACCTATATATACATAGTATAACTGCATATTTCACTGAATATGAAGTTTATGCATACATATAAGCTTATGTATGCCTCTAATTACTTAATATCAATTAAGATAAGTATATTATAGCTACATTTGCACACAAATAAGCATTACAGGGCTATAGATAATCTATTTAAACTAAAATAAGTCATATAATAGTATAATCAATAGATATATAAGCATAATAACAACATATATAATATCATAACCATACATTTAACTTAGAAGCTTATTGGGATCAAAGTTATCTTATTTTAAACATAAGATATTCTTAGTTCTTAAGGTACCTAGTCTGACACTCTCACTCAAAAAAAATAAAAAAATTCTAAGACATTTTAATTATTTAAGGCAGAAGTGGAAAAAACATTACATACATATCTATATTACTTATATTGTGTTTTTAAAAGAATTTTTTGCTTTTAAACTTTTTAAAAGTCTTTTAGGATCAGAGATTTCATTTTCAGGAATCCTAATTTCATACTCACTTGATTTATTTTTAAACCTTAATAGATACTAAACTCGCTTTTTTATAGTAAGGTGTCTCTTTTTAAGTATCTTTTTAATTTCTGCTTTTTCATCTATTTCTTCAGGTTGCTGTTTATGTATTCCTAATAATTTTGGAAATAGAGAAGTATCATTAGAATGATACAGTTTTATAAGAGAAATAGGGAATACTCAATGTTTTCTTTCATATTGTGCATATAATATAAATTCAACAGCATTGTTACAACCATCTTTTTTACTACAAATGGTCTAATTAATGGATCTTTAAATTTAAAATTGCCATTTAAATTGAAATTTAGTGAAGAAACAAGGACTTCATCAACCTCTTTGAACATTTTTTTATGTGCTTTATCCCATCTGTTCTTTTCATACCCAAATGTCTTATTAATATATTCCTGAGAATGCTTTCTGCATAATTGTTACAGTTGAAGAAATGATATTGTATTTGGATTGATATCTAATCTTGGTAATTTACTAAGAGTTTTAGCAGGGGTATTAGGTAAAAAACCAAACCATTAATCAAATGGCTTTTTTCCAGTGACAGAATAAAATGTACTATTGCATGCAAATTCTAAACCAGGGATAAGGGCTACACAATCATTAGTGAATTTGTCATTGTCTTTAAGTTCAAGACCAAAAGCATAACATTTTCTTATCATATCTTCTAAAGTTTGTATCATCCTTTCTGCCAGCCCATCAATTTTTGGATGGTTTTAAGTAGAAATCTTTAATTGACAACCTGAAACATCCATAAGTGATGTCCAAAACTCAGAAGAAAATTTTGGATCTCTGTCTGAACTATTGCTTTGGGAGAAACTGCTATGTTTAACATCTGTGTCAACCATAATAAATATAGGTCCTTAGCAGATACCTCTTTGTAAATTGAAAGAAATTTACACATTTTTGTAAACCTATCTACAATTACCTAGAGGGAGTTATAGCTCTTATGCCCTGCTATTTGAAAACCTGCTACAAAGTCCATGTTAACAATCTCCCATGGAGCTTTTTTTTCTGAATTTGTTGTAGAAAACAAGCTCTTTTTCCTTTTAATATTTTAAATTTTAAAAAGAATCACATGTTTCAACATATTTCTGAACATCATCAGATATGCTAATCCACCAAGATGTGTTTTTTACTCTGTCTAATGTTTTATGGAAGTTAAATTGACCTTCCAATATATCATCATGACATATTCTTAAAATTAGCTCCTTCATTGAGGGGGAAATACAATTAAATTACTTAATTTTTTTATATAATATATAAAACCATCCTCAATGGAAAATTTTCCTTTTCCAATGCTTCCCTGTATTTTTGAGGCAATTTTTTTTATTGAAAACTCATTGAAGAATTAGATGGATCATTTAATATTTTAGTAGGCTTACTCAAGCCAGGATCTGAAGCTTAATTATCAAGAATTGATTGCAAAAACTCATCCTCAAGAACTACAATATAAATTCCATAAAGCTTAATAATCTCTATTTCAGGAACATAAGCTGTATTACCATCATTATTAGATAGAGGTACTCTAAATGACAAATCTACATTAGAGTGTAAATTTCATGCTCTATGTGTAAAAGACATCTGTACTCTGTACTCTTGTACAGCTAATTGCCATATAAACATATGCCTAATACTAGTTTTCATGTTTAAGAGTGACTTAACTGCACTACAGTCAGTTATCAACTCAAATTTTTGGTCCTAAAGGTAATAATGTAGCTTCTCAAGAGCCCATACTACTGCCAAACACTCGTTTTGAGTAGCACCATATTTCAATTCACTACTTCTAAGAGTTCTTTAAATATAAAATATTACTACTTCTGACATTTCACCTTCAATAAGTTGTTTTTTAGGCAAAGAAGCACCCAAACCAAAAGCACTTTCATCAGTATACAAGAAAAAAGGTAGTTTTAAATCTGGTAATCCCAATATAGGAGCTATCATCAAACCTTCTTTCAACTTATAAAAATCTTTTTGTCTTTCATTTTTCCAAATGAAAGCTTCTTATTTCTTATTAAGTGTGATAAATGGTGCAGCAATTAATTGGTAGTTCTTTATATATTGTCTATAATAACCACACATATCAAGAAAGTATTTTACATCCTTAACATTTTGAGGAATTTTGATATTATTATTTGCAGAAACTTTTTTTTGATTAAATCATACTTGTAAGCCAGATACCATGCAATATTTGGGGGGGACTTGCTAGCAAGTCCTTAAATTGAAGTCAGATGGAACTCAGACTGAACTCAGACTGCACTAATACTCAAATGAGACTGAAAACTGCTTGAAATTATCCTGAACTATGTGACAACACTCAATGTATCTTCTTTGAAAGTATAATGAAAGTCTCAATAGAGGATTGCATGATATTTGGTGCTTGAAACAAGTAAAAGTTGAATGATTTTTAGTTTTAAGATCATTAGTCAAAATTGAAAGCTATTCTTTTAGAATGAATTATAATTATAAGCTTTAAAATATAGTATACTGATGATATAGGCTTTTTAGTATTATTTTGCATCTCTAATTTTAAGGATATAATGATTTTTTCAATTTGATAATATATAATGACTGTCTTAGTTATTCAAAATTATTTTTGGGAATTTCAAAATTCTTGGGATCTCTTAAAACCTACCTTTTTTTTAATCAAAACATTTTTGATATATATTATCTGATGAGAAAAAAATTTAAGAAAGATTTCTAAAATTTTTACTCAAAGTGTTATTTCATGAGACATTTTTACTACTCTTATAACATACTGTCAGCCAGGCTGCTAGACTTACCCAGTAAAATAATTAACTATTTCTTGGGATGAAGCCATGCATTTTTATTTCTTATATATTATTATTAATTTTATTATAGTTAATTTAAATTTACTTGTAATAAATTAACTTGTTACAAAAAAGTAAATTTAGTAGAAAATTAAAATTAATATTAATTGTCCCATATATTTTATTTTTATTTCCTAAAACTGTGCTCAATTTCATGTTAAACAAAAAAAATAAAATATTAAAATACAAATTAACATTAAAATAATATTTAATATTGAAAAAAAAAATTAAATAAAATAAACATATACAAAAAATCAAATTACTTATTTTAAACTGACATTTACATTAATTTTTAAATAAATCAAATTCTTTTGACATATACAGTAAGTACAAGATTCTAAGTCTTTCTTTATAGAAAAATCTTAAAAATTTGAAATATTTTCTTCTGGAATTTTCTTTCTCTCTCTCATACACTTGTATATAGGATTTTTACTACGTACTTTGACTCTCTTTTGCCTATGTAAGGCCTCCCTTTTCTGTTTGTTTTAAATCATCCTTTACTTAATCATTACTTTATTAAATCATTTATTAAATCAAATTTTTTATTAATATTATTTATTACTTAGTGCTTACAACACCCTAATTCTAAATTTAAATTATAATAATAATTATAAAACCCTTTTAACTTTTTTATTGATTAAATAAAATAAAAGATAATCCATACATAAATTTTCCTTTGAAATCTTCAAATTACACCTACCTACACTGTTATAAATCCATCAAAAACCTTCTAGACCAAAAGGAATCCCCAACACATACATTGGTTCACAGCAGAAAAATTATTGAACTTCATTTTAACTAAATGATTTTTCATGTGTATATATTTTTTAACTTTGAAGAAGATACTTATTAATATTTTTAGTTATGGTATTGGTTCATTAAAAACCTACTCAAGGTAACCATAAAATAACTTCAAAATTTTGAAAAAAAAAAATTGTGTTATTAAATATATTTTACCAATTGTTGTTATTGAGTCACTGGGCTCCTGGAAAACATGATTTTTATATTCATGAAATATCTCAAAATATTCATTAATTTGATTGTGCAATTTTTATACCATTTATATTCATCTTTACTCCTTCTCATATTTCCACTAAATGAGTTCTTTGAAGTGTCTTAGTCAATTTATAGTTTTTTTCGAACCAACACCATCATATATGATATTACAATTAACAAAAAACCAAATGGAAAAGGAAATTATTCATCAAGGTAGAAAAAGAGTTCATACTCTTTCTATATTAGACACAAAGACTCTTAAAATTATTGGAGATCTTTTGGAAAAGCAAAGTGAAAATATTGTACTGCTTCTTGGAGAAATTCACAATTTTTCTCATTGGTTGAACTTTGAATCTGTGTTGCAGTTGAAGTACAAAGCATATTTTCAGAGCTACATATTCAAACAGTAAAATGAATCATTGCAGCTTTAGTGCACTTTATTTGGAATTGAAAGGCATTTTAAAGAAATAAAATGAATATTTTATCCTGCTGGAGTAAGTATACTTCAAATCAATGATAATGACAGCCAAAAATCTTTCAATGGTTCTTCTAATTGGTTGGTCAAAAATTAACTCATTTGGTATAAATCAGAATTTAATAACTCAAAATCAAATACAAGGAATCAAAACAGCATTTAAAACACACCATTATCAAGCATTGAAATTTATTATTGACAATGAAAAGTTTATTAAAGATAAACTGAATAAGCTTTGGGAGAATGATGACAATAAATGTCTTCACAGTGTGTACTGTCCTCAAAAACAAAAGTATGAAAATATTGAACAAAAATTTTGTGGATATAAGTAAATACTTGAATATGACATGGGTTTAGGAAAAATGCTAACAAAATCTACTCTGATAAGTGAAAAACAAGAGCAAGCAATAAAATTTCAACAAATATTGGAGATTTTTGGTTAAAAACTAAGTTTTGCCACACTAATTATATGCCCATTAGGGGGTATCAATGTTGACAAATCCGCAATTAAATTAATTGCGGAAAATAATCTGCATACCCCAATTATCTTCCGCAATTATTTTTTCTAATAATCGGGTTATTAGACACTTTACGTGTCAATGTTCACCTCTTATCTGACATTTTTATCCTCAATATTTCATAACCACATCTTGGACCACTTTCTGGATATCCCAGCCTTCTACCTTGCTGTGCACTTCCATTCTCATCCCATCCTGTTCATTCTATCCGCTCAGAATTTCTCCCAATTTCATCTATTTGATTCTTCTCCTTTTCATCTCGCTATCTCATCTGCTTGTTTCTGCTCCTTTTCATCTTCATTTATAATAACATGCCTCGTCATCCTAGATCTTCTCAAAGGCAGCCATCACCCAGTTGTTCTTCAATTCCCACTACTTCCTCTTTCCCTCGCTCAGCCAAGAAATCAAAGACTGTTCAATTAAAAAAAGTTGAACATCTCATTCTTATCAACTGGCTGAAAACCAAATCTAACTATGATTCTTGTTTTGGTACTGAGTATGCCACTAAAGTAGGACGGCCCCCCACATCAAATGTTAATGGCTATCTTCTAATGGCAAATGAATTACGCAATAAGACCAAGGGAAGGATTGATCTTTTGCCTAAACACATGTCTGAACGCTTCAAGCATTATCGAGCAAAATACAAGAAGGCAAAGGCTCCTTCATCTTCCACTGGTTTTGGGGTTACTGACATTGATATAACTAAGGGTATAAAATCCATAGACAATAAACTTGATTCTTTATGTCCTTACTTTAAATAGATGGATGCAATTTTTGGAGAGCAAGCCGATGTTAATCCTGTAAACATGTTGGATGGAGAAGATCCTATCTCCGAACATGATGTCTAAGAAAATCTTTTCCCATCCTCTTCCTCCACTCAAGCCTCCCCTCATTTGAATGAGACATCTCTAAATAGCTTTTCTGTAGATCCTATAGGTGATTTAACCCAACCAAATCTAACTCAGGTCTGTTTCTTTTATCTTATCAATTCTATTTTTTTATTTACTTATCTTTTTCTTATTTCTTAAAAGGCTGATGAACAAACCCAGGATTCTCAATCAACTGAGTCTGAAGCTAGTGAGAATGATGAGGAGGAAAATGCTACGTTGAACAAAAAGAGAAGGGCTTCAACTAGTCTAAATTTCCTCTCCCAAAGAAGACGAAAAAGTGATACTTCATCACAAACACCTTTTTCTTCAATGGAACAGTTTTTAGAGAAACATGATGCTGGTAAGTGATATCATACCTCTTATTACTTTACTCTGCTTTTCTTCTACTTTATGTTAATTTTTATTCTCACTCTAGAACAAGTGGAAATTGCTAAAGAGACTCTGAGCTTTGAAAATAAGAAATACAAGCTCTCTTTAAGGAGGGATGACAGAGTAAAAGATTTGGAAGAGAGGAAGTATGAGCTCTCCTTACAGAAGGATGATCGGATCCAAGATTTGGAGGAGAAGAAGTTTGAGCTCTCTTTACAGAAGGATGGTAGGGCCCAAGATTTGGAGGAGAAGAAGTTTGAGTTAACTCTTAGTATTAAAAAATCCAAAAATAAGGAAAAAACACTCGAGCATCAAAACTTAATGGAACAGATGAAGTATAAGCATGATCTCCAAGAAAGTTCTAAAAAGAAAGATTTCTTGATCAAATGCATTAAAGCAAACAAATCTGTTGAAGAAATAGGACGTTTAATGAAATTTTTTGTTGACTAGTTTCTTTTATTTCTTTCACACTTTATGTGTTCATATTTATTTGTACATAAATTTTACAATTATTTTCTGTATTTCTTGAAATATCGTATTTTAATGTTAAATATTCTTTTTTTAAATAAAATTTTCAAGTCTCCTTTGAAAATTTGACAATCCCCCACCCCTGGATTTTTTTGAAGTAAGGGGTGGGTATCAGAAAAATTCTTTCATGTCATGAATCTTGAAAGTTTTATATGAAAATTTGGCTTTACTACCCCCTGCATTTTACCGGTATCCCAAAAATTCTTACATGTCAAGAATTTCACAAGTCTTATAAGAAATTTTGGCACAACCCCCCATGGATTTTATTGAAGTAAGGGACGGGTATCACAAAAATATTTACAAGTCAAAAAATTCTATATCTGTTTAAAAAAATTGGCAATACTCTCCCCTGCATTTTATTGAAGCAAGGGGTGGGTATCACCAAAATTTTTCTAAGTCATCAATTTCACATGTCAGATTTGAAAATTTGGCAATACCCCCCCCTGCATTTTATTGAAGTAAGGGGTGGAAGTCATCTTAATTTAATATAATTACATAAATTATTAAATAAATATCTAATATATATCAATTTCCCTAGTTTAAAGTAATGACAATCCCTCAAGCCAAAATGCAGACCAAGTCGAGAAACAAAAGTTTGGGACTTTCTACAGGTATAGGCAAGAGGAACCCCATGAAACAAATAAATGTTATCATGATTACCTGTTATACAACACAAGGTCGATGGCTCATCACATTATTTGAGAAAATTGATATATAAAAAATATTTATTAAAAATTTATGAAAAAATATAAAATTTTCGATGACAACTCTAATCCCCATACTTTTTGGATCTAGATAAAGTTTTTTTAAATCAAATAACTTTACCTTCTTTCTTTACCTTATTGATTCTTTGTATCAACTTATTACTGATTTGAAATGAGCAACCGAAATGAGTGAAATCTTGACAGGATTCCAAACCAGGAGGAGCTTTGGTTGTTTGATGATTATCCTTAGAAGAATTCCAAATAGTTTCTATGATACCATTTCCCAAACCAAAATCAATGATGCACCGGTGGTCTGGAAAATATAAACCATGTCCTTTGATTTTAGCTGGAGATGGTATTGGGTGGCCAGTTATCGGATTGATATATGAGAATATTCCAAAAGTAAGAAAATTGGCATCATTCCTATCGATATGAGTCCTATTGTGGAATCCAGAATGAGTGATAATAACATTAGAAAATAAAAGATATTTGTGGCTGATATCTTCCCATTCGGAGTCACACCAATTCGGTATTCCAACTTTGGTTGCAAGTTCATGATTTTCTTCAAATGCTTTATTACAGAGCTTGTTGAGTCAAAAAGCAAGAAAAGAGTGAAAGGAAGGTAGAATGTCCCATAAGCGAAAATCTTCATCTTTTTGAGCTTTAGTGATATTCTTGACCAACGAATATATGCCTATATGATTGAAATGCCTAGATAATAATCATATAAGAGTTTCAGAATCCTTATCCTCTAAATATGCAATATAAAAATGTGAAATAAGACAAGTGAAGTTTGGAAAAAAGGCTCAACTTCAAAGGTCAAAATCTCAGCAACCACTGAACCTAATTCAAACCTGTTTGTGGGAAATGAAAGATATGCTTTAGTAGAATCTTCAGTTAAAGGACATGTGATTTAAATAAACCTAACCCTAATTTGTTACATAAAAAAATGAAATAAAAATTTAAATTGGGAAAAAAAAGGCTCAACTTTAACGCTCAATATCTCAGCAACCACTGAATCAAATTCAAATCTGTTTGCAGGAAATGAAAGGTAGCCTTCAGGAGAATCTTCAGTAAAAAGAACATTAGATTTGAATAAACTTAAACCTAATTCCGAGTCTGATTTTCAAAATTTTACAAAAACTTGAAAAGTGGTAATGAAGATGAGATCAAAAGGAGTTTTATAAGTTCACTGTTATCCAGATAAGAAACATACATATATTTAAGTATGAAGTTTTCATAAAAGGAATGAGATATCATATAGGCATGAAAAAAAGGAGATGAAACTTACCTTGATTGAAAAGTAGGAAAAATAGAGTGAGAAAGATTGATGTTGGAATTGTGGGGAAATTGAATATGGAGTAAGTGAAATGCATAAAGAATGTGCAATGTATGTGTTTCAATGAAATGGAGCCAAAAAAAAGTGAAATAAGGGAAAGGGGGGATAATGACAATGCCAAGGAGGGATGAAGAGTAGGGTGATGGAGCTAAAAAATAAAGTAAAGAGGGAGAGAAAAAAAAGGTTAATTATACCATTGAAATCCAAAATAACCACTTACAAAAAAAATTTAGATAAAAAAATAAAATAAACAGAAAAAAACAAAAAAAAATATAATTAGTAATCAAAAAATCAAAAAAAAAGAATAAAATGACTTACCTGGAGAGATGAGATGACAAAATGAATGAAACCAAATTGTTTGAGGGATGTTGGAGGAGAATAGGAAAAGGATATGAGGGATGAATGAAAAAAAAAATCACTGACAAAATATGCAATTTCAGAAAATATGCGATTTCATGTTGAGCTGGTGAAAGAAAACCAATGAGCCATCCAAAAAAAAGATATTCACCGTAAATTCAAAAAAAAAAAAATGAATATGCAACAAACCAAAATACAAAACCAAGTGATTAAAGTACACAAAGAGGACATTTGGAAAGTATGAAAACATAAAAATTAAAAATTAAAAGGGTGAAGAGAAATGTTGGAGAGTAATTGGCATTATAATGGGGCATATGCCGGTTGATTGAATGATTTGTGAATCAAGGGAGGGGAGTGCCAGTGGTGGTTCAGGATCATCTTCTTCATAAAGATCATTCCACTCATCCTTTAAATCAGCTAGAATATTGTGGAGTATTACACAAGTCAAGATCCAATGATTTGCAGTTTTGATCTTCAATTTTTTTTGAAATTGAATTCTGAGCTCCCAAAGACTAGAAAATCGTCCCTTTAAAATACCTATAGCATGTTCAATTTGTACTCTTGATTGTGCAAGGTGATAATTAAATTTAGTTTTGGGGTCATTTTCTGAATTTGCACCACGGAAAGCAGGTATAATGTACTTTCCACTTGCATATGCTGAGTCTGCAAGGAGGTACTGAGATTCATCAAAGTATGAGTCAGGGGATTGAGAAATCCTCATTCTTTAAAAGATGGAAGAGTCATGACATGATCCAGGGCAGCCACTGTGAAAAGCAATAAATTTTTTATTGACATCGCATACAAGTTGAACAGCAATAGAGTATCTAGAAAGAAGATAAAAAGTTAGATTGTGAAAGATGAGAACTTGGAGGAGATTTTGAAGAAACCTTTTTTTGCGATGAAAATAATGGTTGCCATCATGAGCAGGCTTTTGACTCAAAGGGATGGTTGTGCCATCAACAAAACCTATACAGCCAGGGAAACCTTCAGCTTGCATTACTTGAGAGGATTCAAGTCGCTGTTCTGGAGTTGGCCAAGCAAGAGTTTGAGACTTGAGGGAAAGGATAGCAATCATACAGCGCTTGGTGTATAATATCACGGTACCATATCCTATGTTAAAGAGATTATCTAAACGTCTTAAGGCAGCACCATTTCCATTTGAGCCAAAGCGACATAGAGCAACAGCAAGTTGGATGGCAGGATTACGCTGTTTGTTATTAGAATTGTTATGGAAGATAGGATGATCGGAGATGAGTTGATAAAGTTTGAAGAAAGAATTGGGAGAAGTTCTAAAAAGTTGTGTGAAGTTTAAATGAGGAATGTTGAGAATGGAGGCCAGATCATATCGGGGATCATGATAAAGATTTGGCCCCCTGGTGATGATGTAACACTTTTTGGAAAGAAAACACATATAAGCTAAAACATCTTCCAAATCAGAGTCAGATTTATAGTAAAGAACTAAAAGAAAAGTGATAGCATTCATTTTTGAGTGAAGTAGCTTCCTAGTAGAGAGGTGTTTCATTGTCGCTGGTGGAAGGGTTATGTGATGAGGGAAGTGGGAATTCACCGCCAAATGTGCAGTTGGGGTGTGTAGATAAAAAAAAACTTAAGTGTTTGCCACCAAAATTAAGTAGCATAGAGTGAGGAAATACTTAAGGATGGCATCAGCAATTATAAGTCATGTGACTTTCTTAAAAATCCATCATGGATGAGATGAGTTTGGGATCAGGAATTAGGAATGGAAATTGGGGTATAAGAGGCGGGATAATGCATTATTGTGGATTTCTTATCCACTAGCCCTGGGGCTAGTGGATAAGAATCTTCCGCAATTAATAATGTCTGATCCCGGGAAAAAAATTCCTGATCCCTAATTGCGGATCCCTGAACATTGATACCCCCTATTATATATACTCTCAAACTAGGATGATAAAATAAATTCTCATTTTAACCCTTGATCACTTCTGTACCATGTATTTAATGGTCAGATTTGTAATAATTTAAAAGAGGAAAGGCTTCAGCAGATTGTAATTGTACTTACTTCTTATTAAACAGTCAGCCCATTGAGAATAACAAAGAAGATTCAAAAAAAGCTATCACTGATAAATAACATTATATGGCATTGAATTGTTCTGGATGAAGCATAGTAAGTTTTATATGTATCTAACACAAAAAACTATGTTAAGAAATTTAACAAGAAAAAATAATTTGTAATAGCTACATCAAAAATCCTCTAGCCAAAAGGACACAGGAGATTTTTAGTTTACTTTCCCAGAATCAACTATGTTTAACAGGAGCACCATTAGATAACTCACCAGAAGATCTTCAGAGTTTAATCACTTTCCTTCAGTTGGATGGATGGGATGAGAAGTCTCTTTGGAGAGAACAAATCAAACCAAAACTGAAAGTTGGTTCATTGCAGGAAGTCAAAACTATCAACAACCTTATGAAGGTAGTCACCTTACAGAGAAAAAATAATTTTGTACAAAGTCTCCCTAAAAAGGTTGAAGAAGGTATATTAGGGGGTATCAAACAATACCATATACCCCTGGAAGACTTCATTATTTAAATGCCATTCAAAGATGCCATCATAAATGGCAGACTTGGTATTAGACAGGTCAAAAATTTGGTCAAATACTTCCTATTCTTGCACCATCACCCCAACCACAATTAAGCCTATGACTTGTTTTTTATTCAGAGCATAATTACTTTAAAAGAATAAATGACACAGTTTTTCTTGCAGTATCATTATATGACTCAACTAGGTGAATAATCTTAGAGGTTTCCTATTGAGTAAGACCTAATTGATCATATTTCAATAAGCATCTAATTAAAAATGATGAACAGCAGAATAAGGAAAATCAATATTACATAGCACATGAGAAAGACATAATGTTTATCAGATGCTGCCATTAATTCATAACTTTTACTAAAAGTTGATTAAGCCTGGGAGGAATCAGGAATGGGATGAATTAAGTGTTAAAGTATGATGTTAGGGTGCCTTAAGACTTAATGCACCATGAACTGTGTGTGTTTAAATAAGCTCATAAGGGTTAGGTGAAGAAAATTTTTAAAGTATGAGTGTGTGCACTAAATTATGACTAATCAAGTAAAGGGGAAGAAGTAACAGGGGGGAAAAAATGAGGACTTGTAGGCAAGTCGTTTTTCAGGTTACCTGGAGTAATCTGTGGAGTAAACTCTTGATGCTAAATTTGATGTCTAGATATAGGTGTATAATTTGTTATCAATATCTGATAATTTATGGGAAATCTCTACAACCAAACTTTTTTTCTTGGATGCAGATTTTGGAATGGAAAAATCTTTGAAACTCTAAAAAAGAGATATCATCAAATTTCAGACAAGTTCAAATAATATTCTGCACTTTCTTCATAAAAAACACAAATTATTTCTATCAAAAGACCAATAACAAGAAAAAGTGCCATGCTATGATTTATTAGAAAAAAAAGTCAAATATTATAACCTGTCATAATGTATTTTGCACTATTAATATTTTTTCATTAAACAAATGGATTACATATATTAAGGTAGAGATTCTTGTGCACTGAATTTACTATATCTGAGCCATAAAAATGACCATGTCTACATCTTTTCTAAAGTTTAGTTGGTGTTAAGTAATATTTGAAGTGTTTTCAAATTGCAAACTAGCAAGCATAATCCAAGAGCTATTTTATAATTTTGATCAAGATTAATTTTCTTATTCTAATCAAGACAATTTGCCTTCAGCTAATGTCAAAAGGATAGAAATTTTTTATCTTTCCTCAGTCAAATGATAGTATCAATTTTTTGATATCATTATTTCTCCAACTTTTGAAGTTTTTTTTTTGTTTTTTTTTGTTTTGTAAGATTAATAATAAAACTGAAAGGTTTTTGCACTTTTAATATAGATATAGATTAGTCTTTATCATTATTAATATGAAACTTGAAATTCATGTTAGGAATATTATTTTTTATGATTTATTTTTCCTTTTTTCACTTATAATATATGAAATATAACAATTTTTAAAAAAAGCATTTCTTCCACAAACAGATTACAGAAACATCAGAAGCTCAGAAAAAAATTTCCAAAATATAAAATATCAAAAGCAGAAATGATTTTGATATGGAAATCAATGCACTATTTCATATAAAGACTAATGGCTTTGAAATAAGAACAATTCTTCCTCTTCTTCATAGATGCTCCTATTATAGACTTTTTATTTGATCTAAACCTTTTTTTCATATCACTCTCCTTAGTGCTTGGATGATTTTCCTCTTTATTACCTCACTCAGACCTGGAAAAAATAATCATTTTTTTTCACCTTTCTCTCAGCAATAATTCTTCTAAGCTTCAACTATTTTTGGAATTACGTAGTTATTTTTTATTTTTTTTATTTTTTGTAAATCATTCATGTTTACCCATCAGGCTATGTTTGCAACTGGTTAAATTGTTTTTGAAGTTAAAATATATTTCAGATTTAGATTAGGAAATAACTTAATTTTACATATATTTGTTTTTCTGATAAACAAATATTAATAAAATAGCTCTTGAAAATTCAACCGTAGCTAAATACTCTGAATAAAGCTCCAGTAAAATTTTGTACAAAATTATGAGCTATATTTTCTTATCATTAGATTTTGCAACAACAAAAAATTGATTTTGGCTCACATAATTAGGTTTTTTTTATTGAAATATTTTAACTGTATTATTTATTTTGAAGAATTAAAAAAATTAAAGATCACATAAGTAAAATCTTATGAAACATACACCAGGTAGATTTTGAATTTTTCAGAAAAGTAGAAAAAGAAAAAAAAACTATTATGGTTTACAACTATGTAATGCTCTTATGATCAATTCTACTTTTTTAAATAGGAAATTTCCATTTTACGTGGAATATTATTGTAAAAAGATTTATGTAGATGTACTATTGTTGATGTAATGGCTTCAAAAATATCATGGGGACGAAAACAATTCAACTGCTTGTTCAAATTACAAAGATAAAATTTTTAACAATTTGGAAAAAAATAGTGAATTACTAGTGACAGTGAAAGGCGTGATAATGATGGTTGTGAAATAAAATTAGAATTTTTAGGGCTGGGAAAGATAGTTGAGGCTGTGAAAAACAATAGAGGCAGTGAAAGAAAATTGTAGAAGACTGAAAAAATTTAATTAAAAAATTTAAAAAAATTTAACAAAATAATGGAGAGCAATTTTAACCCACCATAGATTATATAGTGGAATATAGATATAAAAAAAATTAAGAGATGGGGAGAAAATGATTGTAAATAGAGAATGGAAAATGATTGGAGCCTAATGAGGGATGATTGAGATAGTAAAAGAAATTGTATATTGGTGATATCCATGTTTGTATTTCTTCAAACTAATGTCTCTAGCCCTTGTATATACTATATATCCATCTTTTTCAAAAAATAAAAAACAAAATTTTAAATAGCACATTTCCAATGCAGTGAAAATTATTCAAATCACTAAAATAAAAAGATCATCTTTTCAGATATTCTATTTGCTTAGGAGTTAACATAATCTCAGTACCATAACAGTAATACTAAATAACTTCAGCTAACTCCTTCAAATCAATATCACTTTTATTATCTACACACAATTTTTCTATTACACTTAGTTTGCTATAATATTCATCATCAACATAAGCTTTAGGAATACCATTAGGAAGAGGTCTATCATCAATTTTATATTTAATGGGACAAATGATAGGCCCTGCTTCAGGTTTATTTCCCTCAGTTGTTGGTGGTAAAACTTGTTTTAGAGGAAGAGTGACCTTGGCCCTCACAGAAGCTTTGGCTGTTGATGATTTTGCTTTCATCATTTATTTCTTAACCCAGCCTTCATTGAGTGAATCTAAACATCAGAAAAGTGCTGGACTTCGCCAAGGAATTATTCTCTTAGTGTGAGTTCCACTAGCACTTACCTCTGTGTCTGAATGAAGCTCAGCATCTTTGAAAATCCCAGCCTTATCAGGAACCAAGAATGAAGCAGCAATCTCAATTCAACGGTCACACAACTATATAAGTCAAGAATCAATTAAATTATATACTACTGTGATAAAGTAGTTCACTTACCTCTCTTCTCATTTTAGCAGTCTGGTGTTTCACACTTTTTATCTTCCGCACTTGGGCAAGATCAGAATCAGATTGTTTTTTTTTGGCTTTATCCCTGAAAATTTTGGCCTGTCCAGATATCCATTGCTGAAGAATGCTTAAAACTGCTTCATTACTGAAAATGTCTTGAGAAATCAGAAAATTTTGGAAACCTTTTCCCTGATAACAAGCCATCCATCCAGAGACAATTTGAGTGAGGATGGTTGAGTTCCGATCATCATCATCACTTTTTCCCCAGTCATACAAGAAGCAAGAGATCCCAGTTTGAGCCAATTTAGCTTCAGCTTGACTTTTCCAAACAACTTTAATGCTCTGGACTGGTGGAAGAAGGTAGTCAGAAGCGGGTGTAAAGGTAGGATTTTTGAAGGTAGAAACAAGCTGATCAAGTTTGGATTTGATAATAATTTTTTTGAGCAAAATCCAGGCTAGGACAGGGCTTATTTCGAATCTCTTGAATCATTTTTTCCCTTTTCTGGTGCAGGCTTCTCCATTCGTTGACTAGCCCTGGTTCAGGGCACAGTGGAAATTTTTTCTTTGAGGGGTCAAAGCCTAAAAGAAATCTTGCAAACATGATGACAGATTGTCCTAAGGAAGAGGATGCAGATGGAATTTGATTCTTTTTAGCTAAAGAAGTGACTTGTCTCCTGGAGGAATTTTCAGACTTTCTCTTCTTTGCCTGTGACTCTTTGTGCTGATGCCATTGAATATAAGACTGTGGATCCAAAGCTGATTCCACTGTAAATTTAATTAACAAATATAAAATGAAACAATAAATATATGAATTTGTACTTACCATCATCATCACCAGATGAACCTTGAAGAAAATCCTTGATGTTCCTTTTTTCTTTTTCTGGTTAAATAAAAATCATTTGAAATAAGCAAATGAAAATTTTGGATTTCCCATTTACTTACCTGCTACAACCACCACAAAATGGATTTGAAAAAAAATATTGATGAAATTGTGAGTATAAAACATGTAATATCATTTTGTTATAAGGTAGAGCTATTTACCTGCAGAAAGGTTACTTCTTTCACTCTTTCCAGGTTCAGGATTTGGTCCTTGTGATTTCTCACACCAGGGTGAAGCAGGTGGGGGTGCCGGACTCTCTTCTTCTTGTCTATTTGGTGATGCATGTGATGAGTTGGGTTGGGGGGAATTGTCTCTACTATCTCTTGGAGAATCAACCATTGGAAATTTTTTTCCTGTGAGTACAAGAGTTGAGATCACAAACATGAAAAATAATTACCATCTGTACTGATGTCCATTTTTGAGGATAACTTGGCTTAGTAAAAAAAAAGATTTGATACTCTTGAAGGTAGATGTTGAATGTGGTTGTTATTAGAAAATAAGGCAAGTTTTGAAATATCATAGAACCTTCTTAGAACAAAATAATTATAATATGCATTATTCATTATATCTGACAAGAAGAAATAAATTTATAGTAAGAATTTTAAAACATCCATAATAAGATAGCCATTAGGTAAATAAAATTGCAATTGATTCTTTCTGGTCAAAAATATGAACTTTTACTCAATATTATTAATTTGTAAAATATATTTCACTCTTCCATGGAAATGGAAATTAGTAATTCATAGCCATCAATTGATCTTTTTATAAAATATATTAAGATGGAAAAAATTTTAGATTCACGCAAGCAAACATGAAAAAGATAATCAGATCATATTTATTTAAAAAAATAAAGCAATGTATTTACAAGATTATACTAGGAGGCTGATCTTTTTTCCCCCCTTTCCAATCCATGGAAGTTCCTGGTTTTTAGTATCTGCAGACCATTGCTCTAAAAAATCTAAAACAATAGCCATTGAAATGTCTTCAATACTCATACTAAACTTATTGAAAAAATTGTCAGAACCCAGACAGGTAAAAATAATATCAACAATCACTACGCAATATAGGGGGTGGACTTGCTGGCAAGTCCTCAACCTGAACTCAGATGGAACTCAGATGGAACTCAGATGGAACTCAGACTGAACTCATACTGAACCCATACTGAACTCTACTTGAACACCCACCTAAGTATTTATGTGTCCTGGGCCACTTGACTCTATCCCTGTTTTTGTGACTCTTCTTGAGCCAATTGGTAATCTCAATTAGCTCAGAACAAAAAACATATCTTGCCTTCCTGATATCATCCTTGCACAAAAACAAACCTCTTACCCCACCAGCTAAGAAAAAAGCTAGATAAGAATAGTTTTTATTCTGGTTTTCTGACTGAAGTTCTGTGTTTGTTTTTGATTTAACCAAAGTATCCCCAGTTTTTTCTTCAAACAATAAGTCAGGTTTTTTGGAGTATCCCTTCAACATAGTCAAGAATTGAAGCATAACAAGGATTTGGTCATGAAGAAGAGTGAGATGTCCAATAGAAGCCTTCTTACTAGTTGAAAGTGCATCTGCTTTCTCTTCATTGTTGACATCTTTCTGTATCTTCAAGCTCTCCAAGTATGAGATAGCATCTAGGACACTATCTTCAGTGCTGCCAGTCTGAAACGTTTCTCTTGAAGAATTCAATTGGGGTCCGGATAAACTGATTGCTTCCATTATAAGATGAGCCCAAGAATTCTTCTGACCCTTGGATGGCTCATTTAGCTGGAGAAGAGCAGTAAATAAGTAGGTTGAATTCTTGAATTTACTGTTGATAAATCCTGCATGGAAGATGTCACGTCAATACCATAGTTCAGATTCTGAGGGAAGGAGGTAAGAAGGTGCTGTAAAAAATTTCAACCACTGCTATTATAATTCAGATGAAAATATGAAATAACATACCTAAAGTCAAAACCTGCTGAAGCCATTTCCCTATAGAGCAGCTATCTTGCTGCCATGCACAGTTTTTTGAATTATTCGTTTTACTGGAGGAATCAACCTTGATAGAGTGATGATACTCCAATATACTGTAATAATTTAATGCCATTTTTGTCCAGGCATCTCAATCCATTCTACCTGAAAATGTGGAACAAATTTTTTCCACAGATTCTCTATGCTGGGCTAAGACAAAGTGGTAATTTGATTTAGCAGTAGATGATGATTCCTCATTATCTGGATTGGATGTAGAAGCTGGGGCAGTGGAAGGAATGGAAGTTGAAGATGAGGCAATGGGAGCTGAAGTGGGTTGGGGAGGGAAATATGTAGAGGAAGCAGGGATAGAACTTTGTTCTTTTTAAGTTGAAGAAGATTCTGGAGGGCCATCCAGTTGCAATGAAGTTGAAGCAGATAAGGGTCTTGAGGATTCATCAGGGATAGATTTTTCAGCTGGAGCATTAACAGGAGTTTGAGTTGAGGGGGACTGAGTAGGAGATTGAACAGGGGGAGATGGAGCAGGGGGAGATGTAGCATTGGGAGGTTTAGCAGGGGGAGGTTTAGAAGTGGGAGGTTTATAAGGGGTTAATTGGATGATAGATTTGGTAACAGTTGCTTTAGAACCAGCTTGTTTCTTTGAAGGGAGTGATGGAGCTTCAATATTTTTAGCAGGTTCAGGAATAGAGACAAAAGGATTGGGGATACAGGGAGCTGATGAAGTTTCCTCTGGGGGAGGAGGTATCTCAGAGGTTGAGGCTTGTGGTAGTGAAGAATCTAGATTAGCTGATAACCTTTGCCTCTTGGGTGCATCCTTTTTGTATAGTGAAAGTAGCTTTGAGTGAGGCTGGGAGTCATCCTCTGGGTCAGATAGAACAGGATGGCTGGAAACTTTAATGGTCTGTTTTCTTTTTGAAGCCCTTCTTTCAGGTTTGTTTGTGAGATCAATGATGTCAATTTGATCATTTGGTGGAAGCTGTTTTCCACTAGCAACAGCTAAAATTGAAGAAATTAGTTATTTGAAAAATAATCAACACTAGAATACATACTTTTTATGGATTTTTCACATGCAAGTAGAAGCTCTTGAACCTTTTGCTTTATTTTGCCTGAAAGAATCTTCTTTCCAGCAAGTTTCTCCACTGATGCTTGAAACTCAGATACAGATGTGAGGAAATCATCCTTTGAGATTTGAATGACTTCATCATTCAAAATTCTGTCCTTGTGCTCTTCAAAGTCTTCCATTTCATGAGCCTGATCTGAAGCACCATCTGAAGTAGAGCTTGTTAGCTCAAAATAAAACTAATAATGATACAAAAAACTCACCAGAGCCTCCACCTGATTCTTGAGAATCTTTTATAGAGGAGAGAGGGCTAGATATATAAATGGACTTAGAGAACTTTCCAGACTCTAATTGATACAAGAAGAGACCAAAGTAAAAAAAAAGAACTCAAAAGGTAAAAATTACAAAAGAAATTAGACTTGCCTGTTCCAGCATTATCTTTATATTGAGTAGAAACTTGTGCTGTAGCAGGTACAGGCAATGCTGATTCTTCAGCCACAGAGGGAGAGCTTGGAGGGGCTTGGCTAGGTGTTGAAGTCTGGGAAGGCATAATATCTGAATGAGTTGAGAGAGTTGAGCCTGATTGTGGTTGAAGGAAGAAAGAAGCAGCTGCAGATGTAATTGGGCATGAATCTCAATGTGAAGGTCACCTCATATTCATTATTCACATTGAAGTTGAATACAATACATTTTAATTTATGCACAAATTTATATATATTAATTACAATTGAAATATAATATTATAAAAATTAAATTGAACTCATATGTGCATAGCACAGCCATGTTATTTCACAGCCCACCTGATTTTGTTTTTTCTTTGTGGTGTTTTTGATTTTTTTGTGATTAATTTGAGCTTACTATAGATTAACATATACTTAAGTTAATTGAATTTTTCTTTAAATATTTATTAACTCTCAATTTTTCTATATTATTATTTATTTTGCCTAATGGCACATTTAAATTTTTTATTATTTTTTATTTTCATTTTTTAGCCATATGAAAAATGGTATCACTGATACTTTTTTTCATATGGTCATTTCTTTTTCTCACACTATAGCTAGATGAACCAGAATATCTGGTCCATCTAGCTATTTCCCTTTTTTTTGCTTCTCACCTCTAGGTCACCTGCAGCAAAGTATTGCAGCAATACTTTGCTGCACGTGACCTTTTTTTTCCTCGCCTTGGCTTGGTCAGATAGACCATAACTTAATGTTATGGTCTATCTGACCATAGCCAGGGAGAAGGCGCTGTCACGTGCAGCAAACTGTTGCTGCAACTCTTTGCTGCACGTGACCAGCCCTCTCTGGCCACACCCTGGGTCAGATAGACTATAGTACTTTGATACTATGGTCCATCTGCCCAAGGGAGCATAGGAGAAGGCTGGTCACGTGCAGCGAAGAGTTGCAGCAACAGTTTTCTGCATGTGACAGCGCCTTCTCCCTGGCTATGGTCAGATAGACCATAACATTAAGTTACGGTCTATCTGACCAAGCCAAGGCGATGGAAAAAAAAAGGTCACATACAGAAAAGTATCGCTGCAATACTTTGCTGCAAGTGACAAGTAATGTTTTAGGTGGCCAGGTCAAATGGACCATATCATAAAACAGATATGGTTCATTTGACCCAGCCTTTGGTGGCTAGCTGCTGGTCACATGCAGCAAAGTGTTGCAGCGATACCTTTCTGCACGTGACTAAGTAGCAGGCACCAATCCTGGCTCAAAAATGAGCCATAAGAAATTGAATGCTTGATTAATATAGCAAAAATACCTGAGTTAAAATACTGTGGTCCCATGAAAATAAAAATAATTGTGGGATTTTTTTTCATGGGATCAGAGAATGTGAGTTTAAAAAAAGGTTCAATGCACCATAATTTAAACATTATGGTCCATCAAACCATGAATAAGGGAACTGGGACAGGTGATGACTTTGGAATAAGTATATAGGTAATTCTTTTTTCAATGTGAAAAGTGAGTAATTGGGGAGTTTCATAGGACTAAATCAACAAAAAATTTATTTTTTTCAACTACATTTTACTACATATTTGATGGGAAATAACATATATATAAATTTGTGACTTGCAACATGGAGAGAGAGAAAAAAAGTAAGCAGAGATTAAACATAATATTTATATAAGGTTATGGATTTTAAGTTTATGGAATTGAGAAAGGTTTTTATGAGGGGTTTAACAGAATTTTACTAGAGAGAAAAACCTTTGCACAGCCTTTCCTGGCACTTTTTAAGCCCCTTTTCCACCCCCAGTCGGCCCCAGGGGGGCCCCACTGGGGGTGACAGAGGGGCTAAAGGGGGGCTTCAAAGGTATAAAATAAGTGATTAAAAGGGGTAAGTCAGAGGTAATGAAGGTAAAATTAATAATATAATGTTCTTAAAATATAAAATAATAAATTTTTTTTTTTGGTTTTTAAAAAATTAAATTTTTTATGTCAAATTTTTTGTATAATTTTTTGGTGTTGAAGATAGCAATTTTCAAGATTCCCAATATCAAGGAACATATAAATTCTTTAAAATTTCATTGGGAAATTAAAAGCTTTTTTTGAATTTTAATAAGCTATTTCATAAGGTAAAATTTAATCAAATGTACTAAAATATATTGTGATATTATTCTATACATTGAACACATCTAGCCTTCAAATCTAAAACCATTTCTAGGAAACAGGTTCTTAGAATGTTGCAAGATGATTATTCAAGTGAAATATGAAAAAATATAATCATTATTAATTTATGTAAGCAGCTGTAAGCTAAAGTAAATGTAGGCAAATCAGTATTATTTAATTATTGATCTCTCAAACTATATTTGATGACCTTATTTTACAAAATATGAATTTAATTTATTAAATGCACCTCCAAAAAACTAAAAATAAAGTTCCTTGAAAGTTTTTACTATTTAAAAATGAAGATTTATTATGTAGTACATGTAGTTTTTATATATAATTGAAGGATTTACATTATTAATTTAGCCCTTTATACTTCTGTATTAAATTAAAACACTTCGAAACAAAAAAGTCCCTTTGTTCCCAAAATATCAACTCCTATATATAGGGCTCTTCTTCCTCAAAAAATTGTCCCATCTTTTATTTCTTTACCATCATAGATGTTTCTACTATCAAACCCATTTGTATTGGCATCTTGAGGTCCTACACCACAACTAGTCACAATACAGCTTCAGTTCAGAAATAGCATGTTTCTATTTATTTATCTAAAACTGAAAATATTATCAAAATATTTTCACAGAAGCCAAAGTTTTGTGTGGGAAATCTTATCTCTACACATGCAAAGGTGCTCTACACTCTTCTTGGAAAACCATCCTCCTCAACAACTATAGCTCCAGTTGATGTTTGGACGCCTGGTCAAGAAACACCTCTTCTACTCATTGAGACTCTTCTTGTTCCTCACCTAGATCTCACCCTTCCTCCAACAATCAATATATTACTTTTCTGTTTACCGGAACATATTTCTTCCCTCTATACCTTCATTCTTCTTATCAAAGAGGATATTTCTGAACCAACTAACTATACACCCTCTCTTCAATTGGGCTGTGAAGTTCAATATCCGTTTTAAACTCAGCTTGACTGTTCACTCATTCACATACAGGAACTCCTCTCCATCAAATTCAGTCACCCAGCTTCTAAGGCTCAACCCCAACATTTGAAAACACGCCTTTTACCCCATCAAAGCCAGGCTCTTGCATTTATGCTACTTCAGGAAAGGCGTACTGAAACATATTTATGGAGGTGCTGTGGAGATTCCACTTGAAAAAATGAATTGAGTGGAAGAGTTACCAACACACTTCTGAAATCAATTCTATTAGCAGATGACATGGGCCTTTGGAAGACAGTGTCAAAAATTGCTCTGATTTTTAGTACTTTAAAAGAAGCTTCTGAATTTTCACGTCTTCAAAACCTTTCATCAAGCACAAAGAAGGTGAAGGCAACACTCATAGTTGTACCCTCAACTTTATTGAAACAATGGGAACACAAAATTTTACAACATACTGATCCTGATTTGATGATTAAAGTGATTATTCATCATGTAAAGGGCAGAAGTGAAAATTTCATAAGCTTTTATGATGCTGACATTGTCTTAACATCATATCATATTATGATAAATGATTTAGGAAGTTTAGAAAAGGAAGGTTTGTTCCATGTTTGATGGTTTCGTGTGATTCTGGATGAAGCACAGTAAGTTTTTAATCACTATTGATTTAATAAATTTGATTCATTTTCCTATAGTCAGATACGTGATCCATCTTCAAAGTCCTCCATATCTGTTACTGCACTAAAGACATCTCGCCATCTTAGTCTAACTGTAACTCCCATCCAGAACAAAGTCCAAGATTTATTTCCCATCTTTCAATTTTTACATCTTGAGCCACTATCAACCTCTGAAGGATGGAATAAATACGTTGGAACTCCAGCAAAGAAAGGCCAATTTACCAATGTAAAAAAGATTATTCAAAACGTCTTAGGGGACATAATGATTTGAAGGACAAAGAATTCTATATGTCTGCATCAGGGGGATGTTAACTTCATAAATAGAGTGAAATATCAAAACTTCATTATCAATTTGATGGGTCAACTTTCAGAAATGTAAATCATGTGGCATAATACCTTATTCAAGCAGCTCAACATGGATGAAAATAGCTTACCTGCATGGCTCTATCAGCGTTGCGACATTTCTGGAATCACCCTCACTTCCCACACAATTCAGAAATATCCACCACGCAATATGGGGGGCGGACTTGTTAGCAATTCCGCAACCTTGGACTCAAGTTCACCACAGATTGAACACACATTGAGCTATTGACAAAGGAACCATACAATCAGGGATAAACACCACTCAGCAGAACAGTTTTAGGTGGGTCTTCAAGTAGAGTTCAATATGAGTTCAGTATGAGTTCAGTCTGAGTTCCATCTGAGTTGTGCCTGAGTTCAGGTTGGGGACTTGCTAGCAAGTCCACCCCCTATATTGCGTAGTGATCTGTGGTGGAAGAAATGGACTGGAAGGAGAGTCCAAAATTTGTCCACCTGGTCAACTTCCTTCTCAAATTATACTCTATTTAAAAAGAAATGAAATGTGTCATTTTCTCTGAGTGGACTGACACACTCAAATTGTAAGTTTTTCTTTCAATGAAAAAATATTAAAACTAACCTTCAAAATAATAGAATTTCATTTGCTCTTTCTGAGTACAATATCCAAAATCTCAGATATGATGGTTCACTTGACATGAGTGCACGGGAAATTGTCCTTCAGTCATTCTCTACCATTGATTCCGGTGTTCTTTTGGTGTCTTTGAAGGCTGGAGGAGAAGGTCTTAATCTGACAATGGCATCACATGTTTTCCTAATTGTAAGATTTCAATTTCTCAAATTATGATTAATCTAACTTTTATTTTTAGGAACCTTACTGGAGCCCTTTGATGGAGAAACAAGCCATTGACATAGTTTGAAGGATAGGTCAAACTAAAGAGGTCCATGTTTACAGATATATTGTTGCCTCTACAATAGAAGAAAAAATTACACAATTGGGTAATTTTCCAAGAATCTTTATCAATATTTTTACTCAATAATTTAAATTTTAGATTCAATCAAAAAAACTGTACTTGGCTGAGTAAGCTATTTTCATTTTCAACTGTGATTCTTTGAGACTGAATTTGAAATACTTTTAGCTTGGCTGTTCCTGAGAGCAGCATCTAGATGGGCGAAAATATCTTCATAATCATCTTGTAATTACATGTAATTTTAATAAAATGTTTGATTTTCTTAGTTTGATTAAAAAATGTTTTTAGGTTCACAAGTACACAAAGGAAAAAAATTTTATTAGGCCCTTTCAAAGTTATTAACAAGGGGAAAATGTTAAAATTTGATATATAAGGTGTACTTATCCCCTCTTTTCCCCCATTTCCCCTGATTTGTACATATTTTTAATTACCACAAACAATGTCTTCATGTAAGTTTCCTATTCAATAGGCTATAATTTTTTTACTAATGTAAAATTTTTTATTCTACTTTAATACCTGAAACAGGTTTCAAAAGCTCTAGGGCATTGAATAAAATTCTTGCTGAAATAGGTGTTCCCAACTCCAAGGCTACCTCAACAGCTTCTATAATTGATTTTATAAAGCTTATCCTTGGGAAATGCAAGAAAGAAGATACTTATCCATCTTCTCCGACTGTTTCTGAAATCTCTTCTCTTGTCAATCCTTTACATTCTACTTCCCTTCCAACAATATCAGAAGCAACTGAAACCATGGAGGAACTGCAGTTATTTCCCTCTGGGCAGCAAAAAACAATTCTACTTGTTTTTCATCATATTTGTCATAATGATGCTAAAGCAGTTGGAATACCTCGACTATGCTTTTCTATGAATGATGACACAGAATGGAATCAATTGGTTATCTCTCATCTGACAAAGCACTATTGCTATGCCTTCAAAATCCAGGAATTTTGATATTATGTCTTTGATCATAATGAGTACCAAGGGGATTTTGTGCCACTCATAATAGAACGATGGCTCCGCCCCTAACAGGGACAGTCCAGATCACCTCCAATTTTCTGTCCTGGAAAAAAAATAAGGAAACTAGAAGAAAAGTGAGTCAAATTTTTTTTTCTAGAGGAACTTTCATTGAAACTCTACTTCAGTTACAAAAATCTCGGCTCCATACTGCGATATCTGTACTGGATCAAGAATATCTCTTCTTATTTGATAACCCAAATTATCACTCTGACACTGAGCCAGATGAGGAAGGAAATCTTTTGAAGAGAAAATTGAAATGGCGATCAGATGAACTTTCCAATTTTTATTCCCAGATTGATAAGATTACTTTGAATAAGTTAAGAGGAACCAGAAAATGTCAATCTTTGTATAAACATGTTGTTTCACTTAGAAAAGAATCATCCATTATGTCAGAAATATCATCTTGTTCAAGTAATCTTCCACTGTGTTGCTATAATACTGATTAATTAACTACATCACAGTTTTTATTGCTATGCACAAATAGATCCTTTAAAATACCCTCTCTTTTACATTTATTATAATATTTATTCTATTATTTATAACCTTATTTATTTTAAAATATGTGTACATTCAATAGCAACAAGAAAAATTATTTCACTGTATTAATGAATTTTGAAATTTTTAATTTTATCCATTCACAAGAATTCCTTGAATGATGAAAAAATTTAAAAAAAAACACTGAATATCATTTTTCATAATTACACCTGAAAGATTACCTTTGAATGGTATAATTTTTAAGTTTTGACATGTCATTGCTTAAATATCATTTTAAATTCATAAATTCTTTCATTTAAATTCTATTCACTCCATAAACGTGATTTTAGAAATAAATTATATGGTTCATTATCTATGGTTAAGCTGAATATACAAATATGATTTTTGAATAAAATTTTCCTTTTTCATTTTCCTAACAATATAAATTACAGTCTTTATATTTTAAATTATACTTCCTTTTTTCATTGACCAAAATACTCAGAGAATCTTGCAGTACAACAAAAAGTACTCTAATTTTTAAATGAAAAAAGTTTAGTATCTTGTCAAACATTTCTTATACATGTATGTTCAATATCCCTGATTGATTATGGTACAGAATTTTTTACTTGTATCTGTATCTTCTACCATCCAGTTCATGCAATTTCATGCTCCTACACCTTTAATATTAAACCCATGAAACTTGAAAAAAAAATTAATTCAATTTGGTATATTATTCAAATTGAATAATCAGTTATATTGAAATAAGAATGAATTTTAGAATATTAAAGTGAATATATATATTTCTAATTCTCTAACTGATTAAAAGTAAGATACAAGAGGGGGGGCTATTTATACAGATGCCCTATCCATTGATGCGTGTGTCCCCCAATCCGTTGTTCATAACATTCCATGACCCAAATTGCCTTTTGTGTACAATGCCTTTTATTTGTTTTTGTCTTTCTTCTTTCTATCTTTTGTAGCTTTTTCTCATTCTTAAAAGCCATTTGCTCATAGCACTTTCTTTTCCTAATGTTGTTCCTTTCTTTTGCGAGTATAATTGATTCTGCTTTTCTTGAACTTTTGGTTTCATTATTAAGTTGAATAGAACGAATATTAGATTTACTTTTAGTATCTTTTGAATGTGAAAAGTGGATAAGCGTGAGGTTTGCTTTTCCTAGTTCAACAAGTTATGATACATATTTTGGCATGGAATACATCAAATTTCATTTCCCCCTTGTTACTCTATCACCACCATCCTAAGTATTATATTTTTATAAGACATTTAAAAATGCCAACTATGTACAAGATTTGCATTTGCTCTGAACTTGGCTGTGATAAAAAGACATTTACTAATTCTAATGGTGAAATTGAAAGAGGTGTTTCAATGTCTTCTACAACATTTTATAAACATCAACAAAAAATTTAACTCTTTTAAAAAAATCAAGAAAGACAATCACCAACAATTTCCAACATTCCATCCTCTCTTCCTTCAACCTCCCATCCTGAAGAAACTTTGAGTTCACGTCCAATTGCCAGCACTTCACAACAAAGAGACCCCCTCTCAGAAGAGGTATGCAATTGAATTATTCTCTAATTTTATATCATTTCTAACCACCAAAATAATTTTTATCATCATAGCCAACCCACCAACCCATTTTAACACCTGATACTTTGAATACCAACTCAACTACCCCTATTTTAAGAAAATCTAATATCTTGAAATCATCTAGTTCGTTGAACTTGAATTTTACACGTGTTAATTCCTCTGATTTTTCTCCACCTGCTCTTGCCCATCTCTCACCTTATATTTTCTTTACCCTCACTGAAATTGCTCATGGCCACTTGGTACAAACCCTATCTAGGGACCAAAATGAAATAAGAATTAAAGCTGAATTTTTAAAATTTCAACTAATTTCCAGAAGTTTTGGAAATCCTTCTAGTTTTGAACGAGAATCTCAATTACTTCCACACAATATATACACTATTATCCAGAGACTTAATCTTGAGGCCCCTTCAAAAATGTTACTCTGTTGTCCGAATTGCTTTCATCAACCTTTCAAATCAGTCAATGAGTACAACTATGATCATAGTCACTGAAAACAACTTCTACTAAATCCCATTCCTAAGAAGGATGAAGATTTGCTGATATGCAACTACCCCTTGTTCAAAGTGAAAAATAATAAATCCTTACCAGCACAAACTTATACAACTCAGTCCCTTATATCTTGGCTTGCACAACTTCTACTTCTTCCTGGATTTGAGGATGATCTCGACACTTCTTTGAGAAGACCACAGCAGACACATGGAAAAATGTGTGACGTATGGGATGGGTCAGTGTGGAAAGAATTTAAAGATTCTAGTGGAGGTTATTTCACAAAAAAAAAAGTGGGAATTAGGTTTTTAGTTTGTATATGGATTGGTTTAATCCATTTGGGAACAAAATTGGTGGTCATAATAGGGTATCATTTGGTTCAATCATACTAATTTGTCTCAATCTCCCACCTCATTTACGATATAAAAAGCAACATGTCTTTTTGGCAGGAATTACACCTGGGCCTCATGAACCCAGTTTGGACCATTTTAATCACGTTAGTACACCACTTTTGGAAAAAATTCTTGCCTTGTGGAAAGGATGTTTTTTCTCCAAGACTTATAATCACCCAAATGGACAGTTAATCCATGCAGCAATATTTCCTTTGATTGGTGATCTTCCAGCTATCCAGAAGCTTTCAGGATTTTCAAGCTATAGCTCCAACATCCCATGCCATTTTTGCTACATTTCAAAGGAGGAACTGAAATCTGGCAAAACTCCTTCTGAATTTCTTTCTCGGACTGATTCTCACCATCGCACATACGCTCTCAAATGGAAAACTGCTTCCAGTGCACAAGAAAGGAAAGAAATCTTGGAGATTAAAGGTTTACGATGTGGTAGCCTAAAGTTTAGTACGGCACCTAAGTATGTAAATGGAGTTATTACAGCATGCAAGATTGGCGTTATTATTTTTTTATATATAAAAGGGTTTATTTAATTTATTTGAGTTTTAAATATGAAGAAATTGGTCACGAGCAAATGCCTACACGAAAACAATTTATTTTACGGAGAAAACTTATTTTTACGGTCTGGAAAATTTATAAGTATTAAGTCGAGTCACTAAAGAACCTTGGGAAATTTTCCCAGAATTTTTACTATTTTTCTTATATTTTTAAATGAATTTTAAAGTTTTATAGAAATATTTACGTTTTCAAAAATTACTTAACTTTGATGAATTTTCACGGGGTAATTAGAGCTGCGCAGACTACGAAAATTAGTTTGGTAGGTAAAGGGGAAGTAGCTCTATTATGTGTAATTTTTCTAGATTTTTTATTATGGTTTTAAGGTTCTAGATTGAGTCCGGAAGTCAGGACGGACTCCGTTTCGACTCCGTACGGACTCCGTACTGACTCCGCTTTGACTCCGTACGGACTCCGTACGGACTCCGTACGGGCTCCGGATTGACTCTGGAAGAGCTCTGGAGGGGAAAACTTAGGCACGTGACTAGGAATACTTAAGCGCTTCTCAAACTCGAAATTGAGAGGGGGAACACATCATACAGCTTAATCATTAACTACCACAGTCTCATTTTTTATTACTCAACAAATTAAAATAACTTGTAATACCCTTATAACATTATTATTTTTTACATAACATTTTAGAAATACTACTCAACAATTTAAATCACACATCATACAGGGTATCTTTAGAAAGGTCTTCATCGCTGGGACTTGATTATTGCTGTCTCATATAAATTCAAATTATTATAAAAACATAAAAGTCAATCTTTACAGATCTTTCACTGGTACACCTTAATTGTTGTTATCAGTATTTCTTTATCAACAGCCACGATCATTTAATCTCAATAAGCGTTAATTATTTTAGAGTTTCATATTTTTTTATATAAATCAGATCCAAGTAGATTGGTTAGCTTAGTGATTTAGAACACCTACTTTGTTATTTTTATTGGAAGGACGGGGTTTTCAGCTAAATCCACATATCCCCTCCGGATTCTGCTTACAGCAAGGCGACTGTAAGAGTTTACCTTACCATAGTTGGTGCCCAACGTGGGGTATGATTTCTCTAGCTTTCTTTAAAGACTTACTTGGATCAAGAACGTTATTAGCCTGCAAGAGGCTTATTTTCTGGAACTCTAATTGGATTTTTGTTATTGGACTGCAAGAGGCTTGTTATTTTATCGATTGTTAACGCTTTTCATTACTTATTGGGATGTCTTCTTCTGCTGTTGCTTCTGGATCTTCTAACCCTCTTACTCCCTCAGTTAGAATTGTTTCTTGGGATGGCCCAAAGTTTGATGGGGAGGAGGTTAAATGGTTCATTAGCAGGTATGAAGCTGCTGCTGCTGTTGATGGTGCTTCCCATGTGGATATGGTGAAGCAAGTTAGATTTTTTATTGCTGATAGGGAGGTGGAAAAAGAGGTTATTGCTATGCAGGCATTTAAGGACAAGGATTGGGTTAAGCTTTCTAAAGCTATGGTTGATAGATGGGGTGTTAGGTTTACTATGATGGACCTCAATAAAATTGTAGGTGACTGGCAAGCTAAAGGTGGTGTTTCTTCAATGGTGGACTTCAAAAAACTTTGTGTTCAGTTTGATGAAGTGGTAGAATATCTTATTTTGGTGGATGAATTAGTGCATGAAAATCAAGCAAAAGATTTGTTTTGGTCAGCATGCAGTAGGGATATTCGAATGGACGTCTTGAAGGATCTCTCAAGAAAGAATTTAATGAAGGAACTGCCAAACGGTGAGCAGAAGTTACCAGCTCTGGAGGTTATTAAAGAGAACATCCAAGCCCATCTAAAGTTATTAGCGTTGGACAAGTATCAAGAGTCTTGCACTCAATATGTCAGTAAGGTTAGCGAAGTTTTGGCCGAGAACAACGATATTATGGTCAAAGCCCAGGAGGCCAAGAAGGCACAAATGGGTGTTCCTGCTGCAAAAGTTGAGGGCAATGTAGACAACAAGATGGTCGATCACTTGGCCGATTTAACGAAACAGCTAAAGATATTTGTCCAAGAGACTCAAAAGGCCAGTAAGGCCCCAATCGCTTCCTCGTCGACATCGACTTCTTATCAGTCTAGAGGGTATGAACGTCGAAATTATAATGGCAATAACAACGGTAACCGCTTCCCAGGAAATGGGAGAAATGGTGGGAATGGTAGTAATTATAGAGGTGGCTATGATGAGCCAAAGGTGTGCTCCTATTGTAATAGGAGGGGTCATAGAGCAATAGTTTGTTTTGCTCTTGATAAGGATATGGATGCTGGGCGAGTTTTATTTGATGGTAAAGTTTATAAATTTCCTGATGGTTCCTTCATCAAGCCCAGTGATGGACAGTCTCCTTCTGATTTGGTCAGAAGAAGTTTAACGGCTGAAAGGAGAGCCAGATTTGAAGAGGTGACGGATGAAGATGTTAATGCCAAGAGTGGCAAAAATGGTAATGGTAATGGTGGTAAAGCTGACAAGGGCAAGGAGAAAGAGGTCAGTAAAGCCACATTTTCTACTTCTTTTGGTGGTTTAGAGCTGGCGACGGTTGCCCAGGTGGAGGGTAGCTGTATGGCTGGCGAATACGATGTTAATGCTGCTAGAAGAGCAGCTGCTACTAAGGCGAAAGGTAGCATTCAGAGCCAATTGAGGGCTAATCCTGGCAAGGCCAATAACAAAGTGAACCCTTACTCTAAGGACAAGAATTCTAGTGCTCAAACTGCCGCCAACAAATTGAACCCTTACTCTAAGGACGAATTATATAAAATGCAGAAGGGGATTGCTGATATGGGGCCCCCTAGTTATGGCAAGTTTGATTTAAATGGTGAGCCTATGCCAGAGGATGATTCGGATTCTGAGGAGGACGTACCGTTGGCGTCTCTACCCAGACCAAGTTTTAGCGGTCCCATCCCAATGGAGGGTGTAAGAAGGACTAGCGATGGATCAGGATTAGTGCAAGAAGCTGGTGACGGAGTTAGGGTTATAGAAAGTGAAGATGTTATAATGGGGGGTGAAGATGGCTCGGTTGGACCTCAAGAGGTACCCAGGGCCAAGGTTGTTAAATCAAAGGTCCAGTATGAGCGGCCAGTAGTTTCTGGTCAAGCTAATGCGATGGACGCAGTTTTGAATAGGGTGAATCAACTTCAGATTCCCTTATCTTTGGGGGAGTTATTTACGATTAGTCCGGCACTTGCTGAAAAGCAAAAGAAGCATTTGACGAGGCGTCGGGTTTCCACTGGAGAGGTGGAATATATTTGTGAAAATGCTGAAAAGTTTGGGGAAGATGTAGATACACATTTTTCCGCTCCCCTGGGTTACCTGGTGGTAACTCTAAATGGTAAAGAAGTAAAGGCCTTGGTCGATTCAGGGTCTCAAATTAATTTAATTTCATTGGAGCAAGCGACGAGTATAGGCTTGCCAATTAAAAGTGGAACTGGGGGAAACCTCAGAGGTATTGGAGGGCATGCAACAGAGCTGATGGGTACAGCTGAGCATGTCAGGTTAGGCATTGGTGGATCTGTTGGTAAGGTTCACTTTTATGTGGCCAGAGGAGCAGTCAAAACTGTTCTTGGTGGTCCTTTTTTGATGGATTTTGAGGCCAGGATAGGGTATCAAGCTGGCATGGGGATTAGTTTGGAGATCACTGGTGAAGATATGCGGAGGTTACATATGCGGTTAGCGCCTCCTGGAGATGAAGGTTGGGAAACACGGCCAGGGATTACTACTCTGTGCCAGTGTTGTGTTTGCACCAAGAAGCGGCATATAAAACGGACGGCTTCTGGTGAATTATGTTTGTTGGAAAGGGATGAATGCCCTCATTTTTTGGGGTAGCAGGGGCTGATCGCTCTAATGTTGTAATCTCTCCTCAGGATGAGATCCCGGATTGCAATAGGTCAGCTCACTTGGAGATAATTCAAGTGGATTCTCAATTATTTTCTGTTAATATTACTTTGGAGTGCAAATACGTTATGGACTTTTCTATATGTTTATTGGATTTACCCGGTTTTTCTATTAAATTTAAAAACGGTGAAAAAGGCAAAATGGGCCAAATTAGGTTGGATAAAAATTGGAAGGGTATGTTTTATGACCTCCAGCAAGAGGTTAAACTGCAAGTATCTCCTTCTATTATGGACCTCCAGCAAGAGGGTAAACTGCAATTAACTCATCAAAACTCAATAAAAAATCTCAGTATAAGTAAAACACAAAAAAATAATTTATGTGAAAATGTTATTCCGGACCTCCAGCAAGAGGGTAAACTGCAAAAATCTTATCAAAACTCGATTAAAAATCTCAGTATAATTAAAACACAACAAAATAATTTTTGTGAAAATTCAATTCCGGACCTCCAGCAAGAGGTTAAACTGCAATTATCTCCTTCTATTACAGACCTCCAGCAAGAGGGTAAACTGCAAATATCACATCAAAATCCGATAAAAAATCTCAGTATAATTAAAACACAAAAAAATAATTTTTGTGAAGATTCAATTCCGGTTCTCCAGCAAGAGGGTAAACTGCCAACTTTCTTTACGGGTGATTTACTGTTGGATAAGGGAAGCAAAGGTGTTGGAAAATCTGTTTATAAATTAGACGAGGGAAAGGAGAAAAGGGTAAAATTTAAAAATGAAATAAAATATTTTTCTAATTTTTCTTATTCCGATTCTGACGATGAAGAAGATTCATTTGATGAAAGTTTTAATGGCGATGTTTTACCTCAAGTTAATTTAGATGTGGACGCAGCCAAATATAAGAAAGTAGCAAATAAAGTTCAACCTATTAATGAACCGCTACCTGCTGAATTAAATCCACCTTTGAGAAGACCAAGGTTATCAAGAGATCCTTATGAAAGTCCCTTGGTAAAGAATCCGCCTGAATTTTCTGAGACATCAAGAATCACTTTTGAGAGACTGGGTGTTGTTAATTTTGGACCTGATGGTTGGTTGTCTGGAGAAGAGAAGAAGTTGTTGTTGGATGTGATGGTCAAGCGAGAGAAGGCCATTGCTTTTGTAGAAGAGGAGAGGGGTGTGTTGAAGCATTCCTATGGGGAGCCTTACAAGATTCCTGTGGTATGTCATGAACCGTGGCAGCAGAAACCAATTCCTATTCCGGCTGCATTGAAAGAAGCTTATATCGAAGTTGTCAGAGAACGGATACGCACTGGACTGTATGAGCAATCAACATCAAGTTATTCTAGTCTGGTATTTTGTATCAAGAAACCGAATGGCAAGCTTAGAGTTGTTCATGATCTTAGGGAATTAAATAGGGTTACAATAAAGGATGCTGGGATACCGCCTAGTGCTGAGGAGTTTGTTGAAGCATTTTCAGGGAGAGTGTGTTATGGATTGGGAGATATTATGGGTGGATATGATGAGAGAGAGTTACATCCGGACTCAAGACCTCTCACTACATTCGATACGCCACTTGGACGTTTAAAGTTAACAAGATTACCTCAAGGAGCAACAAATTCGGTTGCAGTTTATCAAGCTCAGATGGCTTGGATCCTTCAAGATGAAATTCCACAATATGCTGGAATCTTTATAGATGATGGAGGAATTAAGGGACCAACAACCGACTATGATAACCAGGTGTTGGAAGAGAATCCCGGGATACGCAAATTCATTTGGGAGTTTGCAATTACTTTAGAAAGAATCTTGTTTCGAATTGAAGAGGCTGGTTTAACTATTTCAGGTTCAAAATTTTCATGTTGTGTGCCAGCCTTAGAAATATTAGGCCATGTGGTATGTAGAGAGGGTAGGATTATGTCCAAGAAGAAAGTTAACAAAATTCAGTCCTGGCCAAGACCCAAGAATACGACCGAAGTTAGAGGGTTTTTAGGCGTTTGCGTATATGTTAGAATGTTTATCAAGGACTTTTCTTCATTGGCAGCTCCATTGAGACGGTTAACAAGAAAGGAAGCAGACTGGGAGTGGGATGAAGAGTGTGAAAAGGCATTTGTGAAGTTGAAGGAGGTTGTGGGGAAGGATTTAGTCCTGCACAAGTTGGATTATGGAAAAGATGCTGGCAGAATTTATTTAGTGGTTGATTCAAGTCAGGTTGCAGCTGGGGCGGTTTTGTCTCAGATGGATAAAGCTGGTTACATCAGGCCAGTTAGGTATGAATCTGTAGTATTTACTGAGGTCGAATCAAGATATTCTCAACCAAAATTGGAATTATGTGGTGTGGCGAAAATGCTGAAGAAACTTCAGCATATTTTGTGGGGGCAACATTTTGAGTTGCAAGTGGATGCGAAATCGTTAATCCAGATGATTAATTCCCCAAGTTTACCGAACGCACCCATGACGAGATGGGTAGCTTTTATTCAACATTTTTCGTTTGATTTAGTTCATAAGCCTGGAAAAACTTTTACTATGCCAGATGGTTTATCAAGGAGACCACCCACTGAAGAAGATTCAGACTCAGAAGAGTTCGATGAAGATATACCTATTATCAAAGCCAGCACTAAAGGAGCTGAAGACTTTCCATACCTCCCCCATGAGGTTAAACTGGCAGGACTATTGTGTTTAGATTATGATGATGATGACCTCCACCAAGAGGATAAACTGGAAAATAGTTTTTATGTTAAAAAAGGTGTTGAAAAAGGTGTAGATAAATTCGGCAGAGAGGAGGTAGAAGAAGATGTGGTGTATGTAGAGGAAAATGGATTGGTAGTGTGGGATAGTAGTAAATTAAGGAATGGTGTATATGTTGGAGAATTAGAGAATTTAAATAAAAAGGTGGATAAAGAGAAAGAGGTATTTTTGAATACGGTTTTCGAAGGATCCAAAGGTTCAGAAGAAAAACGTCGACATAGCTCAATTAAAAATTTATTTAGGGGTCAACGATTATTGGCTCATTCATGTGCAGGTGATATTGGTGATAGAGAAGTCCCTAATGATGTTATATTAATCGATTTTCAAGATGAAGTCTGGGGTCAGACTGGTTTTTATTTTTTGTTAGTCAAATATTTGTTGACTTTAGAGAGGCCAGAAGATTGTGAAGACGATGAATGGGTGGCTATCAAGAGGAAGTCATCTACGTTTTACCTATCTGGTCGATGTTTAATGAGGAGGAGGTATCCAAATCCTCAAGTAGTTATAACTCAACAGAAGGGGCAAGAATTAGTTTTGAAATCACTGCATGAAGATCTTGGGCATAGAGGCGTTGGAGAAACATTTAGAAGAATTTCTGATCGATTTTGGTGGCCTGGCATGAAGATGGCTGTTAAACAGTGGGTTCAGTCATGCGAAGAATGTCAAAGACGAAGTTATTTAAGGCCAAAAGAACCTGGACGTGCGACCGGTGAATATACGCTCTTTGGAAGAGTTAGTTTAGATGCCGTTCATATAAAAGAGGGACGGTATAAATATTTAATTGTGGCCAGAGATGATTTATCTGGTTGGGTAGAGGCAGCGCCTCTTATTAATTTAACTGCCAAAAATGTGGCAGAATTCTTTTTGAATAATTGGGTGTATAGGTATGGGGTGATGAAGTTGGTGACGGTAGATGGAGGTCCTGAATTTGGGACAGAGTTTAAAGAGGCCATATTAAAAGTTGGATCAAAGGTTAGGGTAGCAACCCCATATTATCCTGAAGCTGAAGGCATGGTTGAAAGAGGGCATCAAGTTATTAAGGATGCTTTAGTTAAAATGTGTGGGACAAGTGCCGAAAAGTGGAGGCATTATTTACCTTTAGTTTTATTTGCTGATCGAATCACTGCCAAAAGGACGACCGGATTTTCACCTTATGAACTTGTTTTTGGACAGAAAGCAGTTTTACCGGTTGATTTAGAAGCTGAATCATATCTTGGAGTTGACTGGGACACGGTCAAAACTACTGAAGAATTATTGTGTGCAAGAATGATGCAGCTAGAAAAGAAAGAAGAATATTTAGAAAAGGCATATTCGCGGATGATGAAGATCCGAAATCAATCAGTCAGATATTGGGATGAGCGGTTGGCACATCGATTAAGGAAACCTTTGAACCCAGGAGATATGGTCCTGGTGTATAATAGGAGTTTGGAAAGTCAGTGGGGAAAAATGTTTGCAGATAGGTGGAATGGACCGTATAAAATCAAGGAGCAAGTTTCCGGCGGTTCATATGTGCTAGAAGAGTTGGATGGAGTAGTATTGAAGAAGAGGGTAGCAGCCAATCAAGTGAAACGGTTCTATCCTAGAGGCACCAGGAGTGCCGAAGTCTTCCTCCGCAATGAGGATAAACTATGATATCTACGAAATTTTATGGATTCCTCCGCAATGAGGATAAACTATGACATTTATAAAAATTTTATGGATTCCTCCGCAATGAGGATAAACTATGAAATTTCTTAAATTTTATCAACTCCGAAATGAGGATAAACTACAATTTTAAATGACATTTATCAAATTTTATACCTCCGCAACGAGGATAAACTATCTTCTTTTTTTTATTAAATAATTTACTATCGTTACACTGCATATGGGCAACGAAACTGTGATGAAACATAACGAAATACGAGAAAACCTTCATTGAAAATTTTCAAAATTAAAAATTCTTAAAATATGGGTGAAGATAGTGTTGGAAAAATTTTAAAATTTATTGGAAGAAGTGTTCACAGGGGAACCTTCTTAATTTAATATTGGCAAGTGTGGGGGTAATTGATGGGCTGGCTGCTCTATACACAATTACCCCATAATGTTCGTTTCCAAAATTTTCCCTGTTTCTAGTTGAATCCTGGCTTTGTCTTTTAATTTTAGGTAGTCCACTAAGACTATAAACTGGAACAAATCAAGAGACACCGCTCTCAACGCCGGATTCAAGATTCTTTTTATTTTATTTTGTTTTTGATTTTTTATGTTAGATTGTGATTTCTTTTCTTTAATATATATTATGAATTATTGTAAAGGTGATGCTCACTGGTGGTCTCAAATCATTTTTATAAATTGGAGGGAGCCCACCCAGTGATCACCATTATAAAAATTATCTTCTAAAACTTTCATTTATTTTCTTTTCTTTTCAATTCTCAAAATTGTGTAACCACATCAAGTTGCACTTGGATGTGGGTATGATGTCGAGGGTATGGCTCATCAAATGGCCGGGGGGCATCTTTTAAAATTTTATTTTAAATTTTTTTTTTTTTATTACTTTTTTTTATCTTTCTTTTCACATTCGTTTATCTTTCTTTAAAAATTAAATTTTAACTTTTATTTCAAAACTATCTTTTCTAAAATCTTTTATTTTAAATTTAAAAAAAAAAAAAAAAAAAAAAAAAAAAAAAAATTAAAAAAATTAAAATTAAAATAAAAAAAAAAAAAATAAAAATTAAAAAAAAAAATAAAATAAAATAAAATAAAAAAAAATCTATAAAATAATAAAAAAAAAAAAAAATAATAAAAAAATAAAAAATAATATTAAAAAAAAAAAAAAAAAAAAAAAATAATAAAAGGTATTTTAGTTTTAGGTAGTTTAGATGTTTATATTTTATTTTTCAAACATTATTCAAGAAAGCTACATACCAGGAAGAGCGCCATCAAGGGTTGTTATCTTTTGAAGAATCGAAATTAGAAAATTTAGAAGGACCTTGATCGATTTCCTGGGATTCGAATCTTATTTCACGGTCACGATAGTGTTGAAGCCAGTTGGCTATTTTGAAAAGGTCTCTTAACAGTTGCTCTCTCATCCAAGATTCTGATCTATCAGAGGGCGGGTATCGTTGGAAATAAGCAATAAGGTTATTAAAATTGGCAAAAAGCTTTTCAGACACTAGGTGAATTGGAACTCTAGGAAAGCTTGGAATAGGTTCTGGTAGTTCATAAGCAGAATATGAAATTGGAGAACCGGTGGACGCTTATCAAATTAAAATATCAGCAAATTAAAACCTGAAGATTAAGAAAATAAAAAGAGACAACTAACCTGTGTCAACACTATCATGATCATAGATAAATGGCTTACTTGGTAATGGAGTGGGATTTTTTATGTTTAGGAAAGGATTTTTTATTTTTGATAGATGAGGAGGACTGGTGTTGGATTTGGTGTTTGAAGTAGATGTTCTGGGCCTTTTGGATGATACAAGAGAAGATGAAGACTGCTGGCTATTATAGGACCTTTTGTGCTTCAAGATGTTGGAAGAAGGAGAAGAGTTATTAGAAGGTTGAAGCATGGCCCTGGGAGCAGCAAGAGTTCTTGGGGGACTAGCAGCAAGTCTAGATTGGAGAGAAGGACCCAGAGGATTAGGTTGATGGAATAGGGGGTGGAGTAGAAGGTGAAGAAGAAGGAGGAGGATTGCAGAAGGCGGCGAAGCTAGTAGCAGTGATGGGGAAAGAACCACAGTTCAAGCCAGAACATTTTCTTTTCTTCTCATAGCAGGATAAACAGGCCCTGTTATAAGTGTGCTTTTGCCAGTTAAAAGAGAAGATACATTCCCTATGGGTGAAGGCACAATATTTGCAAGATTGATCAGCTGAAGCAATGAAGTCAGAAGGTTTCATCTTGTTAGGAGATATTTTTTTGAAGAAGAAAACTTGAAACTAGGATGAAGAAAGCTGGTGGCAAAATCTGGGTTCAAGGATAGAGAAGTTGTTAGGTCCACCAAGACCATAAACTGGACTATTATCAAGCTGTTGGGTCCACCATGACCTTAAACTGGATTTCTTATCGATTAAATGTTTGGTCCACCATGACTTTAAACTGGTAGTTCATTCATTGTTTAGTCCACTATGACTTTAAACTGGAAAATTAATATCTGCAGGATAATTCAACAATCATTGGACCACTATGGCCTTATACTGGATTACTTGTCGATAAAATGTTTGGTCCACTATGACATTAAACTGGATTATCAAATTTATTCAATCTTTGGTCAAGCCTAGGCCTTACTTAGGAATATATCAAGATATTTATGCACTTAAACGATCTTTGGTCCACCAAGACCATAAACTGGCAATCGATTATATGTTTGGTCTGCCAAGACTTTAAATTAGAATTTCAATCTTGTTTGGATAACTCAATTCAATCTTTTAATTTATCACTGTCCACTAAGACTCTAAACTAGTTATTCAATTATTTCTGGAATTGGGTGCTGATAGCTTTAGGAGGTTAAAACTTTAGGTGGTGATGATGCTAAAGAAAGCATAATGGTTAATTAGGTGGAATTTGTGGCGCTTTAACATGGTCTAAAGTTAAAATTATTATTGGAAGCCTGGCAAAAGTATTTTATGGGTTTGCTGTATAGCAAAGTTTGAAAATTGTGATGAAGGAATCAGAAGTTAGGATGGTAGTTGGATTTTAGGGAATGATTTTTTTAGTGCCTCATAGTTAGGCCATTTTTTTTTTTTTTGGTGTGAAGCTTGGAGGACCTTATGGCGAGATTGGAATCATAGAATTCGGCTCAGTGGGGGGCCCTATGAGGTTGGAATCAGGAGTATTCGGCTCATAGGAAGATCCACTCTCTCAATGCTGTGACAAGAAGGAAGACTGGTATATGGGAGTCTGAAGGGATTCAAACCTTGCTCTCTGTAGTGGAATCATCACAAGATTTATATTATTTTATTTTATGTTATATCAAGCCAGAGAAGAAAGAAAACATCATTTATGTTGAAAGTTTAAGAAGACCAAGCAAAAACAAAATTTTATCAAGTTATACTGTTAGAAAAGATAATTTCTTTGAAATTGTTCAACATCATTATCAAAGCTTTGCATTAAAATTCTTCTTTTCATGAGGTCTTCATGGTTATTAGCTGGAGTTTCTTGAAAATAGGCCAGCATTTTTCGTTTCAACTCATTAGTAAAGTCAAGAAAAAGATAGCGATGAAAATTTGGGTAATGATTGATATAGTCCGTCTTCACTCTACCAACATCATCAGTGTTGGTTATTTCGACAGCTAGAAGTTCAAATATGTTAGTAAGTCATAGGTTTAGTCAATTTTGATTAAAAGTTTTTTTTAGTAAGATAAATAGGGTCTTACATTTAGAGCCAGGAAACATAGTCTCAGCAAAGTTAGTTGGGGGTACTGGCGTTATAGGATTAGGATCTTGTGAAGGCAAAATTAGGCCGGGATCCGTTGATGAAGATTGAACTTTTGAAGCTGTTTTTGTTCTTATTCGTTTTAAGAAGACAGGAATTTTGGATCGCTTTTTAGAAGTTGAGGGATCAGGGAGAGCTGCTGGTCCTAAATATACGTTTGTTTTAGAAGGAACTATTGGCCGGTTGCATTTGACTTTTTTCACACGGCATAAGTCGCAAGCTGTTCTGCCAGGAAGATTAGGGTTGGACATTAAACAAGGTACCTGGTATCGAGCGCAGAGTTCACATGGAGCGACAAGTTCTTTGGAAGACATATTGATGAAGATGAATTTTATAGTTGATTAAAGAAGATGGTGGTTGAAGGTTAAAGATGAATAATATGTTCGACCACTTATGCAAAGTTTTAAGAATGGGGACATTCTCGATTGGAGGGAGGATGTGGTAGCCTAAAGTTTAGTACGGCACCTAAGTATGTAAATGGAGTTATTACAGCATGCAAGATTGGCGTTATTATTTTTTTATATATAAAAGGGTTTATTTAATTTATTTGAGTTTTAAATATGAAGAAATTGGTCACGAGCGAATGCCTACACGAAAACAATTTATTTTACGGAGAAAACTTATTTTTACGGTCTGGAAAATTTATAAGTATTAAGTCGAGTCACTCAAGAACCTTGGGAAATTTTCCCAGAATTTTTACTATTTTTCTTATATTTTTAAATGAATTTTAAAGTTTTATAGAAATATTTACGTTTTCAAAAATTACTTAACTTTGATGAATTTTCACGGGGTAATTAGAGCTGCGCAGACTACGAAAATTAGTTTGGTAGGTAAAGGAGAAGTAGCTCTACTATGTGTAATTTTTCTAGATTTTTTATTATGGTTTTAAGGTTCTAAATTGAGTCCGGAAGTCCGGACGGACTCCGCTTTGACTCCGTACGGACTCCGTACGGACTCCGTTCCGGCTCCGTACGGACTCCGTACGGGCTCCGGATTGACTCTGGAAGAGCTCTGGAGGGGAAAACTTAGGCACGTGACTAGCAATACTTAAGCGCTTCTCAAACTCGAAATTGAGAGGGGGAACACATCATACAGCTTAATCATTAACTACCACAGTCTCATTTTTTATTACTCAACAAATTAAAATAACTTGTAATACCCTTATAACATTATTATTTTTTACATAACATTTTAGAAATACTACTCAACAATTTAAATCACACATCATACAGGGTATCTTTAGAAAGGTCTTCATCGCTGGGACTTGATTATTGCTGTCTCATATAAATTCAAATTATTATAAAAACATAAAAGTCAATCTTTACAGATCTTTCACTGGTACACCTTAATTGTTGTTATCAGTATTTCTTTATCAACAGCCACGATCATTTAATCTCAATAAGCGTTAATTATTTTAGAGTTTCATATTTTTTTATATAAATCAGATCCAAGTAGATTGGTTAGCTTAGTGATTTAGAACACCTACTTTGTTATTTTTATTGGAAGGAAGGGGTTTTCAGCTAAATCCACATATCTCCTCCGGATTCTGCTTACAGCAAGGCGACTGTAAGAGTTTACCTTACCATAACGATATTCATCACTTCTTCAGCTTCCATATTGGAAACCAATTTCATTTGTTGGAATTGAGTTGATGCACTGCTTACTCCTTGGAATGGCAAAGGACTTCAGCAAAACGTACCTTCAGATACATGTGGCTGGAGAAAGAATTCAAAAACAAAAGAAAAATAGATCAAAAAGAGGCTTTAATGATTTTGATCCAAATCCTTCCATATCAAGCCAAAATTCATTTTCTAGTGCCTCTAGTAATTTCATATATTTGTCTTCAACTGAAAAGAAAAAATCAAAGTCTCCTTCTTACCCTCATTCATCCTCTCAACCTTCGAGAAAATCTAATAAATCAAAAAGATCTGTTAGTGTACTTCTACCTCCGCAAAAATTTTTTAAACGTAAACCTTTTCATCAAGATAGTTTTCATGAGCAGGTCAAGAAATTAAAAACGGCTGGTCCATCAAAAAGTCACAATCAACTTCCTAAAGATATCTGTTTGGATGAAAATGATTCTAGATCCAATTTTTCCAGTTCAAGTTAGTTAAAATGAGCTATTATTAGATGAAAATTGTATCTCAAAATATTTTTGTAGATCACACCTTTCAGAAATATTCAGATTTATCAAGACTCAAAGTCACTTTGAAACCAGCACAAAACCCAGATGCATCAACAGATAATTTGTGTCTACGATTGAGTGAATTGTTAATTGTTCAAACCTGTATACACAATACTAAGACCCCTTCATGGCTAACCCCTGTTCCTAGTAGTCTAGGAGAGGCTGGTACAAATCTTAAAGCTGCTGAATGGTTTGTACTATGTAAAATTTACTATGTGGAAGCTTCGATACCAGTTTGGGATATTGAAAATTCTGACGCACAAGAGAAGAAGTTGATTAAATGTCTTTCACTTCTGGTTTCAATAATCAATATTCTGACTTCCTTGGAGATACATGAAGCTCAAATTTTATCTCTTCAAGGTCAGTTAAAAGATTATATGAAGTGCCTTAAGGAATTTTGGCCAGATATCATTATAAAGCCAAACATCCACTTAGCACAACATTTTCCTGAAGTTCTGAGAAGATTTGGGCCAGCACCATCAACTTCAGCATGGGCCCACGAGCGTATAAATGGAATGTTAAGCTCCATTCCAACCAATAAGAAAACATGTATGTTTTCCTTAATTAAAGCTACTTAACTTTATTAATTTCATTTTTTTTAAAGATCAAATGGACAAGACCATTATGAAATGGTTTATTTTGACCGGTCAGCTTCAATCATTAATGGAAAGAACTAATGATCAATTTGAGAATGAAATGAAAAATTTCTTCAGTTCAGAGAAAAGAAAAATTCCCTCAAAATCATCTCAACTACTGTGTGAAGACTATGAATTGTGGATAGAGTATCTCAACATGATTGATGGTAAAAAATATTTTCCAGTATTTTTACAAAAAATCAACCATCTGTTTCATCTCAAATTCTATCACCTCAAATTATTGAAGTATATAACTTTTTACTGGATGGAAAAAACTACTCATTATATTCAACAAATCAAGGAAATGGCAATGTTGAGGTAAATTCAACAAAATGAAATGTTGTTGGGGTTATATTGAAAATGTGGCAGTCAACAAAATTTTCAGGTCAAAATTTTATTTTAGTTGGCTTATATTACATTGTGGATCCTAAAATTGAAAATCCTTATATAAAAGCTGGGCTTAATATTTTTTGGTGTTATGATAAATGGTCAAAAAAAGTAGTTATGAATAGCAAGGAAATTATTGGTCATGTTTCAAAAACTACACATCCTAGTGGTTTTTCAAATGTTTTCTCAAATACTTGTTGTATGATATCATTAAAAAATATAGCCAGCAGCTATTCTGATTTTTAATGTGGTTTTAGAATTGTATATTTTTTGTGGACAATAAATATATATACAAATATTTACTGCCAGTGATTGAGCTAACTAATAAAAGTAAAAAGTATGGACTCCAAATTTCACTCCCTAATTCGTGAGAGGTAGTTTTGAATATGAATCACTTGAAGTTCTAACCAGGTTACAGCAAGGTTAGTCAGAAATACAAAAAAACGACTTTCCTACAAGTCCTCATTTTTTCCCCCCTGTGAGTGCTTGAGTGGCTTGGATGTACCCAACAGATGGCGTGTGTAGGGGAAAGCATACTGTTGAAGTATACCAATTAATGGGGTATGTAATTTGAATTAAAATGACTTACTTGGTAAATTTTTTGAGGCTATCTTGAATGGTGCATATGATAATTTTTGACACCCCCTATTGGTGAGATTTGGAAGACACTGGTAAAAAATACTGGACAAACTACAGGAAATATTTTACAAGCAATTTGTCCCGAATCATGATTAAAAACATTATTGGGATAATCTTGAATTTCTATGGCAACAAAAGGTTTTACAACTATTTTGAAACCATCTAATATATGAATTTAAAAAGATAAAAATCCTGATGGGTATACATGGATAGATTTGGCTCAGATATTACATCTCATTGAGCATGTGATGGAGTTTTTGCAAGGTGAAAGAGGGATAAAAGAGCCCAAAGCATTCAGATTTTCAGAATATGTGGAATTTTTAGAAATGTAAGAAACTAACTTAAAAATTTTTTATGAAGGAAAATTTAAGGAATTATTATTTTCAAAAGAATTTCAAAATAACTAAAAGAATATAACATTGGCTTTACAATGTATGTAGGAGATTTGAGCTGGTGGGCCCTAGATGGAAGTCTAAACAGGTTTAAATTCAATATAAATTGCTTTGTTCTTCTTAACTCCATTAAGTCAGAAGGGCTAGCTATTGATTTAAAATATGCACAAAATTTTTACATTATGGTATTTTAGCATATAACTTTCACTTAATGCAAGAAATTAAAATGGGAGCACATATTTATTAAATGTTTTATTATTGTGAATTTGTGAAGGAGCAAATATGGAATCTATAAATAGAATCTCAAGCTATTGATTGGCTTTTTTGAATGGGTCAAATAAACAAGGCTCATGTCAGTAAATATTATGTGAGAAAGAGTATTGAATTAATTATTTACAACATTCAAGATAAAGGAGAAGTTAACTATCTATGTAAAGTAAATTTTTTAATGATTAAAAATGAAAACTAATTATTTAATATTTAATTTTTAAGGCTCAGTGTACCAAAAAGTGGAGACAAAAAGTTTCAGCTTAAAAATATGATTATTGATGCATATCTGATTGAGTTGAAGAAGTTGGAGCAGTCAGTTGAAGAAGATTATTGATATTTATTGGGACAGAATATTTCAACATTCTTCTTTTTGGTTGTTGAGACTAGCTAAATAGTTATTATTATAGCAGTCAAGAAGTAATGATTTAGGCGAAAATTTCTGTTGAAGCCTATAAGGTGGTAATAATACAGAATGTATCCTTTGTATTGTAGCAAGATCTTTAAGTTGTAATGAAAATGGCTTTTATTTTTGATGTATTTCATGGGACTTAAGATCAATATATTCTTCTAGAATTGAAAATTAATCTGATTTCCATGATAGTGATACTTTACTTAGTGGCCCATCTTTTTTAATTTCTGAGTCAGAGCAGCATTTGACAGCAGTATACAAATAGTTTGCTCTTGAGCATATAGGAAGGTTCTTGAGAAATTTTGTACAATAAACAGAGAGCTTCAAGAGATTATCAAAAAAGAACTGAAACAAATATGAAAGATGTTAGACTGAATTTTTTACATAACCTAGATCAAGACTTTTGAGATTTTTTTTCCTCAAACGGTCTGGAGAATAGTGTCCAAGTCTGAGCATATTCTGTTGTCAAAAGAACAATTGATGGAGAGCACCCATTTGATTAGCCAAGAAAATTGTGTTTGTATCAAAAGGGTATGAAGCAAAAGTCATAATTTGAACATCATTTTCCCAATGTTTGATAATAAGGTGAGAAAAACACTTATTCTAGTGAGAGTTCCATTCCAGATTCCAAACAAAGTTATGACTTGGAAAGTCAGATGATTCAAGGTTATTTAGAAATGCATCATGATATGAATGTGAAATTGTTTCTGTCACATCACTAGATCCTGAAGCTAAAAAAATCCTTAAAGGGGATATAATTGTTACATGTGTATTTAAAAAGCATTTAAAATTTTTGTAATTTGTAGGAAAGTAGCTCCAGGATGTTGAAGTAGGAGATATTTACATAAGAGTTCTACAAAAACTATGGATGAAACAACAAAAAGGAGAATTAGAAGGAGGAATAATTACAGAAAATATTTTATTTATTTGAAGATAGTTTCTTGGAGGCTTTCCAGGAGAAAAGTAAGACCAATAATCAGGCATAGTTTATAAAGAAAAATGTATAATAAATGCTAGAGTATGTAGGGGAATTTAAGAGCATAATTTGTCTATCTTATATAATAGCTCCAAAAGAGATATGAGAATTATACAAAGAGGTTGCTAAATAAAATGAATATACACTCAGGAATAAGCCTTAAAAACAATAAATCAAAAGAAATATCAATTCAAACCAATTGTATTACATGAGCTGATTAATCATACCTCTGAGGAAAGAATTTTTATCAAAAGAGTTCACTAAGAAAAACAATATTGTTCATTTTAATATGTAGAAGTAATGAGCATTCACTGAAAGGGAAGCATAAAAACAAACAACTTTAAGTAAATATAATTTACAAAATGATATTTTTCCAAAACAAATACTATTCTTTGTCTATGAAATACCATTCATAATCAAAATAGCAATCAAACATTCTGAAAATAAATAGATGAAACATATGCATTTAAAAACATATACCTGAAAAGAACTAGTTGAAATTATTTACACAATTTTTTCATTAAAAAAAAGGCCTTTATATTTACAAATAGTTAAAAATTGAATGATTTTTATGAGAATATTGATGAATTAATGCTTCTGAATGAACCTAAAAAAATTGGGCTATTATTTTCAATTGTCAAACTTAATTCTGGAGGTGAGTTATATCATTCACCCATAAAATATTTTTTAAGAAATAATCATAAGAAAAAATATAAAGGATATCTAGAGGATAATTTCTCATATATATGCTAATTATATGTCTGGATGAAACTAGTTCCCATGATTAAAATGATAATTCTGTTGTAGAATTAGAATACCATTACTTTAGTAATGTAAAAGTAAATAAAGTCATTTATTTAGCTTTTTCTTGATTTTTTATTCCCAAAAAACAAAAAAAATAAAGTTAGTAACATCACATTATGTCCCAGATCAATTCACAGGGGGGAAAAAAGTAGGACTGGTAGGCGAGTCGTTTTTTTGAATTTTGGACTAACCTTGTTGTAACCTGGTTATAATTCTGGGTAGGCTTAAACTCATCTTTTTTACAAATTTTTGATGCTATATACAGGTCTGATGCATGATAAAAGTAAAGAAGTTTATCTCATTTCTTTAAAATAGACCATTAATAATTTTTTCAATTTCATTTCTTAATATATGTTCTGATAATTTTTTTTATTAATTTATATCAAATTTTTGGCCACTTTAAAATATTTTTATTTTAATTATCATAGACTTCTTAAGTTCCAAAAAATATTTATATTTTTTCAACTCTTTTTTTACACATATTATCTGGCTCAAATTTCCATACTATATGTACTTCAATCCACTTCCACATAATGAAATATTGAAATATGTAGAAAATGAAAAAAATTAGTACAAAGTAAAAATTATTGCTCAAATTTAATGAAAAAAATATATTATTTTTCATCTAAATTTTATATCCATTATTCATGAATAATGAAAGAAAATATTGGCCTGATTCCATAGGCATATTAATTTTTTTTTTAAATTTATGTCATTTTTAATATAAATTTTCAACAAGAGTGGATGATTTCTTTCCCATTCTTTGAGGCCCATTTTTTATTTTTTGACCTCAGGTAGATTAATCAAAGAAAATCTACCCCCCTTAGTTATAGAATCTTTCTCCACTCACTCTTTGTGCTCCACTAATAATAAAACTAAAAAAACCTTGAAAGAATTAATTGTATCCTACTTTGTACTCTTATATACACTCCGTTCTATATGTTTAACTATCATCCCCCAGTGTGTCCTCTCCCAGTTGCATAAATCCCATACATTTTTTTTTTGCAAAGATCACACTTCCCCAATTTTTCACTGTCTTGAATTCCCTGTTCTACCCTCAAATCCTATTTTTTCTGCTTGAATTACCCCCCACTTCTTTACAATCCCTCATTTACCCCTGCAAAGATCTTTTTTTTCACCCTCAGGATCCCTATTGCACCTCTACATTTTACGTTTTTCTCCACCAGCCTTTCCCAGCTTGCCCCCCATAAATCCTGCTTGTCACCAAGTTACACTCTCACACCCCCACATTTTATGGTAAACGTTCTTTAGAAACTCTTTTTTTCATTTGGCCTGATGTCTTATACCACCCCTCTAAAGTATTTTGTACTTACTCATTTAAAGTTTCAATTCACGTGCAACAAAGTGTTGCAGCATAACTTAGCTGCACGTGATCTCAGTTTTTTTCCTCCCCTTCACTCAAAAAATTGACTCTGGGCCTTGAAAACACAAGTCACGTGCAGGAAAGTGTCATGGTGACACTTCCTTGCACGTGACCTCAGTATTTTCATTGCACTTTTTTCTTCTCTTTAACTCAGTGCATTAGAAAACTGAATCACATATAATTTAATGTTTCTAAAGACCTTTTTTTAATGAAACTGGGGGGATGTAAGGGACTGTGTAAGACAGTAGAGTGAAGGGAAAAATATTGGGTGGGGCAAGGGGCTAGTATAGAAAATGAGTAATTTCAGAGGATGAAAAAGACAATGAGAATTGTTATAAATAAATTTAAAAGGAGGGCTTTTAGGGAAAAAAAAAGGAAAATTGATAGAGAAGGAGGGGGTTCAAGAGGTAAAAAAAATTGTGTAAATAGAAGAGATTTAACACCCCGTTGAGTAACTCAAGCACCAGCAGGGGGGCACCTGCAGGGGCAAAAGAGAGGATTAAAAAGGGAAAAAAGGAGGATACAGAGGGGATGTTACAGGAATTTTAAAAGTGATTTCTTCCTCCGCATATTTAATTTAAAAAGTAAAGACATTATATAGAAAATTTAATTTAAGACTACCCAATACAATGATTCATTTTTTTTAAAAAAATTTTTGCCTTAAAGATAAAGTATTTTCCCAATATATGTATTTTGGCAAGACTATCATTTAATAAAAATTTTTCTATTCTGACTGAATGTTTGAAAAACATTTTTGTATTCACCTTATATAATTCTTCACCTCATATTACATTTTTTTCATCCACCAAAAAAAAAAAAAATAAATAGAGGTGATGAATTATCACCACAAAATTGTTAAAAAAACTTAACTAATGTAAATATTTTATTGGAACAAACAAAATGTGATGCATAAACTACATCAAGATGCCTTAATTTATGATTTATGAAGAAGTAATAGTAGAACTTGTGAATTCTGATAAGCAAAAATTTCTGAGTTAGGTAAAAATAATTTGAAAAGGAGAAAAAAGGAAAAAAATAATATAAAATAAATGTGGGGAAAAATTAGTGAACACCAAATATAGCACTTCAAACCATGGGAAAAAATTTAAATAAATCAATTTTTACAATTAAATCCTCAAAATCACTTTTTACACTAACTTTAAAAAAGATATTGGTATCAAAAGCATGTCACATACTGAAGTTTATTAAAGAATTAAAAATGAAAGATGAAAAAAACAGAAAAACCAAACTTCATAGAAAACAAAGAAAAATTGAAAGTGAAAAATTGCTAATGAGTCTATTACTTTATAAAAATCTTTTTAAAATATTCCATTAAATTTAAAGAATTTAATGTGGAATGATATTGTAGTTTTTTCCACTTTTATTATTCAGAATAATTTGCAAAAAAAAACTTTTATGAATCATCAAGGGGATAAGTGTCAGCCAGGCTACTAGACTTACCCAGTGAAATAATTAATTATTTACTGGATGAAGCCGCACCTTATCATTTTTAATTATTTAATTATAAATTAGTTACATTAAAATTACTTATAATAAATTGACTAATTACAGAATGATAAAATTAAATGAATAATTAAAATTAAATATAAAATTGTCCCTTATATTTTTTCTCTAACAGCGTGCTCATTTGACAGGTTGGAAGAAATAAAGATTTATATTAAAAAATAGATTTTAAATTAAAATCAGATTTTAATATTCAAATAATATTAAATATATACAAAAACTCAAATTTCTTATTTAGAATTGACTTCTACAGTAAATATTAAATAAACTGATGTATTTCTGACATACTCTGTAAATACATCTTTTTGATGCCTTCTTTTTAGAACAACTTTATTATTTGAAAATACTCCTTCTGGAATATTCTTTTTCTCTCTCTCTCATACTACTGTTTTTAGAATTTGATTGCCGTGCTTTGTCCCTCCTTTGCCTATATAAGGCCTCTCTTTTGGTTGTTTTTATTCATTCCTTTACTACATTATTTTATTACAATTACAAACATCAAACTTATTCTTATATTCTATAACATTAGTATTTACAATAACGTAACTCTGATCTATAAATTATATCAATATTTTAAAGCTACCTCTTTTATTTGAGTAATTAAATCACTTTGATAAAGAAATACGTACCACTTGTTGAGAATCCATTATAATCCGTAAATTCCTCATAGAAACCCCATACCAAATCTTCTAGACCAAAAGCATACCTTGACGATTGGGAACCTTTCCAAAATATCGATGGCTCAATGTTAATTGAGGCGTAATAGAAGGGAACATCGGTGTACAAGTACCTGTAAAGGACGAGAGAGGCAAGAAAACAAAGAACGTCATACGTCACGTGACAAAAAGTTTTGCTGCGAATGGGAATCGAACTGCGCTCCAAAACTTAGGTTCATATACTGAATAAACGTTGTATATATTGTGGTAATTATTGATATTACTATTTGTGGGTTACTCTTCACTCTTAATTTGCTACATATTTCCTTTTACTCAGCACTCTGTAAGTGAAATTAATTTGCTCATTTTACAGGGGGAGGTGTCTGGTAATTTGAAATTAATATTTATTATTATATTTTTTTTCCTGGTTGACCATAATAGAGCAATAAGTGTTCTTAGTCCCAGAAGTAATAAAATAATTATAATTTAATATTAATTATTATAATTTTTCAGTTGACAATTGTGCTGATTAATTTAAATTTTAATTGTTCCAGTTTGTGCTGATTAATTTAAATTTTAATTGTTCCAGTTGACAAATTGTCCTGACAATAATATTATTTTAATTAATATATAATTAATATTTAATTACTTCAGTTGACTTTGAGTCCTGGTAATTCAATAAATATTTTAATTAATAAAAATCACATTTAATTATTTCAGTTGACATTAAGTCCTGGTAATTAAGTGATCAAGCTGAATAAAATTTTAAAATAAAAAATTTATATTTAATTACTTCAGTTGACATTAAGTCCTGGTAGTTAAGTTATCAGTTTAATAAAATTTTGTTAAAATTAAAAAAGTTTCATATTTGATTACTTCAGTTGACAATAAGTCCTGGTAATAAATTAGTCGATTTAAATCCTGAAAATAAATAATTAAAAATTATTAATAAAAATTCTAATTTATTTCTACAGTTGATTATATTATAATCCTGGTTTTAAATTTTTTTAAATTAATAAATTAATTCTTTTTAAGTTGATTTTTATCCTGAAAAAAGATTTTTTTTATTATTTATTTTATTTTTTTTATATAAAAAATCAAAAAATAAAAACTAATTAATCTTATTGTCTCTTTTCTTCATTTCAGTAAAATCTTAAAATGACTGACAAAAGTGGTTCTGCTGCACGTGAAGAAGAACTAGACTTAATTGATTATGATGAGCCTACTTCAGTAAGTTCTCCTTTAAAAAGAAGAATTTCTCAAACTAATAAATCCTTGCCCCAAATAGGATGTAGAGATGGAAGAAGTAGAAATCCTAGTGGACACAACTCAGGATCAGAAGCCTATGATAAACCCACCAGAAGAGCTTTCAAAAGGCTTCAGGATAAAAAAGATGCCGTTGTCTCAGCAGGTAAAGAATCTGACTACTCACATAAAGGAGTTAAGGACAGAAAGCTTGAGACTAAAGGTAAGGGTAGATGCTTTGGAAGAAAAGGTGAGAAGAACAGATACTTTTCTCCAAGAGAAGAAGAAATCTCTTCCTCCCAGGGATCAACAACAATTGGCTCCCCAGTCCCAAGAGAAGGTGGAAGTGTCCAAGTGGCAGTGGGACTGGCTAAACACTCAGTGGGACTACCTGGCTCAAAACCAGCATCAGTTACCTCAGGCAGGTCCATCAAGGCCCAACCAGGTGAACCCCACTCCTCCCCACCCTTATCAAGGAGGCAAAAGAAGAAGAAAGACCAATATGGAGATACCCAGCAAACCCTGGTACGTCCCTCTATTGATTCTCAAGTGCCTTTTCTTGTGGCTGACTCTGTTCCTTCAGGTAAATCTGGAAGGGAGGATGAAACCTTGAGACCTATAGAGGCTGGGAGTAGTAGAAAAATCACTCATGTATCTAATCCTTTACTTTTAATTGCTACCTTAATGATTAATCCTGATATGGCTGTGATTGATTAAACTCTTGACCCTGAGTTCTATGATAGTCTGGAAAGTTACTCAGTTTCCTTATTGAGAAAAACTCCAGATGTAGCAAGAATTAATGATGATCACTTGACAGATATTATTGCCAAGCAAAATCATATAATGAACAATATGCAATTGACTCAGAGATATAATATATTGTTAACTGATCAGGGTTATCAAGCATTAAGAAGTGAATCACAGAGAGTCTCTGATGAGTTATCTCATTACAAAGCAACCCATGAAAAGAAAGTTGCGTTATGGCAAAATATAAAAAATGATTTGTCTAAACTATAAGATACTGTATCTGCCTGTTGCCAGGAGGTAGAGATAGATAAGATAAATCTGAAAAGATTGAATGACTATTTGTCATCTTTTCAAAATAAAAATGAATTATCTTTTGCAACTATCAATGAGAGTTTATCTAGTCTTCCAAGAATGAAAACAATACTAACAACCATTGAAGAAAAATTGAACTCATTGTAAAATGACCAAAAATATTCTGAAATTTCTGTGAAGGAACATATAGTGCAGGATGCTCAAATAGTACCTGTGGATAGTTCATCTAAAAAAAAATAGCTCCAGAAATACCTGTTGATAACACTGACTTTCCATCAAAAACTGATGATGCACCAGGATCTGCAACAGAAGGATTAAACAATGAGATTTCAGCACAATTAGAGAAATTACAGCTGCTTCTTACTCAGAAACAAGCTAGTACTAAGGAGACTCCTTCAAATCAAAAGAATTGTCCAAAACTTGACCAATACCCAATATTTGATGGTGATTCTTCCTCTGATTGGTAACAATTTATTTGCAGAATTGATAACTTAAAAAATTCTTACAAACTCCCAGATGAGGAAATTGTGTCCAAGTTAATTTCTTTGTTCACTAATGTTGCCCTGATGTGGTATGAATCTGTTCTCCTGGATGGGAATGACTACTCATGGGAGGATTGGAAGAAATTAATTAAAGCACAATTTGGTGGCTCCAAGTTCAGAATGGCTCAACAAAGGCAGTATGAGGAAACTAGATATAGCTCTTCTACTGATAAACCTATTGAGTTTTTAATGAAACTTGTAAAAATCTTAAGGGAAATGAACCCAAATATGGAGTTTGATTTATGGAAGGACAGGATCCTCTATAAATTACCAATGTCTCTGAGAGACTTGATAGTGGCTAGGACTGAGTTCTCCAAAGAACCCTCTTCTTTCATTAATAATTGCAATGAGATACTTCTAAACAATAAGTATGATGCCAGAAGATTCATTCCTAGGACCCCTTTGGAGAAACCCTCCACTTACCAACAGAAACCTCTGGAAAAGGTTGGTAAACCTTCTTCCCCTGTTGCACCAAAGAAGTATGCAACAAAAACTTGCTTCAAGTGCAACAAGCCTTTGCAGAAAGGCCATGTTTGTGACAAGAAGATAAATCTTGTAGAACAAACAGAGGAACATGCTGATGACACAGTGGTACTGGATGATACATCAAGTGATTGTGCCAGCAATATTTCATATGAATCTCAACAAGAAATCTTGATGCTGGAAGAGGATATCCATTATTTAAATACTATTGAAATTGATAATAATGATTTATCTACAGTTGAAGATGCTGAGATCATAAAGAACATTGAGGATAGATCAATTATTATTTCCCCTCTTAAGGCACCAGTCTTGATTAATGGAACCAGCATTGAAGTTGTTCTGGATTCTGGAGCTGGAGGAAGTAAAGTATCTGAAAGAGTACTTGCTTCAGTAGATCAAGACTATAAATCTAAACTGATGCCTATCATTTCTGAAAATTGAAGAGGGTATGGCTGTGTTTTGTCCCCCATTGGGAAATACAAAGCCACATTGTTTTTTAAATATAACAATGGTTTTGTAAGAGCTATTTGTGATTTTGTTGTCATGAAAAATGATAATTTGAGCAATTGGTTTATTGTAGGGAATGATGTTTTAACCAATTATGGCATAAAATTGGATCCTTCAAACCAATGTTTCACAATGGGGATGAATGGGAAGATTAAATTTAAGATTTCCTCCCTTAAAAATTTAGTAAAACCAGAATTGAACACATGTAATTCTGTGGTTCAATATAAAGGAAGATCTACAAAGGAAATGCATGTCCTTATGTCTGAAATTAACAATGCTTCTTTTGGAGAACAACTTTCTGGTGAGGATAAAGATTCCATCATTAACTTGATAAAATCTTTTCCAATGGCCTTTTCTCATGGGTCACATGAACGGGGATTAGTTAAAGAGGAAATGAAACTTTCATTATCTTTCCCATTAACTGATATACCACCTAGTTTTAAGAAGAAGCCTTATCCTTCTTCTCCAACAAAGAGAAAATATATTGAAGACAATATCTCTACCCTTTTAAAAATGAATATTATTGAAAAGGTAGTTGAAACACCTAAATATTGTGTTATCTCACCTATCCTAATTTCTTATGAGAAAGATAAAGCCAGGTTATGTGGTGATTATAGAGCACTAAACACTTATACTGTTGATGATATCTACCCTTTACCTAGAATCAGCTCTATACATGCTACTTTACAGGGTGCTAGATATATCAGCTGTTTGGATGGTAATAAAGGATATCACCAGGTACCTGTTGAGAAAAATTCTCAGAACTTTCTGATTATTGCCAATCATATGGGTATTTATAAGTATATTAGGATGCCATTTGGCCCTAAAAATGCCCCTTCAGTTTTCCAAAAAGTAATGGATAACACATTCCATCAAGAGATAATTGAAGGATGGCTGATGGTTTATATTAATGATATCATTATATTCTCAAAAACATTTGAGGACCATCTTAAACACCTGTGTAAAGTATTCCAGAAAATGGATGAAATAAAAAAGACGCTTGCTTTGAAGAAATGTAAATTTGGTTTCCATTCTTTAAAAGTTCTTGGTCATGTTGTTTCAGGCTTACAGATATGTGTTGACCAGAACAAAGTGGCAGCCATACAACAGGTGAAGGCTCCTACAACAGTGAGAGAGCTCCAAAGTTTTTTGGGAATGTGTGGATACTATAGACAGTATATTAAAAATTACCAAGTCATAGCTTTACCCCTTACCCAATTAACTAGAAAGGATGTTGCTTTTGTCTGGAATAGTGAAAGACAAAGAGCCTTTGACACTATGAAACACTGTTTGATGTCAGCACCAATTCTTGCTTTACCTGACTTTAATCAACCATTTGTTTTGTACACTGATGCTAGTTTCATTGGTCTGAGTACTGCCCTCCATCAAAAACAAGTGATAAATGATAAAGTTTCAGAAGTAGTAATTTGTTATATTTCAAGAACCTTGAGAAATAGTGAAATGAAATATGGTGCTACTCAATCAGAGTGTTTAGCTGTAGTATGGGCTCTAGAAAAGCTTCATTATTACCTAGATGACCAGAAATTTGAACTTGTCACTGACTGCAGTGCAGTTAAATCCCTTTTAAACTTGAAAACACCTAACAGACATATGTTCAGATGGCAACTGGCTGTTCAAGAGTACAGAGGGAGAATGACAATTATTCATAGGTCTGGTATTGTTCACTCAAATGTGGATATGTTATCTAGGTTACCTTTGCCAAATAATGACTCTAATCCTGCGTATGATCCTGAGGACAAAATTATTCATATACATGGGATATATGTGGTTGATATGGAGGAAGAGCTATTACAGCTTATTCTGGAATCATATGATAAGGACACTGACTTGAAAAAGTTATGCACCATATTAAATGATCCAAAGAATGCTTCAATACAAGCATTAATTAAAACCCTTCCACCAAAGTACCAAAAAGCTTTGGAAAAATGTAAATTTTGAATTGATGAAGGATATCTATATTATAGAAGAAAGTTGAGTAATTTTATTGTTATTCCTTCTTCTATGAAACAAATCATCTTGAAAATTTGTCATGATGACATATTAGCTGGATATTTTGATCTTGACAAAACAATGATCAGAATTAAGAACACTGCTTGGTGGGCTAATATGTCTGAAGACACAAAATTATATGTTGAATCTTGTGATTCTTTCCAAAAATCAAAAAGATTAACTTGTAAAAGAGAAGGATTAATGCAACATATTGAACCTCCTGATGCTCCATGGCAAATAATAAACATGGATTTTGTAACAGGATTACCTATTGCTGGTAAATATAGTTATAATTTTTGTTGGGTTATTGTGGACAGATTCACAAAAATGTGTAAATTTATCCCTACCCACAAGGATGTTTCTAGTAAATAATTAGCTTTCTTATGGTGGTCTCATATGTTTAATACTGCTGGTTTTCCTAAAGCCATAATCTCTGACAGAGACCCTAAATTTACTTCTGAATTTTGGATGTCTCTGATGGATGTTTATGGTTGTGATCTGAAACTTTCTACTGCCCATCACCCTCAGACTGATGGTTTAGCTGAAAGAATGATTCAGAATTTAAAGGACATGATAAGAAGATATTGTGCCTTTGGCCTTGAGTATAAAGATAATGACATATTCACTCATGATTGGGTTACCTTACTTCCTGGGTTAGAATTTGCTTATAATAGCACTGTTTATTCTGTTACTCAAAGAAAGCCTTTTGAGCTCTGGCTTGGATATGTTCCCAATACTCCTGCCCAAATTCTCAATAACAAAATACCTAAATTGGATATACATCCTGGTGTAAAATCTTTTCTTCAAATGCAACAACTATGTAGAAATCATGCTCAAAAATGTATTGAAAAATCATTTGAATATGAGAATAAAAGATGGGACAAATCCCATAAAGAATACACTTTTAGAAAGGGTGATGAAGTGTTGATTTCTACAGTCCACTTCAACTTACAAGGTAATAACAAATTGAAAGATCCATTTGTTGGTCCATTTGTTGTCAGAAGAATAATTGGAGATAATGCAGTTGAAGTTATTCTGTATTCTCCATATGACAGAAAACATCCTGTTTTTCCAATATCTCTTTTGAAACCTTACACATCCAATAGTGATTTATTTCCAAAAAGGAGGGGTAGACCAAAGAAAACCCCAAATGAAATCACTGAAACAGCAGAAATTGAAAAAATTTTAAATGACAGAATAGTCACTGCTGAAAAAGGTACAGAATACTTATTGAGATTCAAGAATAAATCATCTGAATATGATTCTTGGATACCTGGGAAGGAGATATCTAATCTTCCTACTTTACTAAAAAAGTATAAAAAGAAAAAATCATAGCATTTTTTTATTGTTTTTTTTAGAGTGAGGGAGTGTCAGCCAGGCTACTAGACTTACCCAGTGAAATAATTAATTATTTACTGGATGAAGCCGCACCTTATCATTTTTAATTATTTAATTATAAATTATTTACGTTAAAATTACTTATAATAAATTAACTAATTACAGAATGATAAAATTAAATGAATAATTAAAATTAAATATAAAATTGTCCCTTATATTTTTTCTCTAACACCGTGCTCATTTGACATGTTGGAAGAAATAAAGATTTATATTAAAAAATAGATTTTAAATTAAAATCAGATTTTAATACTCAAATAATATTAAATATATACAAAAACTCAAATTTCTTATTTAGAATTGACTTCTACAGTAAATATTAAATAAATTGATGTATTTCTGACATACTCTGTAAATACATCTTTTTGATTCCTTATTTTTAGAACAACTTTATTATTTGAAAATACTCCTTCTGGAATATTCTTTTTCTCTCTCTCTCATACTACTGTTTTTAGAATTTGATTGCCGTGCTTTGTCCCTCCTTTGCCTATATAAGGCCTCTCTTTTGGTTGTTTTTATTCATTCCTTTACTACATTATTTTATTACAATTACAAACATTAAGCTTATTCTTATATTCTATAACATTATTATTTACAATAACGTAACTCTGATCTATAAATTATATCAATATTTTAAAGCTACTTCTTTTATTTGAGTAATTAAATCACTTTGATAAAGAAATACGTACCACTTGTTGAGAATCCATTATAATCCGTAAAATCCTCGTAGAAACCCCGTACCAAATATTCTAGACCAAAAGCATACCTTGACAATAAGTATGTTTATTTTTCTCATTTTTCAAAAATTTACAACTAATATTATCTTTTTCTAAAAAAATGTCATTTCAGGTCACAAATATTTTTTTTTACAAAATTTAATGTATAGTAGATATAAAATCATAAATAAAAAGCTGTAGTTATTTTTTTCTTTAAAATTTTTTTGGGCATATAACATCTTTCTTTTTTTTCCTACCTCTGTAATAGAAGACATAGCAGTTGAATCATTGCACCAGATAATTAAATATATATTTATAAATTAAAAATTCATGAGCAGAAATATAATATTCTTTTACAGCTCCTCATGCGCAAAATAAGTAGATAATCAATAATTTATATAAAATTTAATAAATTTTTATCATAAATTCATTTTTAATAAAGATGATCAATAAATAATGAAAATGAAATGTGCATCAAAGTTTAAGATGTCATTAACATCTATATTAATAATTTATTGTGTGTCCATGAAATAAGTTCAGTTTGAATATATTTTAATTTTTTTATATGGATATTTATATAACTATAGTATGTCTCTTTTAAGATATTCAAGATTCATCAACATTGAAAAAAGAATTAATTTATTTTCTTACTTCTTGAGGTCATAATTTCAAGGAACAAAAAGAGGGAGTAAGTAGAAAAGAATTTTCAAAAAATTTACTTGAAATTTTTTCACTCATACCCACCCCTACAAGATTACTCAAAAGATTACTCCAGAAGACCTGAAAAACAACTTGATTGCAAGTCCTCATTCCCCCCCCCCCGTGATTAGATGTACTCTATTTTTTGGCTGTAAAATGGAGTCACCACCCAAGAATTGGAAGGAAAAATTACAAGATAAAAAAAGCAATTATAGAAAAATGTAAGAAATGTCTCATAATAGAGCTATTTTACATAATTTTATCAATAATTTCAAGATTATAATGAGTTTAAAATACATTTAAGTACAGTTGTTTTAGAGCATGTGCAAAATTTTATCACTACACAGGGTGAAAATTAAGATGACTTGTAGGCAAGTTTTTTTTGAGCAATCTTAAAGTAACCCATGAAGTAACCTGAAAGGAGCCTTACAGTGGGTCTTTTAGATCTCTACAGGTAAAAGGTCCACAAGTGATTTTGTATAGTTTGAGGAATCAGAGTAAAAAACCACTCTATCAACAAATATTTTTGAATTAAAAGATCGTTGCGCTAACCAAAATTATCATTTTCAATAAATCTCTGGGGCAATTTTAATTAGAATTTCTCCACAAACTTCATAAATGTAGCAAAATTCTTATTTGAATTACCAATCTGATAAGGAAGAAAAATTTCCAAGTGATAATCTTCCCCAAAAAATATAAACCATATAATATGCCATCATAAGTTATTCTGCTTGTTATCTTTGAATATTGGTAGTTTATAACTTGTGGAAAGGTTTGAAAAAATACATATAAAATTTTTATGTAACCTTTCATGCATATAGCTTTCTTAATAGAAATTTCTCATTTTTTTAAAGAATAAGTATAGATTTTATTGAAGTTTGGGGTGATTTTTGAACACCCAACCAGCCACAAAGAGTGCTAAATTTAACATTAAATCTGAAATTTAACAAAAAAAAGATGTTTATATATTATATAATTTTAAGAAATATTTCGAAAATCCAATTTTGGTTTAGGTCCCTTAAGTTTAATGATATTTGAGTTAGTAAAAATGTTCACAGAGAAATATGTTTTACTGATCCATGAGAGTTTAAAATATCTGGGACCAATTATTACAAGAGTTCATTAAACTTATGTTTTATATTTATAGGGTCCATTGAAGCTGAAACTAGTTTAGCACAATTAAAATTTCAAATTAAAAAAGCACCCCCCACATTCATAACACCATTACAATTTATATTAATGAAGAAAAAGTTTAAGTAAAAAATTTCCTACTTTCTTTCATGTAAATTTAATAATGTTTTCAATGATTCACTATATATTTCATGGATTTTTATGTATAATTTAACAAAATTTGCCTACAAAAATTGATTTCAAATGCTAGCAGGTGTCCCCCCCAAAACATAAATTCTATTGTTTTTTGATCCATATAGACCTGATAGATGGTGCTATTTTATTTCTGTCAATCACTACACAATATAGGGGGTGGACTTGCTAGCAAGTCCTCAACCTGAACTCAGATGGAACTCAGATGGAACTCATACTGAGCTCATACTGAAACCATACTGAACTCTACTTGAACACCCACTTAAAGATTTTCTGCTGAGTGGTGTTCATCCCTGAATGTATGGCTCCTTTATCAATAGCTCAATGTGTGTTCAATCTGTGGTGAGTTTGGGTCCATGATTGCGGACTTTCTAGCAAGTCCGCCCCCCATATTGTGTGGTGAATAGAAATTTTTTTTTAATAATATATCAAAAACATATTATATTTGAAAATTGAAATGTATTTTCATATCTGAAGTTTAATGCTCTTGTTAAGTGATAAGGGTAAAATAAATTTTTATACAAAATTAAAATAGAAAAATTTTCTTTGAGAGTTTCAATCAAGGCTTTTACTTCCTTCAGCAATAATCATTTCAAAATTTTTTTAAAAATACTTGAATTAAAATTTCAGTTTCTGCTTAGCAGCATAGCTTGAAATTTTTAAATTCTATAATGAAATCAATAAGCCCATGTGTATTGAAAAATCATTTTATTAATCATGAATCAGAATTATCAGAAATAAACTTATTATAATTGAGATAAATAATTAGAATTAGAACAAAATTTGAAGACAATTATCACTATTTTTTGACTTAACCTGTTCATTTGCTTAATTTTGTGATGTTGCAGAAATATTTCTTTTTATGAGATAAAATCTTACCCCAAGAAAATATTCCTTGAAAAAATTGAACACCCATTAAATATATGTAAGTATGATGTTAAGGTTTATTGAAAAACTGTTATAAGAACATTTCTCTTATATAGAATTGCAAATCCTTAAAAAATTAAAAAAAAGAGGAAGAAACTTTTTTACTATTTTTGTAACTACTTAAGTTTTGGCCCTTTTTTTTCCTTCTATAGTTTTTACTTAGCCCTTTTTTTGACCCTGCAGGGCCCCCACCAGGCCCAACTTGGGGCTAATAAAGGGCCAACAATATGTTAACTTAGTCTTGTTAAAAATTTACAACTTTTATTAAGAAAATTTGGAATTTGGCACACAGCTTTTAATATCTTTATTTCATGACAAAATGGATATATTTAGCATATTTTTCACTTTTTGTTGCTTTTTTACTTCCCTTAATACCCCATAATCATATATTTATTTCATTTCATATTTATGAGGCTCATTCTTGCCATTTATTCAGAAATAATTATATAAAATCTTTATTTTGGAAAAATATTCACTATATGCTTTGAAATTCAAAAAAAAAATATTGCTTGAAAATTTTATGTCTCAAAGAAAAAAATTATGCTGTGTGCTCTCACTTGAAATGACTTTACTTTTATTCATTAGGTTTTATCTAGGCCTGGTTGTGGTATGGCTCTAGTAGAGGAAGAAAAATTTGCTAGTAATGGGCCAGATACCTTTCCTGATGTTGGTGAGCATTCTTGTAAGGGTGGTTATTCAGGACCTCAAGATTCTTCAAGAGCCCCAGAGGTCAAGAATGTAGTTTTTTTTGGTATTTTTTTTAATTTACAATTTTTTTAATTTTTCTTGCTTTTTTTTTAATTAATTTTATGCTTGAAATTTGATTGAAGTCATGTGCTGAAAAGATGCAGCATCTTTTCTGTTGCATGACTTTATTTCCATTTCTCTGGTTCAAAATGTCAGATGAACTACAGGAAAGTACAATTTTGGTGAAACTAAGTAAAAGAAATGTAATATTAACATCACACTGCATCATTTTAAATGATTTCACCAAAAAAAAGGTCAATAAACAAGAATAGTCAGATAAAACTTGAGTTAGTGTCTTGTATGGTCAATCAAAAAGGAAAAAAATAGAAGGTAGTGTTAAGAAACAACAAGTCACATGCTGAAAAGACACAACATCTGTTCTGCTCACTTGAAAATATTGCATTGATCTAGTAAATTTGACAAAAATTAAAGAGGTCTGGCTGACAAGTTGAACTACAGAAATTGAAATAGAGTCACGTGATGGTACGGATGCTGCATTTTTTCAGCATCTGACTCAATCACAATTCAGGCATAAAATAATCAAAAAATGTAAAAAAAAATTTGTAAAAGACTATAAATGTGAAAAAAATTCAAGAAACACTTAAAAAAATTCAAAAAAATGTGAAAATCTTCAAAAAAAATTCAAAAAATTCAAAAAAAAATCAGAAAATGTCAAAAAAATTCAAAAAAATCCAAAAAAATTTAGAAAAATTCAAAAAAATTTAGAAAATTCAAAAAATTCAAAAAATTCAAAAAAGTTCAAAAAAAATTGTAAGTAAGCCCAAAAAAGTTAAAAAGATAAAAGAATCTCTAGAAAATTAAGAAACAATTAAAATGATTACAGCACATTAATAAAAAATAAATAAATTGTGAAAAATTCTTGCAAGTTTTAGAAAATTGCAAAATTCAATAAAATTTTATAAAGCCTCTTTAAATTTAAGAAATTTTTTAAAGAGATTAAAAAAACAGTCAATAAAATACTGAATCATTTTTTCATATGAACTTTGGTAAACATTTGTCCTTTTCATTTAAGATTACTTGACTAAAATTTAATACTTGCTTTTTTACAAGAGGAGTTGATATATTGAAAATAAAAATATTGATATCTGATTCATGTTTGAACCACTCTTACAAAAAAAAGGGCCACAAGAGTTACTACTGAGGTTACTCTGGGGGTAGTCTGAGGGGCAAAGAAACAACTTGCATAGAAGTGGTCATATATTTTACCCTGTGCTAATACCAACTCAAAAATTATGGGTTAACTCATATCAGCTTCTGCCTCCCACCAATTTCATCAATATATTTTCAGTAGGTGAGATGCAAGAAAAACTGAATATTTTTGAAAACAGGATATAGGAGTAGAATGTGTAAAGGAATGAAATATGTAAAATCAATTAAGAAAAAATAAAATTTGTGTTCTTTTCTTGTATTATTGTTTTCAATAATCTTTTTCTAAAGGCAAATACATCTTTGAAATAATATTTTCCATGATAGATTTTTTATTCTTTGAAAACTGTGCAAGATAAAAATGTAAAATTCTGGTACATTTTTAAGATATTTATATTTCTATAAATGATAATTTACAAAATTATTTTAATTAATAAAATTATCTAACTTTAAAAATTAAAAATGATAACACCAGATATTAAATAGTTTCATTTTCTTCATGGCTAAGATAGAGAATTCCTTTCTAGTACTTAGAGGTGAAAATTTATTTTTTATTAATATCTTTTTAAATTTACATTAAAAAATGGGAATAAATTGCATATTTTAAACTATCTTTTTGCATAAAATTTGTATTTTTATCAGAAAGTATGCAAATTAAAATAATAATAATTTAGCAAAATCTAGAATAAAAAATTCAGTTTCAACTTTTGTTTTTCAGATTTCCCTCCCAAACTTCCAAATCATTTTCCAAATATCCCTCATAAATTACATTTCAGCCTAAAATTTTTGAACTTAGATAACTAGTTTTTGCATTCAAGCTTCATCTAACTCCACTTGGAAACTAAAAAAAAGGAGTTATATCACCACAGAATATGAGGGGGAAGACTTGCTAGCAAGTCCAAAAATGTGAACCTAAATTCATATCTTATTGAGCACAAATTGAGGTAGTGTTGAAACAATAAGGAATAAAGTGTGAAAATACAATAAGACTCTGATTAAGCTAGCTTGATTATTTATTGAAGTACATGTGAACATTTTTTAAACAATGTTGAAGCATTAAAAAAATAATTTTGTAATGGTATGTTGAACTCAGCCCTCCCCACAGCTAAGCCAGTCTGAAAAGCTACATAATGTTTAAAATAAGTCTATACTTTGTTCCATGTAAAGCTAGACACAACCAAATTTAAGTTTAAAAAATTTGATCATAAATGTTCAAATAATTTCACTTAATTGTTCATATATGGTGAAATTATAAGGCACTATACTAAATCATTCAAGACAAATATTTTAGGAATTAATATCTTCAATTAAATTTCCCCAGTAAGAACTTGAAACAAAAATTGAATTATAATTATTCAAGAAGATTGTATTAACTATTATTAATATTTAAAATATCTGAAAAATGTAAAACACTTATATGAATGAAGGGAATAATACTTTTGAGATATAACTAAGCTCTAATATAAATATCTATTCTAGTTTCTATTCAATAAATAAAAAATATAGGTGTAAAATAGTATTTTTTTCAATTTATTAACCTTTTATCTTCAAAATATGAAAAAAGAAAGACATGAAATGAAATTTTATTAGAATGAATAGTATAAAAATGTGTTTTTTGATTTCTATTTTTTTGACATGATTAAATTCCTGTTTCCATGCTATATAACATATTCCTCATTTTTAATTATTATTTTATTCTGTAGAACAATATTACTTACATCTCCATTTCTACCTTCTGTGTTACATAAAAAATTATCTTCAATATTATTCCCCCGTTAAAGTTTTCTTTTCTTTTCTCTAAAAACAATTCTTTCCATGATTTAAACATTTTCTTTTGCTATTTAAACACTCTCTGATTCTTTAAAAGTGTCCTCACCCTTTTCTACTTCTTCCTATCTCTATTTATCACTTCCGCAGACCTTAATTCCTGTTATAGCTCATAGAAGCCAAAAAAATATTTTTGAGATGGAAATTAAAAGGGATTGATTAGAGGTTAAATTTTGCAAAAGAAAAATGGTTATGATAAAATTTTGGGATATTGGTTGAAAAAAATGGAAAGAGGGTGAAGTAAAATGGGTTTAAAGAGGCTGTAAATATTATTGAAAATAGAAAAAGGATCAGAATGGGTTTTATTTTTTATTGAAGGGTATTGGAAGGAGTGGAGAGAAACTTTATGTGACAAGAAAAAGGTTAAGATTTTTAGGATAGGATGTAAAAGAAAAAGGAGGGGACAAATGTGAAAGGTTAAAGGAAAATAGAAAAACATTTGTTGAGAAAATATGATCACATATAAAGGTGCTATTGAGAGTGGGAAAATTATAAAAAGTGGTTTAGAAAAATTGAAATAAGTGTTTTTAAAAATAAGAGAGTGAATGCTACTGAGTTAGTAAACATCATATTTCACCTTCATCCTATATTTCTTACTGTAGAAGCAGATTTATTTCAATCATATGAATACTGAGTTATGGCCTTAAATTATTGAGCCTGTTATACTAAATTTCAGACCTCCATTTTTTATTTAACTGAAATTTAATTCTAGTTTAAGGCTTAATATAGATCATCTGTAATTCAAGATATATAAGTTTTTACTACTTATATAAGTAATAAAATTTAAAAAATTAAGAATAATGAAATATTACAATTAATAAATACATAGTAATATATTCCTTTTTCCAAAAATTTTATTTTATGAGGATAATAATTAAAATTATCTCTGAAAAATCAGTCAAATTTTATTATCCATAAAATATTTTAAGAAGAAAACCTACAATAAGTCTCAAAAATCTCAAAGATATTTAGTAAAAATTAGAAGAAGACATTTAAATTAAATAAAGTTCTTAATTAAAATTATTTCACATATTTAAATGTAAGTTTCAGGATGAAGTTTTTGAATTTGGATATCCTATAGTGTTCTGATTATCAGTTACACATGTTGTTCCTAATATCTATACCACTCCACTTGAAATTTTATAAAAAACCTTTATACTTGTTCCAAATTTGAGCATCAACATTTAATTTTTATATAACCATATGCAAAAAAATAATTTTAATTTATTTTCAATAAATTCAAATACATTTTTTCAATATACTTTTTTGATGTTTGTCTTTCTATTGCCTGGGGAATTTTATTTTTCAGAAATATTTGGTTAATAGAATCATATCTTTATAAATTTTTTAATATCTTATAAGAAGGTTAATCTTAGCCTTGATGGATCTCTGATTGAACTCCCAATGCAAATCTCATCCTGCGAGTTCTTCAAATTAACTTAAACACTAAAAATATTTAATATCTTTGAGTTTTCTAAAAAAATTTTAACAATGAATCAACTGGTATATGGTGTAAATGATTAGCTTTAAATTTAAGTAAATGTAAGACTTAGGAATTAATAATGAAGGTATAAGCACTTGCTTATATCCTGAATAGAATTGATGATAAAGTTTACCTGAATTGAGTAGAGGACTGGTTGTTAATAAATATAAATACAAGAGACAAGATAATAAAACCCCTTAAAAATTAATAATGAAGGTATAAGCACTCGCTTATATCCTGAATAGAATTGATGATAAAGTTTACCTAAGGTATAGATTGATCAGAGACGCAGAACAGTAGCAGAGAGAAAAGATACATTACCTGAATTGAGTAGAGGACTGGTGGAGAACAAGAGATCCAAGCAGAGAGCTTATATTCTCCACCAGTGCTTGGTTCAATTCTAGTTTAGATAAATACAAAGGAATCAGAGAGTGCAAAAGAACAATGTAAAGTAATCATAACAAAGACTGGGTTCAGTGCAATGTGATAAACATGTACTGAGTAATAATATAAGGAGAAATTACAACAATGCAATACGCTCAGGTTGTCCTGAGTCGTGAAAGAATAATCACAAGGACACAGTTTTACAGTAAATAGGTATCTGGTAATAAAGAGACCTTAAAATCATTTGTATTCAGTTTTTTTTAATTAGAGCTATAAGAGTCTTGTTCATGAAGAAGTATTTTACTTACCCCTATATATATTTATAAAAAGCTTATCAGGCTTCAAGGTCTGTCCATATTTTATATTGTAATGCATTGGTTTATCTATATTCCTTTAACTACATTGAAAAAAACTAGCTCATAAAAAAGTTTATTTTTTTGATAATGTTTATTAATGAGTTAAAATTTATCTTCAATTTTTTTTATGCCTATTAAAAAATATTTACTTCACTTCTTTCATTTTATTTGATCTGATTTTGCTTTATTTTATTCTATTATACTATATAATACTGTATTATATTAAATTATATTTCATTTCATTTCACATAAAATTATTCTATTTATTTTATTTTTGTTTTATTTTATTTTAGTAAATTTTATTCCCTTACATCTTAATACAATTTTTATTATCTTATTTTAATTCAAAAGGTGATATTACATGTGCTAATAAAAGTCTTTGAATTCTCAAAATGAGCTGGTGAAATCTGATCTTTGGCTGTAGATCAGAGTCCCACATACAATTTTGAGCATGTGACCTCTGATATACAGCTTTACATCAGATTTCACCAACCATTTTTATGCATGTGTAGTCTAATCTTCAGCATATATCAGAGTACCATATCCAATTTTTTTTTTCTGTGAACTCTGATCTAAGGCCATACATTATAGCTAACCAGCAAATTTTAACCAACTTGATGCTTTTACATGGCTATACAACAGTATCAAATAGATTTTATAAAATGAATCAAATGACATTAAGACTAAATATAATGTAATTGAATATAAAAAAGACAGATAGATGGGTATAATATATAGAATTAAAAAAAGATAAATACGAATGATATAAAATGAGATAAAACAAAATAAATTGTTATTATATGTTTTGGAAAGGAATGTAATAAAGTTCAATAAAATAAAAAAAATAAAACTATATAATAAATAAACAACTACAACTCAGTATAATAAAATAAAACACAATACAATAAAATTAAAATTGATTTAACTTGAGTTTATGCCTTTAATAAAATGTGTGTATTAAAATATAAAAAAATAAAATCAATTTAAAAAATTACATAATAGGGGGTATCAAAGTTGACTGATCCTCAATTAAATTAATTGCGGATAAAAATTCTTATACCCCAATTATCTTCCACAATTATTTTTGCTTATAATTGGGTTATTAGAAATTTTATGTGTCAAAGTTGAACTCTTATCTGACATTTTTCTACTCAAATTTTCATAACCACATATTGGACAACTTTCTGTTATAAACTTATCTTGGCCTACTTTCATTCATAACCACATCTTTGACTACTCTCTGGATATGCATTCAACTTTTTTGCACACCACCATTCTCATCTCATCCTGTCTATTCTCTCCATTCAGAAAACCTCACTATCCAATCTACTTGTTTTTTCTCCTTTTCATCTTCATTTATCCAAAATGGCCTGTAATCATAGATCTTCTCAAAAGCTGCCTTTCCAGTTGTTCTTCAAATCGCACTACTCCCTCTTTCCCCTGCCAGCTGAAAAATCAAAGACTGTTCTATTAACCAAAGATGATCATCTCAGTCAGCCAGTCTATCTCAGGAGCCCAGTAGAATGTTATAATAATTTATTGGAATCATTTAAGGGAATAAAATTATGCATTTTATGTAGTTACAATAAAATATTTTATTGAATAATAAAAATTATATAAATTTTATGAATAAGTAAAATAATTATTAAATTAATTTTTATTATTAAAATAATTTTTTATTACATAAAAAATATTGTATTCTATAAAATCATGGCATATTTTTATGAATTTAATATTTTTAAAAGATTAATTATTTATAAAATTATATTATAAGTTTAATAACAAATTTAAACTATAATGTGATTACAATTTAATTAAGAAAATTTATATACTAAATACAAATTATCATATATTATTATTTATAAATATGGGGTGCTTTTTTGACCCTTAACTGTTTCAATAAAATTACTAAATATCTTAAAACACATATTTAATATAATAAAATTAAATTCTCACTTCAAATTAGTTACAATTAAATTAATTATTTGTTTCATTTAAACTAATTATTTAATTACTTAAAATAGTTAAAATAATTAATTAATTTCTCTTTATAACTGAATTAAATTAATTACATAAATTTTGGCATGAAAATAATTTTATTTGTTTTAATGAAACCCTTTACATCTTATTATAATACTTGTTTAGGATATTTTTGTCAGTATATCTAGTATATAAGTATGATTTAATAGTATTTATTAATTGTCCTACTACCTATTAATAAATGATTTAGTGATTAAACCTCAGGGGAAGACTAATAAAATAGTTATTCTCAAATAAAACTCACAATACTTGGATTTAAATGCGTGCTAGTGGTGGAAAATAGGTAAATATAATATAGTTATAGCTTATATAAAGATAATATCAATTTATAAAGGCTTTATAATATATTTCTAAATGATAATAATTGTTTTATAATGTTTATTTGAATTGTAGTAAGTAAGTGATGTCTAATAACCGCCATAATCCTCCCTTACGTATACCAAAATCCACTGGAGTGCACAGACCTTCAATCCAGATGATGTCACTGCTATCCCCAGAAATGACAGCACTGTGAGGGCCCATCATCTCCCCATGGCTTCCACTTCAAGCAGATTCAACACCCAGACCTCCAGTAAGGACCCTCCATCACAATTAATGATAACACAGACCCATACCATAATTAGAGAATCCAGATAAAAGGGGATACCATAAAGAAACAGGTGAAATAACTCATCCAAAGAGAATATAATGAAACCCAAAGCATATTAAGGAAACAAATGAAATTTCCAAGCCCCCAATAACATCCGCTGTGGTCTTCCAACATTGGCAGGGGCCTTTCTTGTGTGATTTGGCGCTGTTTGTGCATGTCTCAATTGACATCTGTTAAGGAATTTGGTATTTTTCTGGTTTTATTCCGTGGATATTGGGTCTGCGGGTATGTGGGTACTATCAGTGGATAGCCCTGGTTTTTCTCTATATTTTATGTCATGAAGACATTTTTCATATTCTGAGTTTTAAGGGGTCATTTCCTCATTTTTCATTTATAAAAGATTGCTGTTTAATTTTGTTTTTCGTGTTTTACGGGCTAACCTTAACTCTTAGGGTTAAGTGCTTCTTACCATTTGATAGAGCTAATTTTTCTCTATATTTCATGTCACAATGATGTTATAGTGAAATTCCGTGTTTTAAAGGTTTTAGTAGTTGTAGCTAATTTTTCTAAGTAGATTAGTGGTTTTTATTGGTTTTCTGGCTTCAGGGAGGCGGGCCGCTTCAGGCGGCATCTCCGACATTGGGCGGCCCGCCCGCCTCTGTTTTAGGAGGTTGGGGAGCGCTCCAGGAGGGTTTTTTATGCAATTTGGCAGGTACAGGAGCCAGATTGGTGGGTGCGCATGGGCTCTTAGTTAGTGGTCTGTGTGTACATAGTGAATAAGACAGTTTGGGGCAACCTTAATCATCATACAACCATCCGGAGGTGATCTCATTGTTCCTCACTCAGTTTTCACTGTTTTCTGGCCACAATTGGCTGTGTTTGTTGCAAGTGAGTTCTTCATTTAACTTAACTTTAGCAACTGTTTTCTCTGTTATAGTCTTGCAAGCTATAGCAAGTATTATTGCTGTCTCTGTTATGGATTTGCAGCCTACATCAAGTATCTTTGCTGTCTCTGGTGTGGACTTGTTCTACACTTCAGTTCTTTGGTCTGGTAGTCTATCTGGGGACTACTTTCTTGGCACATCAATCAGTCAAGTGTGTTGAAAAGGGGCTTTAGCAAAACAGGAACCAACTTACTTTAGCAAGTAAATCTCACTCTATTTTTCTAAAGGGACAAGGGATTTTCTCTCTGGTTTTTCTCCAACTCCCTTGGTCAAGGCCTATAGCTAGTACTATAGGATTGTCTACACCGCAAGCATCCATATTAACCCAGAAATTATCTCTCAAACCATAAATCCGTGAATATCCATCCAAGGAAGAAGATTAAGTTGTCCAAACTGAGTGTATGCTCCTGAAATAGATGTTTATGCTTCTTTAGGCGTTGTGAGTCCACTGGATACGTCCATATGACCTAATATAAGCAGAAAACAAAGGTTATAGGCTATTAATAAGCTAAAACCCACTTATATACCTAAATATACATAATATACTGCATATTTCACTGAATATGAGATTTATGTAAACATATAAGCTTGTGTATGTCAATAATTACTTAATATCACTTAAGATTAGTATATTTTGACTCCATAAACACCTTAATAAGTATTATTGGGCTATGGATAAGCTATTTAAACTACTATAATCTATATAATAGAGTAATAATTATATATATATATGTAATATAATCATATATATTATTGTTTTAACCTTATTTTTAAGATATAAGCTTAATGTACTTAAGGTTATCTTCTTTTAAGTATAAGAAATACTCAGTCCTAGGGATATCTAGGCTGACATTTTTTCTCACAGTTCTTATGGTCTCACACTCATTTAGTTACTCATTAAATTAATTACTTGTTTTGGAACTTTATGATGGGAAAGTTATTTACTTATGCAGGGTGTAGACAATCCTATGGTACTAGCTTTAGGCCTTCACCAAGGGAGTTGGAGAAAAACCAGAGAGGAAATCCCCTCTCCCTTTAGAAAAATTGAGTGAGATTTACTTGCTAAAGTAAGTTGGTTCCTGTTTGCTAAAGCCCCTTTTCCAACACACTTGACTGATTGATGAGTTAAGAAAGTAGTACCCAGACAGACTACCAGACCAAAGAACTGAAATGTAGACCAATGTCCACACCAGAGAAAGCAAAGATACTTGATGTAGGCTGCACATCCACACCAGAGACAGCAATAATACTTGATATAGCTTGCAAGACTATACCAGAGAACCTGTTGCCAAAGTTGAGTTAAATGAAGAACTAACCTTGAATAAAACACAGCAAATTGTGGCCAAAAACAGTGAAAACTGAGTGAGGAACAAGGATATCACCTCTGGATGGTTGTATGATAATTAAAGTAGCCCCAAACTGTCTTATTCACTATGTACACACAGATCACTATCTAAGAGCCCATGCACACCAATGAATTTGGCACCTGTACCAGCCAAATTGAATAAAAACCCTCCAGAAGCGCCTTACAACCTTCTAAAACAGAGGCAGGCGGGCCGCCTGAAGTGGCCCAGCCTCCCTGAAGCCAGAAAACCAATAAAAACACCTTATCTACTTAGAAAAATTAACTACAACTATTAAAACCCTTAAAAAACAGAATTACGCTATAACAACCTTGGGACATGAAATATAGAGCTAAATTCGCCTTATCTAATGGTACTAAGTACTTAACCCTAAGACATAAGGTTAGCCCGTTATGGTAAGGTAAACTCTTACAGTCGCCTTGCTGTAAGCAGAATCCGGAGGAGATGTGTGGATTTAGCTGAAAACCCCGTCCTTCCAATAAAAATAACAAAATGGGAATTCTAAATCACTAAGCTAACCAATCTACTTGAATCTGATTGATAAAAATAATGAAACTCTAAAATAATTAACGCTTATTGAGATTAAATGATCGTGGCTGTTGATAAAGAAATACTGATAACAACAATTAAGGTGTACCAGTGAAAGATCTGAAAATATTGACTTTTATGTTTTTATAATATTTTTAATTGTTATGAGACAGCAATAATCAAGTCCCAGTGATGAAGACCTTTCTAAAGATACCCTGTATGAAGTGTTATTTAAACTGTTGAATTGTATTTCTAAAATGTTATGTAAAAAATAATAATGTTATAAGGGTATTACAAGTTATTTTAATTTGTTGAGTAATAAAAAATGAGACTGTGGTGGTTAAAAATTAATCTGTATGATGTGTCCCCCCTCTCAATTTCGAGTTTGAGAAGCGCTTAAGTATTCCTAGTCACGTGCCTATGTTTTCCCCTCCAGAGCTCTTCCAGAGTCAATCCGGAGCCCGTATGGAGTCCGTACGGAGCCGGAACGGAGTCCGTACAGAGTCAAAGCGGAGTCCGTACGGAGTCCGTCCGGACTTCCGGACTCAATTTAGAACCTTAAAACCATAATAAAAAATCTAGAAAAATTACACGTAATAGAGCTACTTCCCCTTTACATACCAAACTAATTTTCGTAGTCTGCGCAGCTCTAATTACCCCGTGAAAATTCATCAAAGTTAAGTAATTTTTGAAAACGTAAATATTTCTATAAAACTTTAAAATTCATTTAAAAAATATAAAAAAATAGTAAAAATTCTGGGAAAATTTCCCAAGGTTCTTGAGTAACTTGAATTGATACTTATAAATTTTTCAGACCGTAAAAATAAATTTTCTCCGTAAAATAAATTGTATTTGTGTAGGCATTCGCTCGTGACCAATTTTTTCATATTTTAAACTCCAAAATAAATTAAATAAAACCCTTTTTATAAAAAATAATAACGCCAATCTTGCACTCTGTAATAACTCCATTTACATATTTAGGTGCCGTACTAAACTTTAGGCTACCACATCCTCCCTCCAATTGAGAATGTCCCCATTCTTAAAACTTTGCATAAGTGGTTGAACACAATATTCATCTTTAACCTTCAACCACCATCTTCTTTAATCAACTATAAAATTCATCTTCATCAATATGTCTTCCAAAGAACTTGTCGCTCCATGTGAACTCTGCGCTCGATACCAGGTACCTTGTTTAATGTCCAACCCTAATCTTCCTGGCAGAACAGCTTGCGACTTATGCCGTGTGAAAAAAGTCAAATGCAACCGGCCAATAGTTCCTTCTAAAACAAACGTATATTTAGGACCAGCAGCTCTCCCTGATCCCTCAACTTCTAAAAAGCGATCCAAAATTCCTGTCTTCTTAAAACGAATAAGATCAAAACAGCTTCAAAAGTTCAATCTTCATCAACGGATCCCGGCCTAATTTTGCCTTCACAAGATCCTAATCCTATAACGCCAGTACCCCCAACTAACTTTGCTGAGACTATGTTTCCTGGCTCTAAATGTAAGACCCTATTTATCTTACTAAAAAAAAACTTTTAATCAAAATTGACTAAACCTATGACTTAATAACATATTTGAACTTCTAGCTGTCGAAATAACCAACACTGATGATGTTGGTAGAGTGAAGACGGACTATATCAATCATTACCCAAATTTTCAATGCTATCTTTTTCTTGACTTTACTAATGAGTTGAAACAAAAAATGCTGGCCTATTTTCAAGAAACTCCAGCTAATAACCATGAAGACCTCATGAAAAGAAGAATTTTAATGCAAAGCTTTGATAATGATGTTGAACAATTTCAAAGAAATTATCTTTTCTAACAGTATAACTTGATAAAATTTTGTTTTTGCTTGGTCTTCTTAAACTTTCAACATAAATGATGTTTTCTTTCTTCTCTGGCTTGATATAACATAAAATAAAATAAAATAAATCTTGTGATGATTCCACTACTGAGAGCAAGGTTTGAATCCCTTCAGACTCCCATATACCAGTCTTCCTTCTTGTCACAGCATTGAGAGAGTGGATCTTCCTATGAGCCGAATACTCCTGATTCCAACCTCATAGGGCCCCCCACTGAGCCGAATTCTATGATTCCAATCTTGCCATAAGGTCCTCCAAGCTTCACACCAAAAAAAATGGCCTAACTATGAGGCACTAAAAAAATCATTCCCTAAAATCCAACTACCATCCTAACTTCTGATTCCTTCATCACAATTTTCAAACTTTGCTATACAGCAAACCCATAAAATACTTTTGCCAGGCTTCCAATAATAATTTTAACTTTAGACCATGTTCTAGCGCCACAAATTTCACCTAATTAACCATTATGCTTTCTTTAGCATCATCACCACCTAAAGTTTTAACCTCCTAAAGCTATCAGCACCCAATTCCAGAAATAATTGAATAACCAGTTTAGAGTCATAGTGGACAGTGATAAATTAAAAGATTGAATTGAGTTATCCAAACAAGATTGACATTCCAGTTTATAGTCTTGGTGGACCAAACATATAATCGATTGCCAGTTTATGGTCTTGGTGGACCAAAGATCGTTTAAGTGCATAAATATCTTGATATATTCCTAAGTAAGGCCTAGGCTTGACCAAAGATTGAATAAATTTGATAATCCAGTTTAATGTCATAGTGGACCAAACATTTGATCGACAAGTAATCCAGTATAAGGCCATAGTGGTCCAATGAATGTTGAATTATCCTGCAGATATTAATTTTCCAGTTTAAAGTCATAGTGGACTAAACAATGAATGAACTACCAGTTTAAAGTCATGGTGGACCAAACATTTAATCGATAAGAAATCCAGTTTAAGGTCATGGTGGACCCAACAGCTTGATAACAGTCCAGTTTAAGGTCTTGGTGGACCTAACAACTTCTCTATCCTTGAACCCAGATTCTGCCACCAGCTTTCTTCATCCTAGTTTCAAGTTTTCTTCTTCAAAAAAATATCTCCTAACAAGATGAAACCTTCTGACTTCATTGCTTCAGCTGATCAATCTTGCAAATACTGTGCCTTCACCCATAGGGAATGTATCTTCTCTTTTAACTGGCAAAAGCACACTTATAACAGGGCCTGTTTAGCCTGCTATGAGAAGAAAAGAAAATGTTCTGGCTTGAACTGTGGTTCTTTCCCCATCACTGCTACTAGCTTCGCCACCTTCTGCAAACCTCTTCCTTCTTCTTCACCTTCTACTCCACCCCCTATTCCATCAACCTCTAAAGATCCCATCCCTTTTTCTCAATCAGCCTATTTAAACCTTTCTCCATCACCTAATCCTCTGGGTCCTTCTCTCCAATCTAGACTTGCTGCTACTCCCCCAAGAACTCTTGCTGCTCCCAGGGCCATGCTTCAACCTTCTAACAATTCTTCTCCTTCTTCCAACATCTTGAAGCACAAAAGGTCCTATAATAGCCAGCAGTCTTCATCTTCTCTTGTATCATCCAAAAGGCCCAGAACATCTACTTCAAACACCAAATCCAACACCAGTCCTCCTCATCTATCAAAAATAAAAAATCCTTTTCTAAACATAAAAAATCCCACTACATTACCAAGTAAGCCATTTATCTATGATCATGATAGTGTTGACACAGGTTAGTTGTCTCTTTTATTTTCTTAATCTTCAGGTTTTAATTTGCTGATATTTTAATTTGATAAGCGTCCACCGGTTCTCCAATTTCATATTCTGCTTATGAACTACCAGAACCTAATCCAAGCTTCCCTAGAGTTCCAATTCACCTAGTGTCTGAAAAGCTTTTTGCTAATTTTAATAACCTTATTGCTTATTTCCAACGATACCCGCCCTCTGATAGATCAGAATCTTGGATGAGAGAGCAACTGTTAAGAGACCTTTTCAAAATAGCCAACTGGCTTCAACACTATCGTGACCGTGAAATAAGATTCGAATCCCAGGAAATCGATCAAGGTCCTTCTAAATTTTCTAATTTCGATTCTTCAAAAGATAACAACCCTTGATGGTGTTCTTCCTGGTATGTAGCTTTCTTGAATAATGTTTGAAAAATAAAATATAAACATGTAAACTACCTAAAACTAAAATACCTTTTATTATTATTATTATTATTATTATTTTTTTTTTTTATTTTATTTAAACTTATTTTTATTTTTATTTTTATTTTTTAGTTATTTTATTATTATTATTATTTTTTTACCATTTAAAATAAAAGATTTTTTTTTTTTTTTTTTTTTGATTTTAATTTTAATTTTTTTTTTGTTAATTAATTTTTTTTTTTTTTTTTTTTTTAAAAAAAAAGATAGTTTTGAAATAAAAGTTAAAATTTAATTTTTAAAGAAAGATAAACAAATGTGAAAAGAAAAATAAAAAAAGTAATAAAAAAAAATTTTTTTTTTTTTAAAATAAAATTTTTAAAAGATGCCCCCCGGCCATTTGATGAGCCGTACCCTCGACATCATACCCACATCCAAGTGCAACTTGATGTGGTTACACAATTTTGAGAAATTGAAAAGAAAAGAAAATAAATGAAAGTTTTTAGAAGATATTTTTTATAATGATGATCACTGGGTGGGCTCCCTCCAATTTATAAAAATGATTAGAGACCACCAGTGAGCATCACCTTTACATTAATTCATAATATATATTAAAGAAAAGAAATCACAATCTAACATAAAAAATCAAAAACAAAATAAAATATGAAAAAAATCTTGAATCCGGCATTGAGAGCGGTGTCTCTTGATTCGTTCCAGTTTATAGTCTTAGTGGACTTCCTAAAATTAAAAGACAAAGCCAGGATTCAACTAGAAACAGGGAAAATTTTGGAAACGAACATTATGGGGTAATTGTGTATAGAGCAGCCAGCCCATCAATTACCCCCACACTTGCCAATATTTAATTAAGAAGGTTCCCCTGTGAACACTTCTTCCAATAAATTTTAAAATTTTTCCAACACTATCTTCACCCATATTTTAAGAATTTTAAATTTTGAAAATTTTCAATGAAGGTTTTCTCGTATTTCGTTATGTTTCATCACAGTTTTGTTGCCCATATGCAGTGTAACGATAATAAAATATTTGATAAAAAAAGAAGATAGTTTATCCTTGTTGCGGAGGTCGTCATAAGATTTTTATAAACATCATAGTTTATCCTCATTGCGGAGGTATAAAAGTCATTAAAATTGTAGTTTATCCTCATTTCGGAGTTGATAAAATTTAAGAAATTTCATAGTTTATCCTCATTGCGGAGGAATCCATAAAGTTTCATTGATATCATAGTTTATCCTCATTGCGGAGGAAGACTTCGGCACTCCTGGTGCCTCTAGGATAGAACCGTTTCACTTGATTGGCCGCTACCCTCTTCTTTAATACTACTCCATCCAACTCTTCTAGCACATATGAACCGCCGGAAACTTGCTCCTTGATTTTATACGGTCCATTCCACCTATCTGCAAACATCTTTCCCCATTGACTTTCCAAACTCCTATTATACACCAGGACCATATCTCCTGGGTTCAAAGGTTTCCTTAATCGATGTGCCAACCGCTCATCCCAATATCTGACTGATTGATTTCGGATCTTCATCATCCGCAAATATGCCTTTTCTAAATATTCTTCTTTCTTTTCTAGCTGCATCATTCTTGCACACAATAATTCTTCAGTAGTTTTGACCGTGTCCCAGTCAACTCCAAGATATGATTCAGCTTCTAAATCAACCGGTAAAACTGCTTTCTGTCCAAAAACAAGTTCATAAGGTGAAAATCTGGTCGTCCTTTTGGCAGTGATTCGATCAGCAAATGAAACTAAAGGTAAATAGTGCCTCCACTTTTCAGCACTTGTCCCACACATTTTAACTAAAGCATCCTTAATAACTTGATGCCCTCTTTCAACCATGCCTTCAGCTTCAGGATAATATGGGGTTGCTACCCTAACCTTTGATCCAACTTTCAATACGGCCTCTTTAAACTCTTTCCCAAATTCAGGACCTCCATCTACCGTCACCAACTTCATCACCCCATACCTATATACCCAATTATTCAAAAAAAATTCTGCCACATTTTTGGCAGTTAATTTAATAAGAGGCACTGCCTCTACCCAACCAGATAAATCATCTCTGGCCACAATTAAATATTTATACCGTCCCTCTTTTATATGAACGGCATCTAAACTAACTCTTCCAAAGAGCGTATATTCACCGGTCGCGCGTCCAGGTTCTTTTGGCCTTAAATAACTTCGTCTTTGACATTCTTCGCATGACTGAACCCACTGTTTAACAGCCATCTTCATGCCAGGCCACCAAAATTGATCAGAAATTCTTCTAAACGTTTCTCCAACACCTCTATGCCCGAGATCTTCATGCAGTGATTTCAAAACTAATTCTTTCCCCTTCTGTTGAGTTATAACTACTTGAGGATTTGGATACCTCCTCCTCATTAAACGTCGACCAGATAGGTAAAACGTAGATGACTTCCTCTTGATAGCCACCCATTCATCGTCTTCACAATCTTCTGGCCTCTCTAAAGTCAACAAATATTTGACTAACAAAAAATAAAAACCAATCTGACCCTAGACTTCATCTTGAAAATCAATTAATATAACATCAATAGGGACTTCTCTATCACCAATATCACCTGCACATGAATGAGCCAATAATCGTTGACCCCTAAATAAATTTTTAATCGAGCTATGTCAACGTTTTTCTTCTGAACCTTTGGATCCTTCGAAAACCGTATTTGAAAATACCTCTTTCTCTTTATCCACCTTTTTATTTAAATTCTCTAATTCTCCAACATATACACCATTCCTTAATTTACTACTATCCCACACTACCAATCCATTTTCCTCTACATACACCACATCTTCTTCTACCTCCTCTCTGCCAAATTTATCTACACCTTTTCCAACACCTTTATTAACATAAAAACTATTTTCCAGTTTATCCTCTTGGTGGAGGTCATCATCATCATAATCTAAACACAATAGTCCTGCCAGTTTAACCTCATGGGGGAGGTATGGAAAGTCTTCAGCTCCTTTAGTGCTGGCTTTGATAATAGGTATATCTTCATCGAACTCTTCTGAGTCTGAATCTTCTTCAGTGGGTGGTCTCCTTGATAAACCATCTGGCATAGTAAAAGTTTTTCCAGGCTTATGAACTAAATCAAACGAAAAATGTTGAATAAAAGCTACCCATCTTGTCATGGGTGCGTTTGGTAAACTTGGGGAATTAATCATCTGGATTAACGATTTCGCATCCACTTGCAACTCAAAATGTTGCCCCCACAAAATATGCTGAAGTTTCTTCAGTATTTTTGCCACACCACATAATTCCAATTTTGGTTGAGAATATCTTGATTCGACCTCAGTAAATACTACAGATTCATACCTAACTGGCCTGATGTAACCAGCTTTATCCATCTGAGACAGAACCGCCCCAGCTGCAACCTGACTTGAATCAACTGCTAAATAAATTCTACCAGCATCTTTTCCATAATCTAACTTGTGCAGGACTAAATCCTTCCCTACAACCTCCTTCAACTTCACAAACGCCTTCTCACACTCTTCATCCCACTCCCAGTCTGCATCCTTTCTCGTTAACCGTCTCAATGGAGCTGCCAATGAAGAAAAGTCCTTGATAAACATTCTAACATATACGCAAACGCCTAAAAACCCTCTAACTTCGGTCGTATTCTTGGGTCTTGGCCAGGACTGAATTTTGTTAACTTTCTTCTTGGACATAATCCTACCCTCTCTACATACCACATGGCCTAATATTTCTAAGGCTGGCACACAACATGAAAATTTTGAACCTGAAATAGTTAAACCAGCCTCTTCAATTCGAAACAAGATTCTTTCTAAAGTAATTGCAAACTCCCAAATGAATTTGCGTATCCCGGGATTCTCTTCCAACACCTGGTTATCATAGTCGGTTGTTGGTCCCTTAATTCCTCCATCATCTATAAAGATTCCAGCATATTGTGGAATTTCATCTTGAAGGATCCAAGCCATCTGAGCTTGATAAACTGCAACCGAATTTGTTGCTCCTTGAGGTAATCTTGTTAACTGTAAACGTCCAAGTGGCGTATCGAATGTAGTGAGAGGCCTTGAGTCCGGATGTAACTCTCTCTCATCATATCCACCCATAATATCTCCCAAACCATAGCACACTCTCCCTGCAAACGCTTCAACAAACTCCTCAGCACTAGGTGGTATCCCAGCATCCTTTATTGTAACCCTATTTAATTCCCTAAGATCATGAACAACTCTAAGCTTGCCGTTTGGTTTCTTGATACAAAATACAGGACTAGAATAACTTGACGTTGATTGCTCATACAGTCCAGTGCGTATCCGTTCTCTGACAACTTCAATATAGGCTTCTTTTAATGCAGCCGGAATAGGAATCGGTTTCTGCTGCCACGGTTCATGACATACCACAGGAATCTTGTAAGGCTCCCCATAGGAATGCTTCAACACACCCCTCTCCTCTTCTACAAAAGCAATGGCCTTCTCTCGCTTGACCATCACATCCAACAACAACTTCATCTCTTCTCCAGAAAACCAACCATCAGGTCCAAAATTAACAACACCCAGTCTCTCAAAAGTGATTCTTGACGTCTCAGAAAATTCAGGCGGATTATTTACCAAGGGACTTTCATAAGGATCTCTTGATAACCTTGGTCTTCTCAAAGGTGGATTTAATTCAGCAGGTAGCGGTTCATTAATAGGTCGAACTTTATTTGCTACTTTCTTATATTTGGCCGCGTCCACATCTAAATTAACTTGAGGTAAAACATTTTCTTTTGTATTGCCATTAAAACTTTCATCAAATAAATCTTCTTCATCGCCAGAATCGGAATAAGAAAAATTAGAAAAATATTTTATTTCATTTTTAAATTTTACCTTTTTCTCCTTTCCCTCGTCTAATTTATAAACAGATTTTCCAACACCTTTGCTTCCCTTATCCAACAGTAAATCACCCGTAAAGAAAGTTGGCAGTTTACCCTCTTGCTGGAGGACCGGAATTGAATTTTCACAAAAATTATTTTTTTGTGTTTTAATTATACCGAGATTTTTTATTTGATTTTGATGAGATAATTGCAGTTTACCCTCTTTCTGGAGGTCCGTGATAGAAGGAGATAATTGCAGTTTAACCTCTTGCTGGAGGTCCATAATAGAAGGAGATACTTGCAGTTTAACCTCTTGCTGGAGGTAATCAAACATACCCTTCCAATTTTTATCCAACCTAATTTGGCCCATGTTGCCTTTTTCACCATTTTTAAATTTAATAGAAAAACAGGGTAAATCCAATAAACATATAGAAAAGTCCAAAATGTATTTGCACTACAAAGTAATATTAAAAGAAAATAATTGAGAATACACTTGAATTATCTCCAAGTGAGCTGACCTATTGCAATCCGGGATCTCATCCTGAGGAGAGATTACAACATTAGAGCGATCAGCCCCTGCTACCCCAAAAAATGAGGGCAATCATCCCCTTCCAACAAACATAATTCACCAGAAGCCGTCCGTTTAATATGCCGCTTCTTGGTGCAAACACAACACTGGCACAGTGTAGTAATCCCTGGCCGTGTTTCCCAACCTTCATCTCCAGGAGGTGCTAACCGCATATGTAACCTCCGCATATCTTCACCAGTGATCTCCAAACTAATCCCCATGCCAGCTTGATACCCTATCCTGGCCTCAAAATCCATCAAAAAAGGACCACCAAGAACAGTTTTGACTGCTCCTCTGGCCACATAAAAGTGGACCTTACCAACAGATCCACCAATGCCTAACCTGACATGCTCAGCAGTACCCATCAGCTCTGTTGCATGCCCTCCAATACCTCTGAGGTTTCCCCCAGTTCCACTTTTAATTGGCAAGCCTATACTCGTCGCTTGCTCCAATGAAATTAAATTAATTTGAGACCCTGAATCGACCAAGGCCTTTACTTCTTTACCATTTAGAGTTACCACCAGGTAACCCAGGGGAGCGGAAAAATGTGTATCTACATCTTCCCCAAACTTTTCAGCATTTTCACAAATATATTCCACCTCTCCAGTGGAAACCCAACGCCTCGTCAAATGCTTCTTTTGCTTTTCAGCAAGCGCCGGACTAATCGTAAATAACTCCCCCAAAGATAAGGGAATCTGAAGTTGATTCACCCTATTCAAAACTGCGTCCATCGCATTAGCTTGACCAGAAACTACTGGCCGCTCATACTGGACCTTTGATTTAACAACCTTGGCCCTGGGTACCTCTTGAGGTCCAACCAAGCCATCTTCACCCCCCATTATAACATCTTCACTTTCTATAACCCTAACTCCGTCACCAGCTTCTTGCACTAATCCTGATCCATCGCTAGTCCTTCTTACACCCTCCATTGGGATGGGACCGCTAAAACTTGGTCTGGGTAGAGACGCCAATGGTACGTCCTCCTCAGAATCCAAATCATCCTCTGGCATAGGCTCACCATTTAAATCAAACTTGCCATAACTAGGGGGCCCCATATCAGCAATCCCCTTCTGCATTTTATATAATTTGTCCTTAGAGTAAGGGTTCAATTTGTTGGCGGCAGTTTGAGCACTAGAAATCTTGTCCTTAGAGTAAGGGTTCACTTTGTTATTGGCCTTGCCAGGATTAGCCCTCAATTGGCTCTGAATGCTAATTTTCGCCTTAGTAGCAGCTGCTCTTCTAGCAGCATTAACATCATATTGGCCAGCCATACAGCTACCCTCCACCTGGGCAACCGTCGCCAGCTCTAAACCTCCAAAAGAAGTAGAAAATGTGGCTTTACTGACCTCTTTCTCCTTACCCTTGTCAGATTTACCCCCATTACCATTACCATTTTTGCCACTCTTGGCATTAACATCTTCATCCATCACCTCTTGAAATCTGGCTCTCCTTTCAGCCGTTAAACTTCTTCTGACCAAATCAGAAGGAGACTGTCCATCACTGGGCTTGATGAACGAACCATCGGGAAATTTATAAACTTTAGCATCAAATAAAACTCGCCCAGCATCCATATCCTTATCAAGAGCAAAACAAACTGTTGCTCTGTGCCCTCTCCTATTACAATAGGAGCACACCTTTGGCTCATCATAGCCACCTCTATATCCATTACCACCATTCCCACCATTTCTCCCATTGCCTGGGAAGCGGTTACCGTTGTTATTGCCATTATAATTTCGACGTTCATAACCTCTAGACTGATAAGAAGTCGACGTCGACGAAGAAGCGATTGGGGCCTTGTTGGACTTCTGAGTCTCTTGAACAAATATTTTTAATTGTTTTGTTAAATCGGCCAAGTGATTGACCATCTTATTATCTACATTGCCCTCCACTTTAGCAGCAGGTAATCCCATTTGAGCCTTCTTGGCCTCCTGGGCTTTGACCATAATATCGTTGTTTTTGGCCAAAACCTTACTAACCTTGCTAACATATTGAGTGCAAGACTCTTGATATTTGTCCAACGCTAATAACTTTAGATGGGCCTGAATGTTCTCTTTGATAACCTCCAGAGCCGGCAGTTTCTGCTCACCATTAGGCAGTTCCTTCATCAAATCTTTTCTTGAAAGATCCTTCAAGACGTCCATACGAATATCCCTGCTACATGCTGTCCAAAACAAATCTTTTGCTTGGTTCTCTTGTACTAACTCGTCCACCAGTATGAGATATTCCACCACTTCATCAAACTGAACACAGAGCTTTTTGAAGTCAGCCATAGAAGAAACACCACCTTTTGCTTGCCAGTCTCCAACAATTTTATTGAGGTCCATCATAGTAAACCTAACACCCCATCTATCAACCATAGCTTTAGAAAGCTTAACCCAATCCTTGTCTTTGAATGCCTGCATAGCAATAACCTCTTTTTCAACCTCCCTATCAGCAATAAAAAACCTGACTTGCTTCACCATATCCACATGGGAAGCACCATCAACAGCAGCAGCAGCTTCATAACTGCTAATGAACCATTTAACCTCCTCCCCATCAAACTTTGGGCCATCCCAAGAAATAATTCTAACTGAGGGAGTAAGAGGGTTAGAAGATCCAGAAGCAACAGCAGAAGAAGACATCCCAATAAGTAATGAAAAGCGTTAACAATCGATAAAATAACAAGCCTCTTGCAGGCCAATAACAAAAATCCAATTAGAGTTCCAGAAAATAAGCCTCTTGCAGGCTAAGAACGTTCTTGATCCAAGTAAGTCTTTAAAGAAAGCTAGAGAAATCAAACCCCCACGTTGGGCGCCAACTATGGTAAGGTAAACTCTTACAGTCGCCTTGCTGTAAGCAGAATCCGGAGGAGATGTGTGGATTTAGCTGAAAACCCCGTCCTTCCAATAAAAATAACAAAATGGGAATTCTAAATCACTAAGCTAACCAATCTACTTGAATCTGATTGATAAAAATAATGAAACTCTAAAATAATTAACGCTTATTGAGATTAAATGATCGTGGCTGTTGATAAAGAAATACTGATAACAACAATTAAGGTGTACCAGTGAAAGATCTGAAAAGATTGACTTTTATGTTTTTATAATATTTTTAATTGTTATGAGACAGCAATAATCAAGTCCTAGTGATGAAGACCTTTCTAAAGATACCCTGTATGAAGTGTTATTTAAACTGTTGAATTGTATTTCTAAAATGTTATGTAAAAAATAATAATGTTATAAGGGTATTACAAGTTATTTTAATTTGTTGAGTAATAAAAAATGAGACTACGGTGGTTAAAGATTAAGCTGTATGATGTGTCCCCCCTCTCAATTTCGAGTTTGAGAAGTGCTTAAGTATTCCTAGTCACGTGCCTATGTTTTCCCCTCCAGAGCTCTTCCAGAGTCAATCCGGAGCCCGTACAGAGTCAAAGCGGAGTCCGTACGGAGTCCGTCCGGACTTCCGGACTCAATTTAGAACCTTAAAACCATAATAAAAAATCTAGAAAAATTACACATAATAGAGCTACTTCCCCTTTCAATACCAAACTAATTTTCGTAGTCTGCGCAGCTCTAATTACCCCGTGAAAATTCATTAAAGTTAAGTAATTTTTGAAAACGTAAATATTTCTATAAAACTTTAAAATTCATTTAAAAAATATAAAAAAATAGTAAAAATTCTGGGAAAATTTCCCAAGGTTCTTGAGTGACTTGACTTGATACTTATAAATTTTTCAGACCTTAAAAATAAGTTTTCTCCGTAAAATAAATTGTATTTGTGTAGGCATTCGCTTGTGACCAATTTTTTTATATTTTAAACTCCAAAATAAATTAAATAAAACCCTTTTTATAAAAAATAATAACGCCAATCTTGCACGCCGTAATAACTCCATTTACATATTTAGGTGCCGTACTAAACTTTAGGCTACCACACTGTAAAACACAAAAAACAAAATTAAACAGCTATCTTTGTAACTGAAAAATGAGGAAATGACCCCTTAAAACTTAGAATATGAAAAATATTAACAAGAAATGAAATATATAGAAAAACCAGGGGCTATCCAATGATAGTACCCACATACCCGCAGTCACAATATTCACGTAATAAAACCAGAAAAATACCCAATTCTTCAACAGATGCCAATTAAGACATGCACAAACAGCACCAAACCACACAACAAAGGCCCCTGCCAATGTTGGAAGACCACACCGACGTTGGGGGGCTGGCCAGCCTCTGTTTTAAAAGGTTGGGGAGTGCTTCTGGAGGGTTTTTATTCAATTTGGCTTGTACAGGTGCCAAATTTGTTGGTGTGAATGGGCTCTTAGATATTGGTCTGAGTGTATATAGTGAATAAGACAGTTTGGGGCAACTTTAATTATCATACAATCATCCGGAGGTGATATCCTTGTTCCACACTCAGTCTCCACTGTTTTTGGCCACAATTGGCTGTGTTTGTTGCAAGGTTAGTTCTTTATTTAACTCAACTTTAGCAACAGGTTCTCTGGTATAGTCTTGCAAGCAATATCAAGTATTATTTCTGTCTCTGGTGTGGATTTTCAGCCTACATCAAGTATCTTTGCTTTCTCTGGTGTGGAAATTGTTCTAAATTTCAGTTCTTTGGTCTGGTAGTCTGTCTGGGGACTACTTTCTTGGCTCATCAATCAGTCAAGTGTTTTGAAAAAGGGGCCTTAGCAAACAGGAAACAACTTACTTTAGCAAGTAAATCTCACTCTATTTTTCTAAAGGGACAGGGGATTTTCTCTCTGGTTTTTATCCAACTCCCTTGGTCAAGGCATATAGCTAGTACTATAGCATTTTCTACAACATGAAAAACAAAATAAACAGAAATCTATTAAAATGAAAAATGAGAAATAATCCCTTAAATACTTAGATTATGAAAAATGTCATCAGGAAATAAAATATAAAGAAACACTGGGGCTATCCAATGGTAATATCCACATACCCGCACTCCCAATATTTGCCGAATAATTCCAGAAAAATACCCAATTCTTGAACAATGCCATTTAAGACATATCAAAACAACACCAAATAGACCAACAAAGGGCTCCTCCAATGTTGGAAGACCACATCATCCCTCCAATAGAGAATTTCCACATTCTCCTTCATCAACACTACCATTTTCAGCTTTCTTTCCAAAGTTTCTACTGACATTAGTCCTTGCCAATAATGCATTGACAACAATCTCATCTGTACCATCACACCATCGGCTCATCCCTACAGAACCTCCTGTGATGCCTGTCACTCTAGGAAGAAAACTTGTTTCAGACCTGGTCCATTGTCCTCTTCAACATCATCTCCTCCTCCACAATCTGATCCACCTTCCACCAGCTCCAAAAGATCCAGACCATCAATCCTGATCCCCAGACTGTTCAACAAGTTACACCCTTCAAAAAAGAGTGCCAACCATGCTACAACTACTAGCTCTACCATTCCTTGTCCTTCTGATGGTAAGTCCAATAATTCTTCATACTGAAATTCAATCTGACAAATTTCCAGTTCATTTCCATCCTGACGGTGATGATGACAATGTAGGAAACATTGAAACACCCCCTCATGATCAATTGCTCACCATCAAAGACAAATTCCAACAAGATTCTTCTCAACAGAAGCATCTCATTCTAAATTACTTACAATCCACTCCAGCTAGGAATCCACAGGACCTTGAGAAAAGAAAGAACCTCACTCACCAGTTCAAAGTCAATGCTGAAAATTTTGTTACATCTCTTGATACTTTTCTGTAATTATTTCTTTCACAAAAATTTTGATTCAGAAATAAAAATAAAAAACTCCTCATTATAGAGTCTTGGGGGACTAATCCTCAGTTTTAAGTCTAGGGGGACTAACAGCCCTCATTTTATATTCTTGGGGGACTCAAAAACCCTCAGTTTATAGTCTTGGGGGACTCAAAACCTAAATCAAAAGACAGAACTAGAGATAAAAACATTAAAGACCAAAAAACAGACCAACATTCTGGGGTAACTGTCAGTACAGTCTAGTATATAAGTATGATATAATAGTGTTATTTTATGGTCCTACTACTTATTAATAAATGATTTAGTGATTAAACCTCAGGGGAAGACTAATAGAATAGTTATACTCAAATTAAACTCACAATACTTGGATTTAAATGCGTGCTAGTGGTGGAAAATAGAAGAATAAAATATAGTTATAGCTTTTATAAAGATAATATCAATTTATAAGGGCTTTATAATATATTTCTGAATGTTAATAATTGTAGTGTAATGTTTATTTGAAGTGTAGTAATTGAATGATTATAATAAACCGTCAAAATCCCTCCTTACTTATACCCAAATCCACTGGAGTGCACAGACCTTCAATCCAGATGATGTCACTGCTATCCCCGGCAATTACAGCACTGTGAGGGCCCATCACCTCCCCATGGCGTCCACTTCAAGCAGTTTCAACACCCAGACCTCCAGTAAGGACCCTCCATCACTATTAATAATAACACAGAGTCATACCATAAATAGAAATCCCAGATAAAAGCGGATACCATAAAGAAACAGGTAAAATAAAAGATCAAAAAGAGATTTAATGAAACTAAAAGCATATAAAGGAAACAAATAAAATGTCCAAGCCCCCAATAACATCCCCAAGCATCCACATTAACCCAAAAACATATTTCCAACCCATAAATCCGTGAATAACCATCCAAGGAAGTAATTTTAGTTGTCCAAACTGGGTGTATGCGCCTGATATAGGTGTCTATGCTTCTGTAGGCGTTGTGAGTCCAGTGATTTCGTCCATATGACCTAAAATAAGCAGATAAACAAAGGTTATAGGCTATTAAGGGGCTAAAACCCACTTATATACCTAAATATACATAATATACTGCATATTTCACTGAATATGAGATTTATGTATACATATAAGCTTATGTATGTCAATAATTACTTCATATCACTTAAGATAAGTATATTATGACTCCATTAACACCTTAATAAGTATTATTAGGCCATGGATAAGCTATTTAAACTATTATAAATTATATAATAGAATAATAAATATATATATATATAATAAAATAATATATATTATTATTTTAACCTTATTTTTAAGATATAAGCTTAATCTAATTAAGGTTATCTTATTTTAAGCATAAGAAATACTCAGTCCTAAGGATATTTAGGCTGACACTCCCTCACTCCAAAAAAAACAATAAAAAAAAATGTTAAAACATTTTAATTAATCTTAAGGAATGAAATAATAAAATAAAAAATAATTTTTATAATACATATACTGAATGAACAGTATTATTTAGATTTAAATTTTTTCAAGAGATTTTTAAGATCAGAGATTTCATTTTCTGGAATCCACTGGTCATATTCACTTGATTTATTTTTAAATCTTAGTAGATACTCAACTCCCTTTTCTTTTGTAAGGTGTCTCTTTTTAAGTATCTTTTCAATTTCTGCTTTTTCCACTATTTCTTCAGGTTGCTGTTTATGCCTTCCTGATCTTCTTGGAAAGAGAGCAGTATCATTAGAATGGTATGGTTTTATAAGAGAAATAGGAAATACTGGATGTTTTCTATCATAAGGTGCATATAGAATAACCTCAACAGCATTATTACCAACCATCTTTTTAACTACAAATGGTCCAATGAATGGATCCTTCAATTTAACATTACCATTTAAATTGAAATGTAGCGTTGAAATAAGGACTTCATCACCCTCTTTGAACATTTGTTCTTTATGGTTTTATCCCATCTTTTCTTTTCATACTCAAAAGCCTTATTTATACATTCTTGAGCATGTTTTCTGCATAATTCTTGCATCTGAAGAAAAGATTTAGTACCTGGATGAATATCCAATCTAGGTAACTTATTAAGAGTTTTAGCAGGGGTATTAGGTACATAACCCAACCATAACTCAAATGGCTTTTTGCCAGTGACAGAATGTACTGTACTATTATATGCAAATTCTAAACCTGGGATAAGGGTTACCCAATCATGCGTGAATTTGTCATTGTCTTTAAAATTAAGACCAAAAGCACAGTATCTTCTTATCATATCTTCTAAGGTTTGTATCATTCTTTCTGCTAGCCCATCAGTTTGTGGATGGTGTGCTGTAGAAAGTTTTAATTGACACCCTGAAACATCCATAAGTGACGTCCAGAACTCAGAAGTAAATTTAGGATCTCTGTCAGAAACTATTGCTTTGGGGAAACCTGCTGTATTTAACATTTGTGTCCACCATAAAAAAGCTAAGTCCTTTGCAGAAACCTCTTTGTGGGTAGGAATAAATTTACACATCTTTGTAAATCTATCTACAATTGCCCAGCAGGAGTTATAACTCTTATGCCCTGCTATTGGCAAACCTGTTACAAAGTCCATGTTAATAATTTCCCATGGAGCTTTTGGTTTCTCAATTTGTTGTAATAAACCAGCTCTTTTTCCTGTTAATCTTTTAGATTTTTGACAAGAATCACATGTTTCAACATATTTCTGAACATCCTCAGACATGTTAATCCACCAAGCTGTGTTTTTTACTCTGGTTAATGTTTTATGGTAGTCAAAATGACCTGCTAATATATCATCATGACATATACTTAACATTAACTCCTTCATTGAAGGGGGAATTACAATTACATTACTTAATTTTTTCCTGTAATATATAAAACCATCCTCAATGGAAAATTTTCCTTTCTCTAATGCCTCTTTATACTTATCTGGTAATGTTTTTATTAAAACATTCATGGAAGCATTAGATGGATCATTTAATATTGTAGTTAATTTACTTAAGTCAGGATCTGAATTATAATTATCAAGAATCGATTGCATAAATTCATCCTCAAGATCTACAATATAAATGCCATAAATGTTAATAATCTCTGATTCAGGAACATAAGCAGGATTATCATCATTATTAGGCAGAGGTACTCTAGATAACAGATCTACATTGGAGTGCAAGGTTCCTGCTCTATGTGTAATAGTCATCCGTCCTCTGTATTCTTGTACAGCTAATTGCCATCTAAACATGTGTCTATTAGGAGTTTTCATGTTTAAGAGTGACTTAACTGCACTACAGTCAGTTATTAACTCAAATTTTTGGTCTTCAAGGTAATAATGTAGCTTTTCAAGAGCCCATACTACTGCCAAACATTCAAGTTGAGTAGCACCATATTTCAATTCACTACTTCTCAGAGTACGTGAAATATAGCAGATTACTACTTCTGACATTTTACCTTCAATAAGTTGTTTTTGATGCAAAGCAGCACCCAGTCCAATAAAACTTGCATCTGTATATAATACAAAAGGTAATTGGAAATCTGGTAATCCCAAGATAGGAGCTGTCATTAAACATTCTTTCAACTTATTAAAAGCGTGTTGTCTTTCATTATTCCAAATGAAAGCTTCTGATTTCTTTATCAGTGTGGTCAGTGGTGCAGCAATTGATTGGTAGTTTTTTATATATTGTCTATAATAACCACACATTCCAAGAAAAGATTGTACATCCTTCACATTTTGGGGAATGCCAATATTCTTTATTGCAGCCACTTTATTTTGGTCTACACATATTTGTAAGCCAGATACAATATGACCAAGCACTTTTAAAGATTCAAACCCAAATTTACATTTTTTCAATGCAAGGGTCATTTTTATTTCATCCATTTTCTGAAATACTTTCCTTAAATGGATTAAGTGTTCATCAAAAGTTTTAGAGAACACTATGATGTCATCAATGTATACCATTAACCATCCCTCAATCATTTCATTATGGAATGTTATATCCATTAACTTTTGAAATACTGATGGAGCATTCTTTGGTCCAAATGGCATTCTGACATACTTATAAATTCCCATGTGTGTTGTTATCAACAAAAAGTTCTGTGAATTCTTTTCAACAGGAATTTGATGGTACCCTTTATTTCCATCTAGGCAACTTATATATTTAGCACCTTTAAGGGTAGCATGTATAGAGGCAATCCTTGGCAAGGGATAAATATCATCTACTGTAAATGTATTTAATGCTCTATAATCACCGCACAGTCTTGCTTTATCTTGTTCATAAGAAATCAGCACTGGTGATATTACACAATATTTTGGTGTAGTTTCAACCTTCTCAAGAATGTTCATCTTTAATAACATCTTAATATTATCCTCTATGTCTTTCCTCTTCATTGGTGAAGCAGGATATGGTTTCTTTTTAAGACTAGCAGGAATATTATCCATGTCACAGGTTAAACTAATTTTCATTTCATGATCTTTTACAAGGCCAAGTTCATTTGTACCATGTGCAAAAGCCATTGGAAAAGCTTTAATTAATTCCAAAATATTATCTTTCTCAGTTTCACTTATCTGAGTGCCAAATGATGATTTTGAAATTTCTGTTTCCAGAAGTTCCATCTCATTGGATTCTCTTCCTTTAGACGGGGAATTTGTTACTGACTCAATGTGTAAGACTGTGTTAAAAGAATTTATTTTAAATTTCCTTTTACCATTCATGCCAATTGTAAAATTATTATTAGCAGGGTCTAATTTTACACCAAATTTAGTCAGAATATCATTTCCAATGATAAAACAGTTACTACAATTTGTATTATCCATTACTACAAAGTCACAAGTTACCCTTACATAACCATGTTGGTGTTTAAAGAAAACAGCAGCTTTGTATTTACCAATGGGGTGTAGTACTGATCCAAAACCTCTCCAATTTTTATTCTGAAGTGGTTCAAGCTTAAACTTATATTCACTATCAATTTTCTGTAATGTATTAGTGGAAACAACTGAACCAGCAGCTCCTGTGTCCAATACTATATTAACATTTTCACCAGAAATGATAGCTGGAACCGTGATAGGTGTCATTCTAAAGTTATCAGCTTGTATATCCTTAATGATTTCAGCATCCTCAAAATTCATTAAAGATTCATTTGAGTCCATATTTAATATTGGATTTTCAAAGATGGACAAATCATCTTCCAACATACAGACTTCATTTTCATCACTATATGAGATATTGCTGTCATAATCACTTGATTCTTTACTTTTTTCAGTTTCAGTTTCAGATTCACGTTGATTTTCAACAATATTTATATTTTTCTCACATTTGTGACCTTTTACCCAAGGTTTTTTACACTTATAACAAGTATTTGTTTCATACTTTTTAGGTACTACAGGTGCAGTAGGTTTTTTCTGCTTCTCCTGAAGTGTTTTTGAATTCTGAATTTTTACAGGTTCAACATTTTGTTTATAAGTGGAATACCTTGATTCATACTTATGGTTCAATAATATTTCATTGCAAATATTAATAAAGTCAGAATATTCAGTAACATTTAATGTTCTAGCTACAACAATGTCTCTGACAGATATAGGTAATTTGTATATTATCTTATCTTTCCATAAGTTAAAATCCATATGAGGCTCAATGGCTTTTAATATTTTTTTTAAATTCATTAAAAATACCATAGGTTTGTCACCATTCAACGGATTATACCTAGTCTTCTCATACAGTCTCTGCTGAGTAAGTCTGAATTTAGAACCTCCAAATTGTTTTTCAATAAGTTGTTTCCATTCAGCCCAAGAGTAGTCTCTACCCTCACTTAAGACAGCTTCAAACCATAATAAAGCAACATCCTTAAATAAAGAAATTAATTTTGATGTTATCTCTTCATCTGGTAACTTATATGAGAATTTCAAGTTGTCAATTCTTTGAATAAAATGTTGCCAATCAGAGCTGGCTTCCCCATCATAAGTTGGGTACTGATCTATCTTAGGCCAGTTCTTCTGATTGGATTTTATCTCACTAATCTTAGGTAAATTCAACAACTCATTTACTTTTGATAAATGGTCTTGTATTTCTTCCTGCACGGATTTGTGACTTACATTTTCAGATTTGACACTACCACCAGATGGTTTTAATTGTGGTGGTACAGGGAAGGAATGAGATTCACTTTTGCCAATGAAAGGATTATTATTATATTGATTATACTTATGATTATCCTGATTCATTAGTAGATTGGCAGTTTCAATCTCAACTTTAGTTAATCTTTGTAGCAGCTCAGAGACACTTTGATTTGTCTGTGCAAAAGATAACTTTGTTCTTGATTCAGTTTTTAATAAGTGTGTTTCATATAATTTTTCTAACTCACAAAATTTGTTTGAAAGGTCATTATATTTATTACTCAATGAATCATATTTAAGAGTTAGAGACAAATGTTCTTTCTCTAATTCTTTATTACGTGTTGCTAATTGAGAAATGTTCAATGTTAAGGATGAAATTGTATCACTAGTGAGCTTAACTGTCTGTTCCTCACAATCAGTCATTCTATTCCACAATGCTGAAACAATTCTATGGACAGTTGGATTATTGTTAAAATATTCCATGTCCTCCTACTCAATTCTCTCACTCTCCTGTGAACTTCTCATCTCACTAGTAGGTGGTTGCAACTGAGGATTAACTGTATTATCATTGTATATAGTACTGTTATTATGGATAAAAGACAAGTCAGGTGTATCTACTCTAAAACCCAAATTTCTTAAATCCTCCTCTATTTTTTGTACAGATTTAACATCAATAGAATTACCTATATTGTAATTATCAGTATTATGTCTAATCTGAGAGGGTAAGTTACTTACCAAGGGATGGTTGCCAGGCCTGATTTTTGGCGCTTTTTTCCCTTGTAAGGGTGAGCTGAGGAAGTCAGATGAGGGGGTGGATCCCTGTTGCAACTGTGGCTTGTCCACTGTTGGTGAAACCAGTCCCATTTCCATTTGTCTACCAGGATTTTCTCCTGGGAGTGAGTGAACCCTCCTTGGATAGGGGGTTGCTGATTTGATTGACTGGGCTGGCCTCCCTTTAATTCTGCCATTGCCTGATTCATCTGCTGAAATCCTACCTTGCAATTGTTTTGCAACTGCTCTACTTCTTTGAACATGAGAGATTTTGATTCCTCTAGCTTCAGAACCTGTTTGGCCAGGTGGGACAGTTGATCCTGAAGAGGAGGAGACGTCTTTTTGATAGTTATCTTTTTAAGAGGGCGTCCTTTTCCTCTACACTCATGCTTTCTGGTTGGGGGTACTGTTGTCCCTCCATGGTGATGTCCTGGAAAGTTTTTATTAGCTTTAGACCTGGTATTATAAGCAGGCTGTTCACTTACACTATCCTGAGGAGCACTCATATTGTTCAGAATAACAATATTTTACGTCTACAAAAGGAAAAAACTCTGTGGAATTAGTAGACAAAAGATATTAGTAATTATATTACTAATAAAAAAGCAATGGAGCTTACCCTGAATTTATATCTTTATTTATTTAAATAAAATAAAAGAAAAATTCGAAAAAATCTGTTAAAAATATAATAATAAGTTTAACTAGACCTCTGTAAGGGTGAATAATTAGCTTACCAAGCTTTAGCCAAATACCAATTTAATTGGGTGTTATATTGGTGTCCAAATACCAAGTGAAATTGGGTTTATATTGGGTACAGTTACTACTGTAAATATCTAATTTTTATGATAAAAAATTAGTACAATTATTATAAGGATTCTTTTCCGCAATCAATGAGTTATGATGACCCACTAATATGCAGCAGACCCAAATATTTGGTTAATTTTGAGTTATACTAAGGTAAAAATCATGTCCCAAGGCTTATACTAAATAATAAGTAAAATATAAGGAAAGACCCCTAATTGTCAGTACAGTCTAGTATATAAGTATGATATAATAGTGTTATTTTATGGTCCTACTACTTATTAATTAATGATTTAGTGATTAAACCTCAGGGGAAGACTAATAGAATAGTTATACTCAAATTAAACTCACAATACATGGATTTAAATGCGTGCTAGTGGTGGAAAATAGAAGAATAAAATATAGTTATAGCTTTTATAAAGATAATATCAATTTATAAGGGCTTTATAATATATTTCTGAATGTTAATAATTGTAGTGTAATGTTTATTTGAAGTGTAGTAATTGAATGATTATAATAAACCGTCAAAATCCCTCCTTACTTATACCCAAATCCACTGGAGTGCACAGACCTTCAATCCAGATGATGTCACTGCTATCCCCGGCAATTACAGCACTGTGAGGGCCCATCACCTCCCCATGGCGTCCACTTCAAGCAGTTTCAACACCCAGACCTCCAGTAAGGACCCTCCATCACTATTAATAATAACACAGAGTCATACCATAAATAGAAATCCCAGATAAAAGCGGATACCATAAAGAAACAGGTAAAATAAAAGATCAAAAAGAGATTTAATGAAACTAAAAGCATATAAAGGAAAAAAATAAAATGTCCAAGCCCCCAATAACATCCCCAAGCATCCACATTAACCCAAAAACATATTTCCAACCCATAAATCCGTGAATAACCATCCAAGGAAGTAATTTTAGTTGTCCAAACTGGGTGTATGCGCCTGATATAGGTGTCTATGCTTCTGTAGGCGTTGTGAGTCCACTGATTTCGTCCATATGACCTAAAATAAGCAGAAAAACAAAGGTTATAGGCTATTAAGGGGCTAAAACCCACTTATATACCTAAATATACATAATATACTGCATATTTCACTGAATATGAGATTTATGTATACATATAAGCTTATGTATGTCAATAATTACTTCATATCACTTAAGATAAGTATATTATGACTCCATTAACACCTTAATAAGTATTATTAGGCCATGGATAAGCTATTTAAACTATTATAAATTATATAATAGAATAATAAATATATATATATATAATAAAATAATATATATTATTATTTTAACCTTATTTTTAAGATATAAGCTTAATCTAATTAAGGTTATCTTATTTTAAGCATAAGAAATACTCAGTCCTAAGGATATTTAGGCTGACAGTAACTGTTCTACAGAGAAGCCAGATCTCCAATTACCCCATCACTTTCCTTAACAAAATTCAGATACTCACCCTTGGATGCCTTCTACCAGAATCACACCAACTCCCATTATCAGTTTATAGTCCTGAAGGACTCAAAAAACCTCAGTTTATAGTCTTGGGGGACTCAAAACCTAAATCAAAAGACAGAACTAGAGATAAAAACATTAAAGACCAAAAAACAGACCAACATTCTGGGGTAACTGTTCTACAGAGAAGCCAGATCTCCAATTACCCCCACACTTTCCTTAACAAAATTCAGATACTCACCCTTGGATGCCCTCTACCAGAATCACACCAACTCCCATTATCAGTTTATAGTCCTGAAGGACTCAACCATTAAACCATCCTCAGTTTATAGTCTTGATGGAATATACCATTTCTCAGTTTAAAGTCTTGATATACTGACCACGGTTTTCAGTTTAAAGTCTTGAATGATTTTTCCTCATTTTGCATATAAAGGTGGAGCCATCTCCATGTATAGTGTTCTGCAGCCAACCTGCTGAACTTTCACTCTTTCCTCATTATCTATACATCACTGATAAAATTTTCATTCTTCTCTTTTCACTTCATTATTGTTCCTTCACAGAAAATGGCTGAATCCCCAGATTTTGACCCATTGGACCTTCCCTGCTTCACTGCTTCAAAAGATTATGCTTGTAAACAGTGCATCTACATGTGAAAACCTTGTACTTCACTCTTCCTACTCCTCAGGCCAAATTCTATAACAGAGCCTGTGATTCTTGCAACTGTAAATAGAAAAGATGTGACAGAGACCCCAAATATCCAATACCTCTGCCTTTACCTTCACATGAATATATTTCCAGATCTCCTACCAGGTCACCAGATTTTGGACCTTCTTCCTCTTCTTTATCTTCTGCTCCTTCCAGAAGATCACGCCGTTTTATTCCCAAAACACTCCCTAAAAGACCCACTTTATCTTCTCAAGAATCTTCTTTTATCTCCGAAAATTTAGTTAAATCAGCTTCAAAATCAGCTCCCAGGCTGCAAGACCACGTCCAGACAGCCCTCCTGACATCAGGCGGCTTACCCGCCTTGCCAGAGAGCAAAAATCAGGCTCTAAACTCCCAAATTCTGTCAGATAACAGCCAAAATACACCATTAAACACCAACAACTCTAAGCAACCACCTCCTAGTGCTCCCAGAGCAATGCGTACACACAAAATTTCTTAGTCAGACAACCACAAAAATTCCAACATCTCTAGAAGGTTGTCAGAGGACCTTCTGAAAACACCAGAGCACACAAAACTGCTTCCAAACAAAAATCTTGTGTTCAAACAAGAAGAACTAAATAAACCTCTCCTATGGATGCCAATTATTCCTCTGATAGTTCCCCTTCTTCTAGATCTTCATCTAGCAATTCACAATCAGCTTATAGGTCACCTTCTCCTGGTCCTTCCTCCAACAGCCTTGGTACTCCATCACCAGTGTCCAAACCAACTGGGCTAAGCAATAATAGTATCCACAACAACAACAGCAGCCCTGCTGCTCCAACCAGGCCAGACAAACACCCTTGTTCTCCTTCATCTTCTCAACACCATTTACAGAATGATAATGAGAATCTATACCTCTATCTGGTTGATCCTCCTTCAACATCCATTAAACATTCTTTAACAGCTCCAATTCTGGCCACTTACAAATTTGATAAGCTTCCAATCTGTAATTAACAAATTAATAAATCCAATTTCTTTAACAGAGAACAATTTCTGATCTAATTCTTTTGTGTAGTTGGAACTCCGGCTCCTGAAACTACAATTGCGATTGGCCAACGTCTACAAACTAACTTAACGCTGGATAATGCCAACATGAAACAACACCTAAGCATGATGTTTTAAAACATGCTTAAGGCCTTTGTCCTTTACCGTTTATTGAATGACTTTGAAAAGAATCTGAGGAAACAGCTCCTTTATGACCACTGGAAGATGTCTAGAATAATCAAGGACACCTTCCAACACTCTATCCCCGCTTCTTCCACTTCTTCCCAAAAATTACCTTCCACTCCGGTCCCTGAAAATTACAATCCATATATTCTTTCCAGCCGCCTACACCACAAAGAACACAGTTCTTCTTCCAATCCTAACAAAAGGCAAAAACACCACCATAATCCAGACCAACCCCTGGAGTCTTCTTCTTCCAGACATTAAAATAAAAAAAGGAAATTAATAATTCACAAACTAGAAAGAACAATAATAATTAAAAGATATATATATAAATTAGTTTATTTTTATTTTATTTTATTTTTATTTTTTTTTATTTTAATTATTAAAATTTTTTATTTTTTATTTTAATTTTAATTTTAATTTCTTTATATTATTTTATTTAAAATACTAACATACTAACAAAAAAATGAAAATAATTAAATAAAATTACCCAAAAAATATGAGAGCTGAGAAATTGAAATGAAATGAATAATAATAATAAATTGAGATAAATAATAATTACAGATGGTACCCCCAGCCAATTTATGAGCTGATCCCCTGATACCTTACCTAAATCCAAGTGCACCTTGATGTGGATACACCTTTAAATAATTTTTCAATGAATTGAGATAAAATAAATTAAGAAAAACAATAAAAATAAAGAAAATATGAAATAAATAGAAATCAAAGAAAATAATAAAAAAAATGAGATAAAGATAAAAAAGAAAAAAGAATTTACCAGCCAATTGATGAGCCTTTCCCAACCAATGCTTGCCCACTTAGAGGTGACCCTGATGTGGTGACACCATATAATATACTTTTGTGATTTTCCCACTTTATATCCTAAAACCTCCAATAAAAAATTTAAAGATAAAAGATAAAAAACAGAAAATAATCTAAAACTACTATATAACACAACTATACATAAAAAAATTAAAGAAAATAAAAAGAAATAGTCCGGCTTCATAAAAAGTCCCGTCCAAGAAAATGATCACTGGGTGGGCTCCCTCAAATAAGTAAAAATTATGGGAGACCACCAAGGATCCCTCACCAAACTAAATAGACAAAAGAAGCCAGTCCCCAGCCAGTAAGCCAGCTTAAAGTCATATTGGACTTGAAACCTGAATAACAAAAACCAGAACTAGAATTCAACTAGAACAAACAAAATAATTGAAACAGACATTATGGGGTAAATTTTCTACAGAGAAACCAGCTAATCAGTTACCCTCACACTTGCAAAAAAAAATCTAGAAGCCCCCCTGGGTACCTTCTAACAAAAACACAAAATAAAACACATTGAACCAAAACCAATATGTGTGATGAGTCTGGCACTTGAAGACCAAATGAATTTCCAGTTTAAAGTCATAGAGGATTAAAAACCTGTAAAGAAAAACCAATAATGGGGTTCAAAAAAACTAAGAGAAGGGTTTGGAGGAAGATAATCTGGGATAACTATTGATAGAGCAGCCAGCCTACCAGTTACCCCTACACTTGGAAAAATAAAATCTAGAAGCCCCACCAATGGGTACCTTCTAACAAAAAGTTTCCAACAAAACAGATGCACAGCATCACCAAAATCCCAAATTAAAGAATGGTACATAGTTTATCCTCATTGCAGAGTCAATCTTCTTCAATTATAGTGCCTCTTGGGTAAAATCTCCTCACCTGATCTACAGCCACTCTCTTATTTATAACTGCGCCATCTAACTCCTCCAAAACATAAGAACCTCCAGACACCTGAGATCTGACTCTGTAAGGTCCATTCCATCTGTCAGCAAACATAATCCCCCTCTGACCCTCCAAACTTCTATTATACACCAAAACAAACGACCAGGTTTCAAGGGATTCCTGAGTCTATGAGCTAACTTCTTGTCCCAGTATCTGACTGATTGATTTCTTATATTAATCATTCTGGAGTATGAATTTTCTTGACATTCCTCTCTACATTCCAACTGTTGAATCCTGGCACAGAGAAAATCTTCTGTTGAGCATACATCATCCCAATTTATTCCAAGATAAGAGAAAGCTTCTAAATCTACCGGTAGAACAGCTTTCTGCCCAAAAATTAATTTATATCAGGAATAGCCAGTTGTCCTTTTCACAGTGACCCTATCAGCAAATAAAACCAAGGGTAAATAATGCCTTCACTTTTCAGAACTATTTCCACACATTTTCACCAAAGCATTTTTTATAACTAGATGGCCTCTTTCAACCATGTCTTCAGCTTCAGGATAATAAGGTGTAGCCACTATGACTTTAGAACCAATACTTTCCACAGCTTCTTTAAATTCAGCTCCATGCTCTGCCCCACCATCAAAAGTCACCAACTTCATCAACCCATACCTAAACACCCATACCATCTGAAAAAAATTCTACCATGTATTTGTCAGTCAAATTCACCAGAGGCACCGCCTCAACCCAACCAGACAAATCATCCCTGGCAACAATCAGGTATTTATACCTGCCCTATTTGATATGGTAAGCATCCAGACTAAGTATTCCAAAAATAGTTGTCTCACCAGTAGCATGGCCAACCTCTTTAGGTTTCAAATGACTTCTTCTTTGACATTCTTCACAAGATTGAACCCAACCCTGCACAGCCAACTTCATACCTGGCCACCAAAATCTATTTTCTACTCTTTTATAAGTCTCCCCAAAGCCTCTATGACCAAGGTCTTCTTTCAAAGACTTCAAAACCAACTCTTGACCCTTCTTCTGAGTCGTTACCACTTGAGGATTTGGATGTCTCCTCCTCATCAACTTCCTTCCTGACACATAGAAGCCAGGAATCTTCTTCTTGATTGCTACCCAAGTATCATCCTCACAAATATCCGGCCTCACCAAGGTTAACATATATTCAACCATAATAAAATAAAATTCTGTCTGACCCCAGGTCTTGTTTAAAAAAATCCAACAAAACAACATCCAAGGGTACAAACCTATCATTGAAATCTCCCATGTACACATGAGTGACAGGACCAGCCCAACCAGGACACCAATCCCTAAATTTTGGCACCTCCTTTTTCTTCCACTGAATCTTGAGAGAATCCAGTTCACCAAAAAAAACACCATTCTCCAATTTTGAGCCATCTTAAACAACAGCCCCATCTTCATCAACAAAAACATCCTGATAACCTGAATCAAGATCAGAACCATCCAGTTTAACTTCTTGGTGGAGGAGAGAACAATCATCTAGTTAAGCCACTTGGGGGAGGAGAGAAAAATCTTCAGAACCTTTGCACTGGCCCTAATCACTTGAAAATCTTCATCAAATTCTTCAGAATCAGAATCTTCATCTGTGGGTGGTCTTCTTGATAATCCATCTGGCATCGTAAAAGTCTTACATGGCTTGTGCACCAGGTCAAAAGAAAAATGTTGAATAAATTCCACCCACCTAGTCATTGGAGCATTTGGAAGACTAGGTGTGTTGATCATTTGAACCAGAGATTTAGTATCCACCTGCAACTCAAAATGCTGCCCCACAAAACTGTTTGTAGCTTCTTCAAAATTTTTGCTACACCACATTATTCCAAATTTGGCTGAGAATACCTAGATTCCACCTTATTCAAAACTACAGACTCATACCTTACTGGCCTGAACCTCCCAGATTTATCTTCCTGAGACAAAACAGCACCAGCAGCAATAAAACTTGAGTCCACCGCTGTAGACAATCCTATAGTACTAGCTATAGGCCTTGACCAAGGGAGTTGGAGAAAAACCAGAGAGAAAATCCCCTGTCCCTTTAGAAAAATAGAGTGAGATTTACTTGCTAAAGTAAGTTGGTTCCTGTTTTGCTAAAGCCCCTTTTCAACACACTTGACTGCTTGATGAGCCAAGAAAGTAGTCCCCAGATAGAATACCAGACCAAAGAACTGAAATGTAGAACAAAGTTCACACCAGAGACAGCAAAGATACTTGATGTATGCTGCAAATACACACCAGAGACAGCAATAATACTTGCTATAGCTTGCAAGACTATAACAGAGAAACAGTTGCCAAAGTTAAGTTAAATGAAGAACTCACTTGCAACAAACACAGTCAATTGTGGCCAGAAAACAGTGAAAACTGAGTGAGGAACAATGATATCACCTCCGGATGGTTGTATGATGAGTAAGGTTGCCCCAAACTGTCTTATTCACTATGTACACACAGACCACTAACTAAGAGCCCATGCGCACCCACCAATCTGGCGCCTGTACCTGCCAGATTGCATAAAAATCCCTCCTGGAGCGCTCCCCAACCTCCTAAAACAGAGGCGGGCAAGCCGCCCAACGTCGGAGATGCCGCCTGAAGCGGCCCGGCCTCCCTGAAGCCAGAAAACCAATAAAAACCACTAATCTACTTAAAAAAATTAGCTACAACTACTAAAACCTTTAAAACACGGAATTTCACTATAACAACATTGAGACATGAAATATAGAGAAAAATTAGCTCTATCAAATGGTACTAAGCACTTAACCCTAAGACTTAAGGTTAGCCCGTAAAACACGAAAAACAAAATTAAACAGCAATCTTTTATAAATGAAAAATGAGGAAATGACCCCTTAAAACTCAGAATATGAAAAATGTCTTCAAGACATAAAATATAGAGAAAAATCAGGGCTATCCAATGATTGTACCCACATACACGCAGACCCAATATCTACGGAATAAAACCATAAAAATACCAAATTACTTAACAGATGTCAATTAAGACATGCACAAACAGCGCCAAATCACACAAAAAAGGCCCCTGTCAATGTTGGAAGACCACACTGCCAGACAATTTTTTCCATCTTTCCTTCCATAATAAAACTTGTGAAGAATGATATCTTCACCTACCACCTTCTTCAACTTCTGAAAAGCCTCTTCAAACTCTTCAAACCATTCCCACTCCTCATCTTTCCTGGTCAAACTTCTTAAAAGTGAAGCCAACAAATAAAAATCCTTCATAAAAATCCTGAAGTACACACAAAATCCCAAAAATCCCCTAAATTCAGTAGTATTTTTGGCCTTGGCCATGACTGAGTTTTATTAACTTTCTTCTTTTCCATAATCCTTCCCTCCTTACATACAACATGACCCAGTATTTCCAGAGCAAGAACTTAAAAACAAAACTTTGACCCAGAAATGGTCAAACCAGACTCTTCAATTGTAAACAATACTCTCTCTAGAGTAATTGCATATTCCCAAAAAATCTCCTTATATCTGGGTTCTCCTTCAGCACCTCATTTCAATAATCAGTGAAGGGTCCTTTAATTCCACCTCCATCAATAAAAATACCAGCATGAGTCGGAACCTCATCTTGTAAAATCCAAGCCATTTGAGCTTGATATACTGCTACTGAATTAGTTGCTCCTTGAGGCAGACTAGTGAGCTGAAATCTTCCCAGAGGAGTCTCAAAAATTGTGAGTGGCTGTGAATTTGTGTGAAGCTCCCTTTCATCATAACCACCCATCCTATCACCAAAACCATAACATACCCTTCCAGCAAAAGCTTCCACAAAGTCCTTCGGACTTTGCGGCATCCCTAAATTCTTAATAGTGACTCTATTCAAGGCCCTAAGATCATGCACCAACCTCAGCTTCCCATTCTGTTTCTTAACACAGAAAACCGGACTTGAGTAACTAGAAGTTGATTTTTCATACAATCCTGTCCTGACTCTTTCCCTAAAAATTTCCACAAAATCATTCCTAATAGCAGCTGGAATTGGAATAGGTTTGATTTTCCAAGGCTCATGAAAAACCACAGGAATCAAGCAAGGTTCCCCATAAGAGTGATTCAACACACCTCGTTCATCTTCAACAAATGCCAGTTCTTTCTCTCTGAGCACAATAATGTGAAACAACAAATTCTTTTCCTCATCAGACAACCACCCATCAGGACCAAAATTAATAACATTCTACCTTTCCACAGTCACCCGAGCCGTTTCCACAAAATCAGGAAGATTCTTCATCAGAGGAGTACAGTAATGATTTCTTGACAACAAAGGTCTCCTCAAAGGAGTATTCAAACCTACAGGCATAGGCTCATTGAAAGGCCTAATCTTCTGTGCTACCTTCTTGTACTTTGCGGCTCCACCGTCAAATTGAGGGATCTTAACGAAGTCTTCATCACTAGACCTGGAACAGAAACTAAGGGTTTCCCCATTGCTCACATGTGTGGCCCAGGTAATGTTTTTGAAAGGTGTAGAAGAAACCCTAGCGGTGCAAAATTGGGAGGACTTACTTTTAGACCCCAATTTCACTACTCCACAACTTTTTGGCAATTCCACATCTTAATCTTTGCTTCCATCTACAAAATCTTCAAATCTTGATTCATCTTCTGAATCACATCTTCTAAAGTTATGCAGTTTATCCTCATTCCGTAGGCCCAAAAATTGATCTTGAAAATCTTTTTTCTTCAAAAATTCATGCAATTTAACCTCATGCTGGAGGCTAAAAAATTGATCTTGGTGATCTTTACAAAAATAATTCTTTTCTCCTTTTTTAATTATCTTCCGATTTTTTTCTTGCTTTTCTACAGTTATCTTGAAATTTTTATATTCTTTTCTTTAGTTTTCATTCATCTTACAAAAATAAACAGGGGTTTCCCCAATTTTCACAGATGTGGCCAAGGTAAGGTTTTTGAAAGGTATTGAAGAAGTCCTAGCAGTGCACAATTGGGAGGACTTACTTTTAGACCCCAATCTCACCACTCCACAGCTTTTTCGCATATCTTTCAATAAAGATATATAACCAATCTTCTTTTTTGAACTTGAATTAAAAATAATTTAAAATCTTGAAAGAGAACAGATACTTGATAAAATAAATGAAGAATACTAGCAGATAAGAGAAACATTAACAATAGAAAGTTGAAAATCCACTTGGTATATATAAAAGGGAGCTGACCTACTACAACCTGGGATTTCCTCATCTTGGGGAGTTGTTGTAGCACTAGGGCAATCAGCCCTTATTACTCTAAAAAAGAAAGACTCTCACTTGAGCCTGAGCCACACTCCAAAAAACCAGAGGCGGCACCCACTTCTTCTCCTCTCCTACAACAATCCATGCACTGACACATTAAATACAAGCAAGGCCTGGTATCCCAACCATCATCTCCAGGAGATGATAACCTCATGTGAAGCCTCCTTTCATCTTCACCAGTCAACTTCAAACTGATTCCCATATCAAACTGATAACCAATTCTTGCTTGAAAATCTATCAAGAATGGTCCACCCAAATCAGCCTTTAAATTTTCTTTGGCAATGTAAAAATGAACCTTCCCTGAAGCTCCACCAACATCCAGCTTCAAAAATTCAGCTGTCCCAATTAACTCAGTGACATGGCCACCAATCCCTCTTAAATTTCCTCAAATTCCTGTCTTGATGGGGAGGCCAAGATGAGTAGCCTCAAACAAAGAAATCAGGTTAATCTAAGAACCTGAATCCACCAACGCCCTAGCCTCCCTGCCATTCAGGGTGACATTGACATCACCCAGAGGAGCTGAAAAATGAGTTTCAAACCCCTCACCCAGCTTCTCATCATAATCAAAAATGTATTCCACCTCCTCAGAAGAAACCCTTCTCCTGGCAAACAACTTTTTTGTCTATCATCCAGACCAGGACTGCTAGCATACAATTCCCCATAAGAAAGGGAAACCTGACCCTGATTCATACTTTCAAGAACAGAGTCCATAACATTATATTGGCCAGAAACTACTGGCCTCTCAAAGTAAGCCCTTGGATTCACTACCTTGGTCCTAGAAAACTCTTGAGGACCAGAACCACCAACAGATTTTCCATCAACAGGAATCAAACCAGATCCCTCACCAGAACCTCTAACTCCAAGACACTTTTTCAATGAAGCCAAAGGGACTTCCTCCTCTGAGTCAGAATCAACATCCATTGGCATTGGATCACCATTCATGTCCAATGCACCAAAAATGGGGGCCCATATCAGCGATCACCTTCTGCATCTTGTACAGCTCCTCTTTGCTGTACTTCCTACTAGCTGCACTCAGCTTAGGATTCACCTTTGAAGCCTTAGGCTTGGTTGGGCCTGACAACTGCTCTTAGACCTTCCCACCTTTCCTGCTTCTACGTCATAAACACCAGCCAAGAATTCACGTCTTGACTTTCAACAACAAGAATACAACTCAAATCCATCAAAGGAAGTAGAAAAAGAGACCTTATTAACCTCCTTCTACTTTCCATTGACATAATCATCTGCCTTAGCATAAGAATTCCCCTGATCAGGGATCTCCTCAAACATTAGCCTCCTCAGATTGAGACCATTCCTTCTACTGACCAAAACAACAGAAGCCTGCCCCTCACTGGGCTTCACAAATGAACCATCAGGGATCTTTTACACCCTGCCATCAAACTCCACCTTTCCTTCTGACACATCTCTGCTCATAGCCCAACAATCATTGAACTTGTTCCCCCTCATGCTGCAATAAGAGCAGACCCAAGAATAACTCCTACCAGCCCTCCTATCAAAATCTCTAGACTGAGAAGGAGCCCTATTGGCCTTCTTAGCCTCCTGAACAAAAACATGTAGCTATTTTGTCAGATCAACCAGCTTCTCCACCACTGGGTCCCTCTCCTGCTTGGGAACCTCCACCATAATCTTCTCTTCCTTCTTCACTCTACTCTCCTCTTCAGCCAAAGCCTCACTGAACTTTCTGACATATTTGGAACACCCCTCCTGATAGGTGTCCACAGCCAATAACTTCAAATGGGCCTCCACAGCCTCCTTCACCTTGTCCAAGGCAGGTAACTTCTTGTCCCCATTGGAAAGAGTCTTCATCAAGTCCTTCCTTGACAACTCCTTGAACAAATCCATCCTAACATCTCTAGCCAGGGCAGACCATAAACATCCTTGGAAGAATTTTCATGTGCTAGCTTCTCCACTTCCACCAAATTTTCTACCACAGGATCAAACTGTAGCAGAAACTCCCTGTAACTGAGTGAAATACTAACACCACCATAAGACTGCAATTGACTGAAAACATTCTTCAGATCAACAATAGTGAGCCTGAAACCCCATCTACCCATCATCTCCCTACACAACAACTTCCAGTCCCTCTTCTTGTAGCCAGACATGGCCACAACCTCCTTCTCCACTGCCCTATCACCAATAAAGAAAATGATCTTCTTCACCATTTCCAGGTAAGAAGCACCATCCACACCAGAAGCAGCTTCTTATTTCTCCAGAAACCACTTCACATCTTCCCCATTAAACTTGGTACCATCTTAAGTTTTAATCCTAACACACTCTCTAACCATCACAGCAGGAGGACCTTCCCTCCACTGACAGTCACCACAGAAATTGATGAATCGGAAGCCATTCTTCCAGACTAAAACAACCAAAAAGGACCAACCAAGACAACAGAGATTCCAAAGAACTAGAAGGTTCAACCCAACATTGGGCGCTAGAAATGTAGACAATCCTATAGTACTAGCTATAGGCCTTGACCAAGGGAGTTGGTGTAAAAACCAAGAGAGAAAATCCCCTGTCCCTTTAGAAAAATAAAGTGAGAATTACTTGCTACAGTAAATTAGTTCCTATTTCTATTTCCTCTTTTCCAACACACTTGACCTCCTTATCAGCCAAGAGAGTTGTCTCCTGAAAGACTATCAAACCAAAGAACTGAAATGTAGACCAATGTCCACAACAGAGAAAGAAATGATACTTGATGTAGGTTTCAAATCCACACCAGAGACAGCAACAAGACTTGATATATCTTGCAAGACTACACCAGAGAAGCCAGTTGCCAAGTTAAGTAAAATGAAGAACTCACTTTGCAATAAACACAGCCAATTGTGGCAAGAAAACATTGAAAACTGAGTGAGGAACAAGTATATCACCTCCAGATGGTTTTATGATAATTAAAGTTGCCCCAAACTGTCTTATTCACTATATACACACAGAACACTATCTAAGAGCCCATGCACACCATCATATTTGGCATTTCTGAGTGCCAAATTGCATAAAACCCCTTTAGAAACATTTCCCAGCCTTCTAGCACTGAGGCAGGCCATCAGCCTGACGTCAGGAGGCCCACCTGGGGTGGCAAGACCACCCTGAAGCCAGAAAACCACCTTAAATCTCCAAAAATACCCAAAAAACTTATATAAATTAACTACAACTATGAAGAACCTTTATAACACATAATTAGGCTATAATAACGTTGAAACATGAAATGTAGAGAAAAATTAGGCCATTCTAATAGTACTAAGCACTTAACCCTAAGACTTAAGGTTGGCCCCTAAAACGCAAAAAAAATAAACAGAAATCTTTATAAATGAAAAATGAGAAATAATTCCTTAAATACTTAGATTATGAAAAATGTCACAAAACAAAAAATATATTGAAAAACTGGGGCTATCCAATGGTAATACCCACATCCCTGCAGTCCAAATATTTGCCAAATAATTCCAGAAAAACACCCGCTTATTAAATAATGCCATTTAATAAATATCAAAAAAATGCCAAATAGACCAACAAAGGGCTCCACCAATATTGGAAGACCACATTGGGTTTAATTTTTTGTTTCTCTTTTTCCCCTTAAATTGTATGTTTTAATTAATTTCCTGAAATCTTTTGTTTCACATTAATATTACTTTTGTATATAAATTTGATGCACCTCAGAGGTATCCTTTACTATAAAACGGCCTTAGAATTACTCTTTTGTAGGCATCACTTACATTAAAATACTTACAATAATTCAATTACTTTATTACTATTTTTTGGCTTTATAAGTCTAATAAAACTATTAAATAAATTACTATAGGTTGCTTTAAGTTTATTAGTAATTATAATTGTTATTTATGTAGAAATCAAATACTTACTTGATCAATAATCCTCATTAAACCAGTACTCCTTGTTGTGTCACTTCTCACAAATTTGTCTTTGCACTTCTTTCATCAATTATTTTATTTCTTTTATTTTTTTATTTCAATCTGTAGTTTACTATTCCTTTTTATTTTTCTCCTACATCTTCCTCTTCTTCCCCTTTTTCTTTCCTCCTTCTTCTAGAAAAAAAGCAGACAATTGAGGGCCTTTAAAAATGACGGTGACACCTTTCCACAAATGACAAAACGCACATACCATCTTGCAAAAAGCCAAATTTTTTAACACAAATGTGTTTCAAACTTGGGTTCAATATTTTTGGTTTATAATATATATTAATATATATATTTCAAGGTTATTTCTCAATCACTATAGTAAGTAAACCTTTGAAACTATCAGCTATATTATTAAATTTTTATTGCAATAACAGTGTCTTGGCTATTTTCCTGAGTCACTGAGTGTAAGTGATCAATTTTTTTTTAAAAAAAATTTTTTCTCCTAGTTGACCATAATAGAGTTATTATCTTAGTCCTAGAAGATTATTATTTTCTTAAAGAATTATTGAATTAAATTTTTTATTAAAATTTTGATATTATTGGTTGACCATAATAGTACTCAGATCTTAGTCCCAATATTACCAATATATTTTTTAGTATTAATTATTTTTGGTTGACTTATTAAACCTTTTTGGTTGGTCCCATGATAATTATTTTTATTTCTTAATAAAATAATTGGTAATTAAATATTTTTTGTATTATATTTTTATTAGGGTGTATCAATGTTGACCAATCCGCAATTAAATTAATTGCGGAAAATAATCTGCATACCCCAATTTTCTTCTGCAATTATTTTTGCTAATAATTGGTTTATAAGACACTTTGTGTGTCAATGTTCACCTCTTATCCAACATTTTTTTACTCAATTTTTCATAACCACATCTTGGACAACTTTCTGTCATAACCACATCTTGACCTACTTTCTGCCATAACCACATCTTGGACTACTCTCTGGATATGGCTTCTACCTTGCTACACACTCACATTCTCGTCCCATCCTGTCCATTCTATCGACTCAGAACCCCTTTCCATCTCATCTCCTTGTTTCAGCTCCTTTTCATCTTCATTTATATTTTAACATGCCTCGTTGTCCTAGATCTTCTCAAAGGCAGCCATCACCGAGTTGTTCTTCAATTCCCACTACTCCCTCTTTCCCCTGCTCAGCCAATAAATCTAAGACCGTTCAATTAAAAAAAGATTATCATCTCATTCTTATCTACTGGCTGAAAACCAAATCTAACTATGATTCTTGTTTTGGTACTAAGTATTAAACTAAAGTAGGACAGCCCCCAGCATCAAAAGTTAATGGCTATCTTTTAATGGAAAATGAATTACATAATAAGACCAAGGGAAGGATTGATCTTTTGCCTAAAAAGATTTCTGAACACTTCAAGCATTACCAAGCCAAATAAAAGAAGGCAAATTCTCTTTCATCTTCCACTTGTTTTGGGGTTACCAACATTGATATAACTAAGGGTATCAAATCCATAGACAATAAACTTGAATCTTTATGTCCTTACTTTGAAGAGATGGATGCAATTTTGGGAGAGTGAGCCGATGTTATCCTGTAAACATGTTGGATGGAGAAGATCCTATCTCTGAACATGATGTTGAAGCAAATCTTTTCCCATCCTCTTCCTCCACTCAAGCCTCCCCTCATTTGAATGAGACATATCTAGATAGCTTTTCTGTAGATCCTATAGGCGATTTAACCCAATCAAATCTAACTCAGGTCTGTTTCTTTTTTCTTTTATCTTATCATTTCTATTTTTTATTTAATTATCTTTTTCTTATTTCTTAAAAGGCTGATGAACAAACCCAGGATCCTCAATCAACTGATTCTGAAGGTAGTGACAACAATGAGGAGGAAAATATGACCTTGAACAAGAACCGTAGGGCTTCAAGTAGTCTAAATTTCCACTCACAAAGAAGAAAAAAAAGTGATACTTCATCACAAACCCCTTTTTCGTCTATGGAACAATTTTTAGAGAAAGTGATGCAAGTAAGTGATACCATACCTCTTATTACTTTACTCTACTTTTCTTCCATTTTATATTAATTTTTATTATCTCTCTAGAACAAGTAGAAATTGCTAAAGAGACTCTAAGCTTTAAAAAGAAGAAATATGAGCTCTCTTTAAGAAGGTATGATAGGCTATAAGATTTGGAAGAGAGGAAGTACGATCTCTCTTTACAGAAGGATAATCGGGCCTCAAGATTTGGAGGAGAGGAAGTATGAGCTCTTTTTACGGAAGGATTGTTGGGCCCAAGATTTGGAGGAGAAGAAGTTTGAGTTAACTCTAAGTTTGAAAAATCAAAAAAAGAGGAAAAAACAGTTGAACATCAAAACCTATTAGAGTAGATGAAATATAAGTTTGATCATGAAGAAAATTCTGAAAATAAAGATTTCTTGATAGAATGTGTTAAAGCTAATAAATCTGTTGAGGAAATTGAACGTTTAAAGAAATTGTTGGATGACTAGTTTGTTTTATTTCTCTCACACTTCAACTTTTCATATTTATTTGTACATAAAATTTACAATAATTTTCTGTATTTCATTACTCTATCAATCATTACTTGAATTTTAGTATTTTAATGTTAAATATTCTTTTTTTAAATAAAATTTTCATGTCTCCTTTGAAAATTTGACGATCCCCCACCCCTGGATTCTTTTGAAGTAAGGGGTGGGTATCACCAAAATTCTTTCATGTCATGAATCTTGAAAGTCTTATATGAAACTTTGGCTTTACTACCCCCTGCATTTTCTGGTATCCCCAAAATTCATACATGTCAAGAATTTCACAAGTCTTATAAGAAATTTTGGCAAATCCCCCATGGATTTTATTGAAGTAAGGGACGGTGTAGACAATCCTATAGTACTATCTATAAGCCTTGACCAAGGGAGTTGGAGAAAACCAGAGAGAAAATCCCCTGTCCCTTTAGAAAAATAGAGTGAGATTTACTTGCTAAAGTAAGTTGGTTCCTGTTTTGCTAAAGCTCCTTTTCAACACACTTGACTGCTTTATGAGCCAAGAAAGTAGTCACCAGATAGACTACCAGACCAAAGAAATGAAATGTAGAACAAAGTCCACACCAGAGACAGGAAAGATACTTGATGTAGGCTGCAAATCCACACCAGAGACAGCAATAATACTTGCTATAGCTTGCAAGACTATAAAAGAGAAAAAAGTTGCCAAAGTTAAGTTAAATGAAGAACTCACTTGCAACAAACACAGCTAATTGTGGCCAGAAAACAGTGAAAACTGAGTGAGGAACAATGATATCACCTCCGGATGGTTGTATGATAATTAAGGTTGCCCCAAACCGTCTTATTCACTATGTACACACAGACCACTTACTAAGAGCCCATGCGCACCCACCAATCTGTCACCTGTACCCACCAAATTGAATAAAAACCCTCCTGAAGCGCTCCCCAACCTTCTAAAACAGAGGCGGGAGGGCTGCCCAACGTCTGAGGTGCCGCCTGAAGCGGCCCAGCCTCCCTGAAGCCAGAAAACCAATAAAAACAACTAATCTACTTTGAAAAATTAGCTACAACTACTAAAACCTTTAAAACACGTAATTTCACTATAACATCATTGAGACATGAAACATAGAGAAAAATTAGCTCCATCTAATGGTACTAAGCACTTAACCCTAAGACACATACCCGCAGAACCAATATACACAGAATAAAACCAGAAAAACACCCAATTCCTTAACAGATGTCAATTAAGACATGCACAAACAGTGCCAAATCACACAACAAAGGCCCCTGCCAATGTTGGAAGCCCACATCCTCCCTCCAATTGATAATGTCAACATTCTTTCTTCATCCAACCACGATGTTCAACCTTCTTCCCAATTCTGCCTCTGAAATGGGCCCTTGCTAATACTGCATCGACAATAATTTAATCTGCACCATGACACCACCTGTCCATCCATACAGAACGTCCTGCGATGTCTTCCAATCTAGAAAGAAGACCTTCCACAGACCTGGTCCAATATCTTCTGCAACAGATTCACCTCCACCTCAACCTGGTCCATCTTCTGCCAGCACCAAAAGATCTAGGCCATCCATCCTGATACCCAGATTAATCAAAAAGCTTCACCCTTCCCAGAAGAGTTCCACAACCCATAAAACAACTAGTTCCACCATCCCTGGTCCATCTGATGGTAAAGAACTTTCATTTCTTCCTTCAACTTTAAAACTGATAACTTCTCAGTTCCTCCATCTTCTGATAGTGATGATAACAATGTAGGATCCATTGCACCACCAACACCAAACCACTTGCCCACTATCAAGGCCAAGTTCAAACAACACACATCTCAACAGAAACAACTTCTGCTTCACTACTTCCAATCCACTCCTGCTAGAGATCCACAGGACATTGAGAACAGAAGACACCTCATTCACCAGTTCAAGGCTAATTCTGAACACTTCATTTTATCTCTTGATTCCCTCTGTAATTCCACTAGTACTTGAGTTTGATCCAGAAAAGAAAAATTGACTACACCCTCTATAGGATTTAACCATAAACAACCCTCAGTTTTTAGTTTTGGGGGACCATCCTCATTTTATAGTCTTGGGGGACTCAAAAACCCTCAGTTTAAAGTCTTGGGGGACTCAAAAACCTAAATCATAAACCCAGAACCAGAGATCAAGCACATTAAGACACGGAGAAAAAACTAAAATTCTGGGTTAATTGTAAATAGAGCTTCCAGCCCATCAATTACCCCCAAACTTGCCTTTGCTAAATTTGGTGGCTCCCCCTGTGGATAATCTCCACCAATCTTTCAAAACCAACTCCAACAACAAAACTCATTTCTCAGTTTATAGTCTTGGGGGACTCACAACCCTCAGTTTAAAGTCTTGGGGGACTAAACCAACAAAAATCCCCAGTTTGAAGTCTTGGGGTACTAACACAGTGTTCAGTTTAAAGTCTTGATGGACTAGTCTTGATAGAATCTTGAAACCAGCCAGTTTAAAGTCTTGGAGGACTAACAGAAACCAGATTTCAGTTTAAAGTCTTGATGGACTGGCGGAATTTTGCATAAATTAGACGCAGCCCATTTCATACAGACCACCCCTACAGCCAACCTGCTAAACTTCCACCTTCACTTCATCATCTACCCATCACTGACAAAAATCTCCTCCTATCCCTTTCCATCATCTTTTCTCACCACAGATCATGGCTGGATCTCCTGATGTTAACTCTTCTACTCTCCCTTGCTTCACTGCTCCCAAGGACTATGCCTGCAAACAGTGCATCCACATGTGCAGACCTTGCACATTCACTCTTCCAACTCCTGAAGCCAAATTCTACAACAGGGCTTGTGATTCTTTCTATTCCAAAAAGAAAAGATGTGACAGAGATGCCAACTACACTATTCCTCCTCCTTCACCTTCTCATAAATACATCTCTAGATCCCCTACCAGATCCCCAGAGATTGGTCCTTCCTTTTCCTCTTTATCTTCAGCACCTTCCAGAAGATCCAGAAGCTCAGCTTCCAGAACTCTTCACAAAAGACCAGCCTTAGCTTCCCAATAAACTACTTTTATCTCCACCAAATTAGCTCCAAAAGCTTCAAGATTAGCTCCCAGGCTTCTAGACCACATCCAGGTGGCCCGCCTGCTTCACTGGACAGTGAAAATCTGGCTCAAAATCTCCAAAAACAACTGGAAAACAGCCAAATTCAATCAATCAACAAAAACAACTCTACACGATCACCTCCCACTGCTCCCAGAGTAATGCAGACAACCCTTCCAACGTCCAAAAACTTCACTTTTTCCAAAACTTCTAGGAGACCTGCCAGAGAATCCAAGAAGAAACCAGAACACCCAACACTTCACCCAAGCAACAACTCCATCCCCAGCTAAGACAAAGAAAATACACCTCTCCTTTGTCAGACAACTATTCTTCTGACAGTTCCAACTCTTAAAAAGCTCAATCTAGAAGAGATAAATCTGCTTCCAAATCACCCTCTCGTGTTCCATCTCTTAACAACCCTGGTACTCCATCACCAGCACCTCCTCCAGCTGAATCCAACAGAAATAACAACCACAACAACAACAACAATCCCACTTCTCCAACTAGGCCCCAGTAACATCAGCCTCCTAGTTCACCTTCTCAAAATCATTCAGAGGAAGACCAAGAGAATCTATATCTTTCCCTGGTTGATCCACCCACTATGACCATTTCATAATCTTCAGAGATCCAAATTCCAGCTGCTTACAAATTTGATGAGCTTCCAATCTGTAAGTACCAAATTAATTTATCCCATTTCTTCAACAAAATTAATTGCTGATCCAATTCTCCTTGTCTAGTTGGCACCCTTCCTCCTGAATCTATTATTGGAGTTGGCCAAACTCTTGAAACTTCTTTGACCCTGGTTTATGGAGACATGAAGAAACACCTAAGCAACATGTGTTCCAACATGCTAAAAGCCTTTGCCCTCCATGGACCTTTGAATGACTTTGAAAAATACCTGAGAAAGCGCCTGTTGGACGACCACTGGAAAATGTCTAGTATCATTAAACACACCCTCCAGCACTCCATTCCTGCCTCTTCTTCTTCCTCCTCTGAACTTCCCCCTAATCCAATTCCTGACCATTACAATCCCTATAATCTCTCCAGAAGGATGCACTTCAAAGAACACAGTGCTTCCCATAATCCTAACAAAAAACAAAAACAACATCACAATCCGGACCAGCCTCCAGAAGCTTCATCATCCAGACAATGAGCTCCTGCAAAAGATTAGAAGCATAAAAATAATATAAAACAATTAATAAAAATAATTTCAGAAATTTTTTATTTATTTATTTTATTTTTATTTTATTTTTTTATATTTTACTAATATACTAAAATTAAAAATTGATAAATAAAATGAAATCAAATTAATGAAATAAAATATAATATAAAAAATAATAGAAATGGTATCCCCCAGCCAATTGATGAGCTGATCCCCTAATACCTTACCCACATCCAAGCGCACCTTGATGTGGATACACAATTAAATCTTTTAAATGATTAACAGAAAACAAAATTCAAAAAATTTAGAAATTCAGAAGATAATAAAAATAATCAAACACAGAAACACATGAAATAAATAATAAATAAAAAAAGAAAATAGCATTGCCCAGCCAATTGATGAGCCTTTCCCCACCAATGCTTGCCCACATCCAGGTGACCCTGATGTGGTAACACCCTATATTTTTGATTTTATAATTTTAACAACCCCCATAAAAAATTAAGAGAAAAAAAGAGAAAAAAGAAAATAATCTAAAACTGCTATCTAGCAAAAACATAACTGCAAAATCAAAGACAGTCCAGCTCCATAGATGGTCCAATAAGTGAAAATCCGATCCATAGAAATGATCACTGGGTGGGATCCCTCCAATAAGTAAAAATGATAGGAGACCACCAGTGATCCACCACCAACCCAAAAAAACCAAAGATAAAGAAGCCAGTCCCAAACCAGTTTAAAGTCATAGTGGACTTGAAACCTGAATAATAAACAAAAGAACTAGAATTCAACTAGGAAAAACAAAAGACTTGAGACAGAAATTCTGGGGTAACTGTTCTCCAGAGCAGCGAGCTCATCAGTTGACCCCACACTTGCCAAAATAAAATCTAGAAGCCCCCCCTGGGTACCTTCTAAGAAAAACACAACATCCAACACAATAAACCAAAACCAATAAGAGTGAAGAGTCCAGCACTTGGAAACCAAAGGAAATTCTAGTTTAAAGTCATAGAGGACTAAATCCTGTGAAAAGAAACCAATACTAGGGTTAAACCAAATTAAGAGAAAGGGTTGGAAACAGAAAATCTGGGGTAACTGTTGATAGAGCAGCCAGCCCATCAGTCACCCCTACACTTGCCAAGATCAAATCTAGAAGCACCACCCATGGGTACCTTCTAACAAAAAGTTTACAACACAAAAGTTGCTCTGCAACACCAAAAAATTCTCAAACAAAAACATTTCATAGTTTATCCTCATTGTGGAGTCAATCTTCTTCATGTCTAGGGCCTCTGGGATAAAACCTATTCACTTGGTCTGCAGCCACCCTCTTTTTCAAGACTGCACCATCCAACTCTTCCAAAACATAAGAACCTCCAGACACCTGAGATCTGACTCTGTAAGGTCCATTCCATCTGTCAGAAAACATTTTCCCCCACTGACTCTCCAAACTTCTATTATACACCAAAACCAAACAGCCAGGTTTCAAGGGATTCCTGAGTCTAAGAGCCAACTTCTTGTCCCAGTACCTGACTGATTGATTCCTAATCTTCATCATTCTAGAGTATGCCTTCTCTTCACATTCCTCTCTACATTCCAACTGTTGCATCCTGTCACAGAGCAAATCTTCTGTTGAGTGCACTTCATCCCAATCAATTCCAAGATAAGAGACAGCTTCCAAGTCCACTGGCAGAACGGCTTTCTGACCAAACACTAACTCATAAGGAGAATATCCAGTTGTCCTCTTCACAGTGACCCTATCAGCAAATAACACCAAGGGTAAATAATGCCTCCACTTTTCAGCACTATCTCTGCACATCTCTACCAAAGCATTCTTGATGACTTGATGGCCTCTTTCAACCATGCCTTTAGATTCAGGATTATACGGTGTAGCCACTCTAACTTTAGAACCAATACTAGCCACAGCTTCTTTAAATTCAGCACCAAACTCTGGCCCTCCATCAACAGTCACCAACTTCATCAACCCATACCTATATATCCACTCCTTCTTCAAAATCTCTGCCACATTCTTGGAAGTCAAATTAACCAGAGGCACTGCCTCAACCCAACCAGACAAATCATCCCTAGAAACAATTAAGTATTTATACCTGCCCTCTTTAATATGGATAGCATCCAGACTGACACTTCCAAAAACAGTTAATTCACCAGTAGCACGGCCCACCTCTTTAGGTTTCAAGTGACTTCTTCTTTGAAATTCTTCACAAGATTGAACCCAACACTGCACAGCCAACTTCATACCTGGCCACTAAAATCTGTCTGCTACTCTTTTATAAGTCTCCCCAAAGCCTCTATGACCAAGGTCTTCATGCAAAGACTTCAAAACCAATTCTTGACCCTTCTTCTGAGTCACCACCACTTGAGGATTTGGATGTATCCTCCTCATTAACCGCCTTCCTGACACATAAAATCCAGGACTCTTCTTCTTGATTGTCAACCAAGTATCATCATCACAACTATCTGGACTCTCCAAGGTCAACAGATATTCCACCAAAATAAAATAAAACACAGACTTACCCCAGGTCTCATCTTCAAAATCTAATAACACCACATCCAAGGGTACAATTCTCTCATCAAAATCACCAGTATGAACATGAGCCAATTGAGCAGCCCAACCAGGACACCAATCCTTAAATTTTGGCACGTCCTTCTATTTCCACTGAACCTTGTGAGAATCCAGTTCACTAACAAGAACACCCTTTTCCAAATTTGAGCCTTCCCAAACAACAACTCCATCTTCATCTACAAAAACATCCTGATCACCAGAATCAAGATCAGATCCAGCCAGTTTAGCTTCTTGGGGGAGTTCAGAAAAATCTTCAGCACCCTTTGTGCTGGCCCTAACCACTGGAAAATCTTCATCAAAATCTTCAGCCTCAGAATCTTCACCTGTAGGTGGCCTTCTTGATAATCCATAAGGCATAGTAAAAGTTTTACCTGGTTTATGTACCAGGTCAAAAGAAAAATGTTGAATAAATGCCACCCACCTAGTAAGTGGAGCATTTGGAAGACTAGATGTATTGATCATCTGAACCAAAGATTTTGCATCCACCTGCAGCTCAAAATGCTGCCCTTAAAAAACCGTCTTCAGCTTCTTTAAAATTTTAGCTACACCACACAATTCCAACTTAGGTTGAGAATACCTAGATTCCACCTCATTAAACACCACAGACTCATATCTTACTGGCCTGACCCTTCCAGTCTTCTCGTCCTGAGACAAAACAGCACCAGCAGCAATATAACTTGAGTCCACTGCCAGATAAATTTTTCCAGCACCAACGCCATAATCCAACTTGTGAAGAAAAATATCTTCACCAACAACATTTTTCAATTTCTGAAAAGCCTCTTCACACTCTTCAGTCTATTCCCAATCTGCATCTTTTCAGGTCAACCTCCTTAAAGGTGAAGCCAACAAAGAAAAATCCTTAATAAAAATCCTGAAATATACACATACACCCAAAAATCCCCTGACTTCAGTAGTATTTTTAGGCCTTGGCCATGACTAAATTTTATTAATCTTCTTCTTCGCCATAATTATTCCCTCTTTACATACCACATGACCCAGAATTTCCAAAGCAAGAACACAACAACAGAATTTTGACCCTGAAATGGTCAAACCAGCCTCTTCAATGCTAAACAACACTCTCTCTAGAGTTATTGCATATTCCCACACAAACCTCCTTATGCCAGGGTTCTCTGCTAACACCTCATTGCCATACTCAGTGGATAGTCCTTTAATTCCACTATCATCAATAAAAATACCAGCATGAGTAGGAACCTCATCCTGTAAAATCCAAGCCATCTGTGCTTGATATAATTCCACTGAATCAGTTGCTCCTTGAGGCAACCTAGTGAGCTGAAATCTTCCCAAAGGAGTCTCAAAAGTTGTGAGAGGCCTTGAATCCGTATGGAGTTCCCTCTTATCATAACCACTCATAATATCACCCAAACCATAACACACCCTTCCAGAAAAAGCTTCAACAAAATCCTCTGCACTTGGTGGCATACCAGCATCCTTGATAGTGACTCTATTCAAGGATGCTGGATCATGAACCACCCTCAACCTTCTATTCTGCTTTTTTACACAGAAAACCGGACTTGAGTAGCTGGAAGTCGATTGTTCGTATAACCCAGTCCTGACTCTTTCCCTAACAATCTCCACAAAATCCTCTCTAATAGCGGCTGGAATCGGAATAGGTTTGATTTGCCAAGGTTCATGACAAACCATAGGAATTAAGTAAGGTTCCCCATAAGAGTGCTTAAATACACCCCTTTCCTCCTCAACAAACGCCACAGCTTTTTCCCTTAGGACAATAACGTGCAACAACAACTTCTTTTCTTCTTCAGACAACCACCCATCAGGACCAAAATTAACAACTTTCAACCTTTCCATGGTCACCCTAGCCGTCTCTACAAATTCTGGAGGATTCTTCACCAAAAGAGTACAGTATGGATCTCTTGACAAAGGAGGTCTATTTAAGGGTGGATTCAAACCCACAGGCATAGGCTCATTGACAGGCCTAATCTTCTGCGCTACCTTTTTATATTTTGCCATTCCACCTTCAACTTGAGGGATCTTCAGGAATTCTTCATCACCAGACCTGGAACAAAAACCAAGGGTTTCCCCATTGCTCACATGTGTGGCCAAGGTAATGTTTTTGAAAGGTGTAGAAGAAACCCTAGCGGTGTACAATTGGGAGGACTTACTTTTAGACCCCAATCTCACAACCCCAAAACTTTTCCGCAATTCCACATCTTCATCCTCACTTATAACTTCTAAATCTTCAAATCTTGATTCATCTTTGGAATCACATCTTCTAAAATTGTGCAGTTTATCCTCATGCTGGAGACCCAAAGATTGATCATGATGATCTTCGTTATTCATAATTTTCTGCAGTTTAACCTTGTACTGGAGGCCCAAAAATAGATCTTGACAATCTTCACAAAAATATTTTGCATCTTCTTTCCTCATTATTTTCAGGTTTTTTTCTTGATTTTCATGAATTATCTTGAATTTTTTATCTTCTTTTCTTGAGTTTTCTTCTGACCTACAAAAATAACCAGGGGTTTCCACAATGATCACAGGTGTGGCCCAGGTAATGTTTTTGAAAGGTGTAGAAGAAACCCTAGCGGTGCACAATTGGAAGGACTTACTTTTAGACCTGAATCTCACCGCCTCAAAAATTTTCCACATATCTTTCAATAAAGATATATAACCAATCTTCTTCCTTGAACTTGAATTAAAAATAATTAAGAATCTTGAGAGAGAACAGAGACTTGATAAAAAACTTGATCAATACTTGCAGAGAAGAGAAACATTAAAAAGAGAAAGTTGAAAATCCACTTGGTATTTCTCCAAGGGAGCTGACCTACTACAACCTGGGATTTCTGCATCTTGGGGAGAGGTTGTAGCACTAGGGTTATCAGCCCTCATTACTCTAAAAAAGACAGACTCTCAATAGAGCCTGAGCTGCACTCCAAAAAACCAGAGGCAGCACCCACTTCCTTCCTTCTCCTGCAGCAGTCCATGCACTGGCACATTGAAGATAAACCAGGCCTGGTCTCCCAACCATCCTCTCCAGGGGATGAAAACCTCATGTGAAGTCTCCTTTTATCTTCACCAGTCAACTCCAAACTGATTCCCAAATCAAATTGATAACCAATTCTTGCCTGAAAATCCATCAAGAATGGCCCACCCAAAACTGCTTTTACATTACCTTTAGCAATGTAAAAATGAACCTTCCTTGAGGCTCCACCAACATCTAACTTCACAAACTCTGAAGTTCCAACCAATTCAGTGACATGACCACCAATCCCTCTCAAATTCTCACCAATACCAGTTTTGATGGGGACTCCAAAATGAGTTGCCTCAAAAAAAGAAATAAGGTTTATCTGAGAACCTGAATCCACTAATGCCCTTGCCTTCCTGCCATTCAGAGTGACATTGACATATCCCAGAGGAGCAGAAAAATGAGTTTCCAACCCCTCACCAAACATTTCAGCAGAATCAAAAATGTATTCTACTTCACCAGAAGAAACTCTTCTCCTGGTCAACCACTTTTTTTGTCTATAAGCCAACCCTGGACTGATAGCATACAATTCCCCATAAGATAGGGAAACCTGACCCTGATTCATCCTTTCCAGGACAGAGTCCATAACATTAACTTGACCAGACACTACTGGTGTCTCAAAGTGAGCTCTTTGCTTCACCACCTTGGTCCTAGAAGATTCTTGAGGACCAGCACCACCAACAGGTTTACCATTAACAGGAACCAAACCAGATCCCTCACCAGAATCTCTAACTCCAGCAGACTTTGGCAATGAAGCCAAAGGGACATCCTCCTCAGAGTCAGAATCCACCTCCATTGGAATTGGCTCACCATTCATTTCCAATGCACCAAAACTAGGGGGGCCCATGTCAGCCATACCCTTCTGCATCTTGTACAGCTCCTCTTTGCTGTACCTTTTCCTAGCTGCACTCAGCTTAGGATCCACCTTTGAAGCATTTGGCTTTGGTTGGGCCTGAGAACTGCTCTTAGGCCTTCCCACCTTCCCTGCTTCCACATCATAAACACCAGCCAATCATTCACCACTTGACTGCCCACCACAAGAATACAACTCCAAACTACTAAAGGAAGTAGAAAAAGAGACCATATTGACCTCCTTCCCCTTTCCCTTGGTATCCTCATCCTCCTTACCAGAAGACCTTCCTTGATCAGGAATCTCCTCAACCCTTGGCCTCCTTTGATTTAGACCTCCCCTTCTCCTGACAAAATCAACAAGAGCCTGCCCCTCACTGGGCTTAACAAAAGAACCATCAGGGAACTTGAAAACCCTGCCATCAAATTCCACCTTTCCTTCAGACACATCCCTGTTCAATTCTTAACAATCATTGGACCTGTGCCCCCTCCTGCTGCGATAAGAGCAGACCCAAGGATCACTCCTACCAGCCCTCCTATCAAAATCTCTAGGCTGAGAAGGTGCCTAATTGACCTTCTTCGCCTCCTGAACAAAAATATGCAGCTGCTTTGTAAGATCAGCCAACTGCTCCACCATTGGGTCCCTCTCCTGTTTGGGAACCTGCACCAAATTCTTCTCCTCTTTCTTCTCCCTAACTTCCTCTTCAGGCAAAGCCTCACTTAATTTTCTGACATACTTTGCACACCCCTCCTGATAGGTGTCCACAGCCAATAACTTCAAATGTGTCTCAACAGCCTCCTTCACCTTATCCAAGGCAGGAAACTTCTGATCCCCATTTGAAAGAGTCTTCATCAATTCCTTTCTTGAAAACTCCTTCAACACATCCATCATGACATCTCTAGCTAGGGCAGACCAAAAGCATCCTTGGCAGCATTTTCATGTGCCAGCTCCTCCACTTCCACCAAATATTCCACCACAGGATCAAACTGTAGCAGAAACTTCCTGTAACTATGTAAGTTACCAACACCACCATAAGATTTCCATTTGCTGACAACCTTTTTCAGATCCACCATAGTGAAACTGAAACCTTATCTATCCACCATCTCCCTACACAACCATTTCCAATCCCTCTTCTTGTAGCCAGACATGGCCACAATCTCCTTCTCCACTGATCTATCACCAATGAAGAAGATAATCTGCTTGATCATGTCCAGGTAGGAAGCACCATCAACTCCAGCAGCAGTTTCATACTTCTCTAGAAACCACTTGACATCCTCCCCATTAAACTTGGTAACATCCCAAGTTTTAATCCTCACACACTCCCTAACCATCACAGAAGGAGGACAATCCCCCCCACTGACAGTCACCACAGGAATAGAAGTACCAGAAGCCATTCTTCGAGTCCAAAACACCAAAAAAGGCCAACCAAAGAAAACAGAGATTCCAAAGAACTTGCAAGTTCCACCCCACGTTGGGCGCCAGAAATGTAGACAATCCTATAGTACCAGCTATAGGCCTTGACCAAGGGAGTTGGAGAAAAACCAGAGAGAAAATCCCCTGTCCCTTTAGAAAAATTGAGTGAGATTTACTTGCTAAAGTAAGTTGGTTTCTGTTTTGCTAAAGCTCCTTTTCAACACACTTGACTGCTTGATGAGCCAAGAAAGTAGTCACCAGATAGACTACCAGACCAAAGAACTGAAATGTAGAACAAAGTCCACACCAGAGACAGGAAAGATACTTGATGTAGGCTGCAAATCCACACCAGAGACAGCAATAATACTTGCTATAGCTTGCAAGACTATAACAGAGAAAACAGTTGCCAAAGTTAAGTTAAATGAAGAACTCACTTGCAACAAACACAGCCAATTGTGGCCAGAAAACAGTGAAAACTGAGTGAGGAACAATGATATCACCTCTGGATGGTTGTATGATGATTAAGGTTGCCCAATACTGTCTTATTTACCATGTACACACAGACCACTAACTAAGAGCCCATGCACACCCACTAAATTGAATAAAAAACCCTCCTGAAGCGCTCCCCAACCTTCTAAAACAGAGGCGGGCGGGCCGCCCAATGTCGGAGGTGCCTCCTGAAGCCTCCAGGCCTCCCTGAAGCCAGAAAACCAATAAAAACAACTAATCTACTTAGAAAAATTAGATACAACTACTTAAACCTTTAAAACACGGAATTTCACTATAACAACATTGTGACATGAAATATAGAGAAAAATTAGCTCCATCCAATATTACTAAGCACTTAACCCTAAGACTTACCGTGTGGTAGCCTAAAGTTTAGTATGGCACCTAAGTACGTAAATGGAGTTATTACTGCATGCAAGATTGGTGTTATTATTTATATATAAAAGGGTTTTATTTAATTTATTTGAGTTTAAAATATGAAGAAATTGGTCACGAGCGAATGCCTACACAAAAGCAATTTATTTTACAGAGAAAACTTATTTTTACGGTCTGAAAAATTTATAAGTATCAAGTCGAGTCACTCAAGAACCTTGGGAAATTTTCCCAGAATTTTTACTATTTTTCTTATATTTTTAAATGAATTTTAAAGTTTTATAGAAATATTTACGTTTTCAGAAATTACTTAACTTAAATGAATTTTCACGGGGTAATTAGAGCTGCACAGACTACGAAAATTAGTTTTGTATGTAAAGGGGAAGTAGCTCTATTATGTGTAATTTTTCTAGATTTTTTATTATAGTTTTAAGGTTCTAATTGAGTCCGGAAGTCCGGACAGACTCCGTACGGACTCCGCTTTGACTCCGTACGGACTCCGTTCCGGCTCCGTACGGACTCCGTACTGGCTCCGGATTGACTCTGGGAGAGCTCTGGAGGGGAAAACTTAGGCACGTGACTAGGAATACTTAAGCGCTTCTCAAACTCGAAATTGAGAGGGGGGACAGATCATACAGCTTAATCATTAACTACCACAGTCTCATTTTTTATTACTCAACAAATTAAATAAATTTGTAATACCCTTATAACTTTATATTTTATATATAACATTTTAGAAATACCACTAAACAATTTAAAACACACTTCATACAGGGTATCTTTAGAAAGGTCTTCATTGCTGGGACTTGATTATTGCTGTCTCATAAAAATTCAAATTATTATAAAAACATAAAAGTCAATCTTTTCAGATCTTTCACTGGTACACCTTAATTGTTGTTATCAGTATTTCTTTATCAACAGCCACTTTCTTTAAATCTCAATAAGCGTTAAATATTTTAGAGTTTCATTATTTTCATCAATCAGATCCAAGTAGATTGGTTAGCTTAGTGATTTAGAATTCCCATTTTGTTATTTTTATTGGAAGGACGGGGTTTTCAGCTAAATCCACATATCTCCTCCGGATTCTGCTTACAGCAAGGCGACTGTAAGAGTTTACCTTACCATAACGGTTAGCCCATAAAACACGAAAAACAAAAATAAACAGCAATCTTTTATATATTAAAAATGAGGAAATGACCCCTTAAAACTTAGAATATGAAAAATGTCCACAAGACATAAAATATAGAGAAAAACCAGGGCTATCCAATGATAGTACCCACATACCTGCAGACCCAATATCCATGGAATAAAACCAGAAAAATACCCAATTCCTTAACAGATGTCAATTAAGACATGCACAAACAGCGCCAAATCACACAACAAAGGCCCCTGCCAATGTTGGAAGCCCACAACGGGTATCACCAAAAAATTTTCACCAAAATATTTACAAGTCAAAAAAATTCTATATCTGTTTTAATAAATTTGCAATACTCTCCCCTGTATTTTATTGAAGCAAGGGGTGGGTATCACCAAAAATTTTCTAATTCATCAATTTCACATGTCAGATTTGAAAATTTGGCAATACCCCCCCTTGCATTTTATTGAAGTGAGGGGTGGAAGTCATCTAAATTTAATATAATTACATAAATTTTTAAATAAATATCTAATATATATCAATTTCCCTAGTTTTAAGTAATGACAATTCCTCAAGCCAAAATGCAGATCAAGTCTTGAAACTAAGTTTGGGGCTTTCCACAGGTATAGGATAGAGGAACCCCATGAAACAAATAAACGTTATCATGTTTACCTGTTATACAACCAAAGGTCGTTGGCTCATCACATTACTTGAGTGAATTGATATATAAAAAATATATATTAAAAATTTATTAAAAAATATAAAATTTTCGAAGACAACTCTAATCCCTATACTTTTTGGATCTAGATAAAGTTTTTTTAAATCGAATAACTTTACCTTCTTTCTTTACCTTGTTGATTCTTTGAATCAACTTATGATTTATTTGAAATGAGCGACCAAAATGTGTGAAATCTTTATAAGATCCCAGACCAGGAGGAGCTTTGGTCGTTTGATGATTATCCTTAGAAGAATTCCAAATAGTTTTGATGATACCATTTCCCAAACCAAAATCAATGATGCACTGGTGGTCTGGAAAATATAAACCATGTCCTTTGATTTTAGCTGGAGATGGTATTGGGTGGCCAGTTATCGGATTGACATATGAGAATCTACCAAATGTAAGAAAATTGGCATCATTCCTATCGTTATGAATCCTATTGTGGAATCCAGAATGAGTGATAATAACATTAGAAAATAAAAGATATTTGTGGCTGATATCTTCCCATTTGTAGTCACACCAATTTGGTATTCCAAGTTTGGTTGGAAGTTCATGATTTTTTTAAAATGCATTATTACAGAGCTTTTTGATTCAAAGAGCAAGAAAAGAGTTAAAGGAAGATAGATTGTCCCATAAGCGAAAATCTTCATCTTTTTGAGCTTTAGTGATATTTTTGAGCAATGAATATATGCCTATATAAATGAAATAAATGAAATGATATTAAGAATGGAAAAAAATTATTAGACATACAAAGAGAATATCCTTTAACAAAACCTGGTCTCCAACCAAATACATTCATGATACCACCCAACAAATGGAAATTGAAACAAAGCCATTTGATAAAGATTTATGATAAGATCTGATAGTTGATTAAAAGTTTTGTCTTTTACACCATCAAATGAATGAACTTCCAAAATGAATTAAGCCTTATAAGTATTACTGATAACTGCAACAACTCAATCATCACCAAAATTGGTTAGATATTTGATATCTTCTGGTAATTTTTTCGGATATTGATTTTTTTTTCTACTTTAGTTTTATGAAAAAAAATGTTTGGGATATGATGAAAATAACTTTCACACAGAATTTTTTTTTTTCAGATATCTTTTCTTCTGATGAGACTGGTTATCTTTAATTTTTTTTGATGATTTAGATAATGATTTTTTTTTTCAGATAACTTTTCTTCTGATGAGACTGATTATCTTTAAATTTTTTTCATGATTAAGATGATGAATTTTTTTTTTCAGATATCTTTTCTTCTGATGAGACTGATTATCTTTAAATATTTTTGATGATTTAGAAGATGATTGTATTGAAGTTGATTTTGAAGAAGATGATAGAAATGATAAAGATGAAGATGATAAAGAGGATAAAGATGAAGATGATAGAGAATTAAGGGGTGAATCTGAAGAAGAAGACATTTATTTGATCTGAAAAAAATTTAAATGTCAAAAAAAAATTTGACACATATTTTTTAAAGAAAAACTCACGTAATAATATCTTTTAAAATAAAATTTAAAGCAATATCCTTTTAAAAAAATTTAAAAAAAATTTAAAAATTTTCAGTAAAAATTATTTTTAAAAAAATCACAAAAGAAAACCTGAAGTTTGGTTATAAAAAACCTTCACAGAAAATCCTGTCAAAATAATATTAAAAAAAATCTGTAAAAGAAAAATCAGAAAAAATAAAATTAAAAAAAAAATTCAGTAAAATTATTTGTAAGAAAAATTAAAAATTAATATCTAAACCTTTTTTGTTTTTTAATTTACAGGGAAAGACCTTAACAGAATGTAATAATATTTTTTTCTAAAAATCTGCCAAAAAAATAAAAAAAAAGTTTCTTTTTAGTATAATTTTAAATACAGTCCCCTTTCCCCCCTTTCTTTCTCTGAAACCACCTCTAAATTCCCTCCCTCCTTGCCTCAAAATCACCCTCAAATCCCCTCCTTGCCTGTCTCAAAATACCCCAGAAACCCCCTCCTTAATTGCCACAAAATCCCCCCCAAACTCCCCCCTTTTACCCCTCTTTATACATCCAAAACCCCCCTCCTTTCCCCCCCTCTTTAGCCGCTTCAACCCCCCCCCCTTACACTCCCCTTAATCCATCTCTAGTCCCTTCTCCTCCTTAACAAACTATTGCCAACGATTGTTTGTTAAGAAGGGGGGGGTAGAGGTGGCTAAATGGAAGTGGAAGGGGGGAAGGGGGGAATTGAAGCGGTTAAAGAGAGGATAAGGGGGGAGTAATGAGGTACCTAAAGAGAGGGGAAGAGGGGGTGATGAGGTGGCTAAAGAGAGGGGAAGGGGGGGTCTTGAGGCACCTAAAGAGGGGGGAAAGGGGGGATTTGGGACAGGCAAGGAGGGTGAAAGGCAGGTAAAGAGAGAGGAAAAGGGGTGAAATGAGGCAGCTAAAGAGGGTGAAGGAGAGAAAAAAAAAAAGAGAAAAAAGAGAAAAAAAAAAAGTTAGTCTAACCTTAAAAAAAATACTTACAAAAAAAAAAAAAAAACTAAAAAAAAAACTAAAAAAAAAACTAAAAAAGAAAAACAAAAAAAAACAAAAATTAAAAAAAAGCAAAATAAAAAACTTCATGATTAGCAAATAAAAAACAAGAAAAAAGAAAAAAAAAGACTTACCTGGTAAGATGAGTTGAGAAAAAAAAGTAACAAAAATATTTGAGTGATGTTTGAGGAGATGAAAAGGATATGAGTGATGAAAGAAAAAAAAATCACTGACAAAATATGCGATTTCAGAAAATATGCAATTTCATGTTGAGCTGGTGAAAGAAAACCAATGAGCCATCCAAAAAAAAAGCTTTTCACCGTAAATTACAAAAAAAAAATGAATATGCAACAAACCAAAATACCAACCAAAGTGAATGAAGTACACAAAGAGGACATTTTGAGAGTACAACAAATAACTTAAAAGGGTGGTGAAGAGAAATGTTGGAGAGTAATAGGCATAATGACAGAGCGTATGCCAGTTGAATGAATGTTTTGTGATTCAAGGGAGGGGAAAGCCGGTTCTGGTTCAGGATCCTCTTCTTCATAAAGATCATTCCACTCATCCTTTTAATCAGCTAGGATATTGTGGAGTATAATGCAAGTCATGATCCAATGATTTGCAGTTTTGATCTCCAATTTTTTTTGAAATTGGATTCTGAGCTCCAGAAGACTAGAAAATTGTCCCTTTAAAATACCTATAGAATGTTCAATTGGTACTCTTGATTGGGCAAGGTGATAATTAAATTAAGTTTTAATCTCATTTTCTAAGGTTGCACCACGGAAAGCAGGTATAATGTACTTCCCACTTGCATATGCTGAGTCTGCAAGGAGGTACTGAGATTCATCAAAGTATGAGTCAGGGGTTTGAGAAATCCTCATTCTTTAGAAGACGGAAGAGTCATGACATGAGCCAGGGCAGCCACTATGAAAAGAAATAAATTTTTTATTGACATTGCATACAAGTTGTACTGCAATAGAGTATCTAGAAAGAAGATAAAAATTTATTTTATGAAGGATGAGAAATTGGAGAAGATTTTGAAGAAACTTTTTTTTGCAATCAAAATAATGGTTGCCATCATGAGCAGGCTTTTGACTCAAAGTTATAGTTGTGCCATCAACAAATCCTACACATCCAGGGAAACCTTCAGCTTGCATTTCTTGAGAGGATTCAAGTCGTTGTTCTGGAGTTGGCCAAGCAAGTGTTTGAGACTTGAGGGAAAGGATAGCAATCATACATCTCTTGGTGTATAATATCATGGTACCATATACTATGTTAAATAGATTATCCAAACATCTTACAGCAGCACCGTTTCCATTTGAGCCAAAGCCACATAGTACAACAGAAAGTTGGATGGCAGGATTAAGCTGTTTGTTATGGGAATTGTTATGAAAGATAAGATGATTGGAGATGAGTTGATAAAGTTTGAAGAAATAATCGGGAGAAGTTCTAAAAAGTTGGGTGAAGTTTAAATGAGGAATGTTGAGAATGGAGGCCAGATCATATTGGGGATCATGATAAAGATTTGGCCACCTGGTGATGATGTAACACTTTTTGGAAAGAAAACACATATAAGCTAAAGCATCTTCCAAATCAGAGTCAGATTTATAGTAAAGAACTAAATGAAAATTAATAGCATTCATTGTTGAGTGAAGTAGCTTCCTAGTAGAGAGGTGTTTAATTGTTGCCAGTGGAAGGGTTATGTGATGAGGGAAGTGGGAATTCACAGCCAAATGTGCAGTTGGGGTGTGTAGATAGAAAAAAAACTTAAGTGTTTGCCACCAAAATTAAGTAGCATAGAGTGAGGAAATACTTAAGGATGGCATCAGCAATTATGAGTCATGTGACTTTCTTGAAAATCCATCATGGATGAGATGAGTTTGAGATCAGGAATTAGGAATGGTAATTGGGGTATAAGAGGCAGGATAATGCATTATCATGGATTCCTTATCCACTAGCCCCAGGGTTAGTGAATAAGAATCTTCTGCAATTAATAATGTTTGATCCCGGAAAAAAAAATTCCTGATCCCTAATTGCGGATCCCTGAACATTGATACCCCCTATTGTTAATTAATTGATTTTGCAATAAAATTTAAATTTTTAAATTTTTTCAAAAAAATCATTTGATTATTTTTTTATTTTGAAAATACTAATTTAAACCATTAAATACATTTGATTTTTTACTCACAGTTTCCATGTCAAGTATTTTGGCAAAAGCATGGACAATCTTCATGTTGATGAAATTGATGTGGATGTTGATAATGAATCTGTAGGTTCTTTAAAATTAACTTACAAGAATTCTTCAGCTGAAAAAAAAACCTTCATACCCTTCAGGACATAAAAATGTCAGGAGAAGTAGCAAAACCCCCTCACAAAACTACTCTTAAAGAAGTGAAGCCTCAGATCAATCAGGAAAATCCTCTAAATGGTATAAAAATAAAAATGATCCCTCTGACGCAAAAAATAAAAAATCTGTCAAGCCACATAAAAGAACTGAAGGCAGAAAGCGTGAAGTACAATGAAAGAGTATACACACTGTGGCAACAGATGCAGGAGCTCTTAAATCACAAGCAGGTTCAAGATCCTCTTTTCCCAGCCTCTCAGTCTCAGTCTCAGCCTCAACCTCAGCCCAATCAGGCACCCAGCTCTTTCACTCAAAATAAAAACACTCTACAAGTAGAACAGTGCAAATGGGACTAACTGACAAATGATTAACAACAGAATATTCAGCAGCCAGCAGCTCAACACCCTGGCCCATCCAGAACACAATCTTACCATCAACCTCCTCAGGCCCATCCTTATCAGTGAGGCAGAAGAAAGAAGAGGGGAAATTTCATCCCTTGCCATGGTAAGTACTTTTTTTGATAAACATGTTGGTATGTATAATAAAAAATCTTCTCCCACAGGTAACATTGTGGATAATGGTGAAATAACAGTTAAACCTATAAATAGACAACTTCCTTTAATGAGTAGCCCTAATGATAAATTATGATTTGATGAACCTTTACATTTAACTTTTACTTCTTTAATTAATCCTTTTCTTGAAATTAAAAATGATTCTGTTTCCCCTAAAGTCTATACCTTTCTTGAGAAGACTTCTGAGGATATATTGAAAGATACACATGATTTAAATGTTGTAAAAGACTAAAAATTGAGAGATGTATTAGTACATGAGAGTGATAGATTGAATAATTTGCACTTAAATTGTAAAGTGAGCTCCTCTGAACAAGATACAGCATATTTTAAAATCAAAGAAACTTTGAATATTTTTCTAAGCCAACAAAATCAAAAAAGAAGAGATCATAGAGCTATTTCAGATAAAAATATTCATCTGAATAAAACTTTGAGTGAGTTAAGACCCCTTATTGAAAAGAATTATTCATTAAAAAGTGAAATTAAGTCTCTACACAATGAGTTGAAAAATCTGAAAAATGATTTCCAAGCTCTCAGTACCAAATACACAGTTTTTGAGGACAGAAATGTTTTATCCCTTGCAAAAATAAATGACCAGAAGTCTGAAACTCCAAGGGTAAGAAATTATTTTTCTGACCTACAGGAAAAATTCATAGCCTTAACTGTCAATCATTATGATGTAGATGAAAATGCTGCCCATAAGCTTCATATAAATAAAGTAAAGGGGCCTGAACAAAGCAGCTCTTTTCTTCCCCATATTTCATCCATTAAACAAACTGAAAATGAGTCTGTAAAATTTTTTGCTTCAAGCAAAAAATATTTTAATGGTCATGAAACAGCTGTTTCTGTAAATAATGAAATTTCTGAACACCTGGATAAACTTCAATAATTATTAATGTTAAATAATTATAATCAAAAGATGGACCACCCCAGTAGCCAGAAAAATTGGCCCAAACTGGATCAGTATTTTACTTTTAATGGTGACTCTTCATCTGACTAGAAACACTTTGTTCAGAGAATTGATAATCTGAAAAACTCTTATAAATTTACAGATGAAGAAAATTTCTCTAAATTAAATTCTATATTTTCCAATGTAGCTTTGATGTGGTATAAATCTGTCTTATTGGAAAATTAACATTATACTTGAAAAGAGTGGAAAAAAATAATTGAAAATCAATTTGGTGGTTCCAAGTTCAGACTTGCAGAGTAGAGATTATATGAAACTGCTAAATATGCATCCTCCTCTCCTGAAAAACCTATTGTTCTCCTTATGAAAATTAAAAAAATTCTTAGAGCCATGGATCCTAAAATGGATTATGATATTTGGGGAAATAAAATGCTCTATAAATTGCCAAATTCTCTGAGAGATTTGATTTTGGCAAGGACTGAGCATGTAAGAGAGAATTCTTCCTGTATTAATATCTGTAATGAAGTTCTACTAAATAATACATATGAGCCAAGGAATTAACCTTTAAATGCTTATCATGACCAGCAAAAGCCTTCCACAAAACTTCTAGAAAAAGCTGATAGACCTTCTGCCCCAGTTGCACCAAAGAAATATGCAACTAACCCTTTTTTAAATGTAACAAACCATGGCAGAAAGGACAGATTTGTGACCAGAAAATTCATCTTGTTGAAAAAAATGGGGAATCTGAAAATACTCAAGCTGATCTTGATGATTCCTCAAGTGACTGTAATAGCAATATCTCTTATTACCATGATTCTTCTCAAGAAGTTCTAGTTTTAGAAAAGGATATCCAATATTTAGATGATTGGTTTGAAAATTATGATATTGACTTATCTTCTGTAGAAAATAATGAAGTAATTAGAGATGTTACTGACAGTTCTATTTTAATATCACCTTTGAGAGCAAAAGTTATAATCAATGGTAAAAATGTTGAGGTTATTCTTGACTCTGGTGCTAGAGGAAGTGTGGTATCTGAGAAAGCACTGGCTTCTGTGGATAAAGATTATCAATTCAAATTATTACCTATAACATCTGAAAAATTGAAAGGTTATGGTTCTGTTTTATTTCCCATTGGCAAATACAAGACCACTGTGTTTTTTAAATATAATGGTGGTTTTGTCAGAGTTATTTGTGAATTTATTGTTATGAAAAATGATAATTTAAGCAATTGGTTTATCATGGGAAATGAAATTTTAACCATGTTTGGAATTAAATTTTATCTTGCAAACAATTGTTTTACCTTGGGAATGAATGGGAAAAACAAAGTTAAAATTTCTTCTTCTAAAAAACATTCTGCACCCTTATCAAGATCTTGTAATTCTTTGATCCAATGTAAAGGAAGACAAACAGAGGAAATGGATGTATTATTGTCTGAAATTGATGCAGCTTCATTTGGTGATCCATTGATTGATTATCAAAAAGATTCAATAGTAGCATTAATTACATCTTTCCCAATGGCTTTTGCTCATGGTTTCTATGTGTTAGGATTGGCTAAAGATGAAATTAAAAATTACTTTTTCCTGAAATTTAAATGAAATATCTCCTAGCCTTAAGAAAAAACCTTATCCTGCTTCTCCCACAAAGAGAAAAGATAGTGAAGATAATATCTTAACTTTATTAAGTATGAATATTATTGAAAAAGTGGATGTTACACCCAAATATTGTGTCATCTCTCCAGTTTTGATCTCCTATGAGAAAGATAAAGCTAGAATTTGTGGAGATTATAGAGCTCTGAATACTTATACTCTGCATAATATTTAGCCTTTACCTAGAATTAGCTCTATACATGCTACCTTGCAAGGTGCAAAATTCATAAGCTGTCTAGATAGTAACAAAGGATATCATAAAATACCTGTTGAAAAATCTTCCCAAAATTTATTGCTAATTGCAACCAATATGGAAATTTTAAAATATTTTAGGATGCCTTTTGGCCCTAAAAATGCCTCTTCAGTATTCCAAAAAGTTATGGATAATACATTTTATCGGGAAAAAATTGAAGGATTGTTAATGGTTTATATTGTAGAAATCATAGTTTTTTCTAAAAATTTTGATGAACATATCCAACACTTAAATAGAATCTTCCAGAAAATGGATGAAATTAATATAACTCTCTCCTTAAAAAAGTGTAAATTTGGTTTTCAATACTTGAAAGCTCTAGGATATGTAGTTTCTGGCTTACAAGTATGTGTAGACCAAGAAAAGTTGCTGCTATCTAAAATTTGACAGCACTGAATTCTGTAAGGGAAATACAAATTTTTTTGGGAATGTGTGTCTACTATAGAAAATATATTAAAAATTATCAAGTCATAGCCTTACCACTTACCAAACTAACAAGAAAAGAGGTGGCTTATATATGGAATGATGATAATCAAAGAACTTTTGATACATTAAAGAAATGATTAATGTCAGCTCCAATCCTTTCACTTCCCGATTTTAATAAGAATTTTGTTCTTTATACAGATGCAAGTTTTATTGGACTTAATGCTGCTCTACACCAGAAACAAATTATTAATTAAAAATTTTAAGAAGTAGTAATTTGTTATCTTTTGAGAACCTTGAGAAAGAGTGAATTGAAGTATGATGCCACTGAGTTAGAAATCTTAGTGGTTGTATGGGCTTTAAAATATCTCCATTATTATCTACATGACCAAAAGTTTGAATTTGTTACTGATTGCAGTGCTGTGAAATCTCTCTTGAACTTGAAAACACCAAATAGACATATGTTTAGGTGGAAAATTTCTGTTCAAGAATACAGAGGTAGAATGACTATTATTCAAAGGGCTAAAAAATTTCATTAAAATGTAGATATGTTGTCTAGTTTGCCTCTTCCAAATAATGTATCCAATCCAGCTTATGTACCTGAAGATGATACAGTACATATACATGGTATATACATTGTTGATATGGAAGAGGAACTATTACAATTAATTCTAGATTCATATGATAAAGATTCTGATTTAAATAAATTAGTTACAATATTGAATGATCCAAAGAATGCTTCTATTCAAACATCAATAAAAGATGTTCCTCCAAAGTACCAAAATGCTTTGAGTAAGGGAAAGTTTTCCATTGAAGATGTTTATATTTATTAGAGGAGAAAACTGATTAATGTCATTGTTATTCCTCCTTCCATAAAAGAAACCATCTTAAAACTTTTTCATGATGACATATTAGCAGAACATTTTGACCTTGAGAAAACCTTAATCAGAATTAAAAACACTTCTTGATGGGCTAATATGTCTGAAGACACTAAATTATATGTTGAATCTTGTGATTCTTGTCAAAAATTCAAAAGACTGACAGGTAAAAGAGAAGGATTTTTAAAACCTGTTGAAGCACCTGATGATCCTTTCTAAATAATTAACATGGATTTTGTCACTGGTCTTCCTGTAGCAGGTAAAGACGGTTATAAATCTTGTTGGGTAATAGTGGATAGATTCACCAAAACGTGCAAATTTATTCCCACCCACAAAGATGTATCCACAAAAGAGTTAGCTTTCTTGTGGTGGATTTACATGTTTAATATTGTTGGATTTTGAAAGCCATTATCTCCGATAGAGACCCAAAATTTACATCTGAATTTTGGACTTCTTTGATGGATATTTGTGGCTGTGAGTTAAAATTGTCTATAGCTCACCATCCTCAGAATGATGGTCTAGCTGAAAGAATGATTCAAACTCCGGAAGATATGATTAGAAGGTATTGTGCCTTTGGATTAGAATATAAAGACAATGACAGATTTACTCATGACTGGGTCACTCTATTGCCTGGTCTTGAATTTCAATATAATAGCAATATTCATCCTGTCTCTGAGAAAAAGCCTTTTGAGCTTTGGTAAGATTATGTCCCAAAAACTCCTGCTCAAATTCTCAATAATAAATTACCAAAGTTGGAACTACATCCTGGTGTAAGATCTTTTATGCAAATGCAACAGCTATGCAAAAAAAATGCTCAAAGCTATATTGATAAGACATTTTAATATGAAAAGAAAGGATGAGATAAATCCCATCAAGAATACACATTTAACAAGGGTGATGAAGTGTTGATATCTATTGTCCATTTCAATCTACAGGGAAAAAATAAATTAAAAGATCCTTTTCTATTACCATTTGTTGTTAAAATAATGGTTTGAGTTAAAGCAGTAGAAGTCGTATAGTATTCTCCATATTATAAGAAACATCCTGTTTTCCCCATTTTCTAGCTTGAACCTTATACTTCTAACAGTGACTTATTTACCAAAAGAAACTAAAGACCTAAGAAAAACCCTCAAGAAGTCACAGAAACTGCAGAAATTGATGAAATTCTCAATGATAGAATTCTCACTTCTGAAAGAGGTATAGAATATTTATTGAGATATAAAAAAAAATCATCTGAACATGATGCATGGATACCTGGAAAATAAATTTCAAATCATCCTACTCTATGAATAAAGTATAAAAAGAAAAAATCTTAGAATATTATATATATATATTTTAGAATGAGGGAGTGAAAGCCAGGCTATCTCAGGAGCCCAGTAAATTGTCATAATAATTTATTGGAATCATTTAAGGGAATAACATTATGCATTTTAAGTAGTTACAATAAAATATTTTATTGAATAATAAAAATTTTATATATTTTATTAATAAGTTAAAAAATTATTATATTTATTTTTATTATTAAGTAAATTTTTTATTACTTAAAAAATATTATACTCTATAAAATCATGGCACATTTTTATGTATTTAATATTTCTAAAAAATCAATTATTTATAAAATTATATTATAAGTTTAATAGTACATTTAAACTATGATGTAATTAAGATTTAATTAATAAAATTTCTATACTAAATACGACTTATCATATATTATTATCTATAGATATTTGGCACTTTTTTGACCCTCAACTGTGTCAATAAAATTACTAAATAACTTAAAACACATATTTAATATAATAATATAAATTTCCACTTCAAATTAGTTACAATTAAATTAATTATTTGTAACAATTAAATTCTTTATTTAATAACTTGAAATAGTTAAAACAATTAATTAATTTCTTTTTATAACTGAATTCAATTGATTACATAAATATTGGTTTGAAAATAATTTTATTTTTTTTAATTTAAACATTTACATCTTATTATAATACTTGTTTATGATATTTTTTCTCACAGTTCTCATGGTCTTATACTTATTTAGTCACTCATTATATTAATTACTTGTTTTGTAACTTTATTATTGGAAAGTTATTTACTTATTCACAAGTTAAAATTTGTTTTTACACTTTTTCCCCTCAAATTTCAAGTTTTAATTAAATTCCTTTAATCTTTTTTTCACATTAATATTACTTTTGTGTATACATTTGAGGCTTCTCAGAGGTATCCTTACCTATAAAAGGGCCTTGGAATTCTTCTTTGATAGGCATCAATTACATTAAAATACTTACAATAATTCAATTAATTTATTACTATTTTTTGGTGTTATAACTCTAATAAAAATATTACATTAATTATTATAGGTTGCTTTAAGTTTATTAGTAATTATAATTGTTATTAAAGCAGAAATCAAATACTTACTTGATCAATAATCCCTATTAAACCAGTACTCCTTGTCATTTCAATTCTCACAAATTTGTTGTTGAACTTCTTTCATCAGTTATTTTATTTCTTTTATTTCTTTTTATTTCTTTCTATATTTTATTACTCCTTTTTATTTCTCTCCTCCATCTTTCTATTCTTTCCCTCTTTTTTACCTCCTTCTTTTAGACAAAAAGCCCAGATTGTCATTCTTATCAAGTGGGTGAAAACTAAATCTAAAAATGATTCTTGTTTTGGTACCAAAAATGCAACTAAAGTAGGACAGCCCCCAGCATCAAAAGTTAATGGTTATCCTCTTATGGCCAACAAATTACAGAATAAGACCAAGGGAAGGATAGATCTTTTACCTAAAAAGATGTCTGAATGCTTCAAGCATTATTGAGCAAAATACAGGAAGGAAAAGACTCTTTCATCATGTACTGGTTTTGGTATTACTGACCTCAATATCAGTAAGGGCATCAAATTCATAGACAATAAACTTGCTTTGTTATGTCCTTACTTTAAAGTGATGAATTCTATTTTTGGAGAGAAAGCTGATGTTAATCCTGTTAGCATTTTGGATGGTGAAGATGCTATCTCCAAACATGATGTTGAAAGAAATCTTTTTCCTTCTTCTTCTACTCAAGCTTCCCCTCATTTAACCTCCACAAATCAAGATATCTTTTCAATAGATTCTTATGGCAATATAAACCAATCTGATCTAACTCAATTATGTTTTTATTTCTTTAATCTTACCAATTCTTTTTTTATTTAAATTTTATTTTTTCTAAAAAGGCTCAAGAACAAACAAAGGAGCCACAATCAACTGATTCAGAAGCCAGCCAAAATGATGAGGAGAAAAATGCGATCTTGAAACAAAAGCAAAGGGCTTCAAGTAGTCTAAATTTACACTCTCAAAGAAGAAGAAAAAGTGATACTTCATTTCAAACCCCTTTTCCTTCTATCAAAGAAATTTTGGAGAAACATTGTAGTCTTCCAATGTTGGCAGAGGCCTTTGTTGGTCTGTTTGGCGCTGTTTTGGTATGTCTTAATTGAAATTGATTGAATAAATGGGTGTTTTCTGGTTTTATTCATTGAATATTGAGACTATGGGTAGGTGGGTACTACCATTGGATAGACCCATTTATTCTCCATATTTTCTGTTTTGTGGAAATTTTTCATATTCTAAGTTTTAAGGGGTCATTTGCTCATTTTTCATTTCTAAAAGATAGCTGTTTGATTTTGTTTTTTGTGTATCACAGGCTAACCTTAAGTATTAGGGTTAAGTGCTTAGTACCTTTAAGTGAAGCTAATTTGGCTCTATATTTTATGTATCAATGTGGTCATAGCTTATATTTGTGTTTTAAGGGTTTTTGTAGTTGTGGTGGATTTTTCTAAATATTTTGGGCTTTATTGGAGGTTTTTGGTAGTTTTATGGCTTCAGGGAGGTCTGGCCACTTCTAGGAATTCCGCTCACATTGGGTGGCCCATCTTCCTCGGTTATAGAAGGCTGGGGAGCACATCTAGAGAGTTTTTATTCAATTTGGCTGCCAAAAGTGCCAAATTTGTTGCTGTGCATGGATTTTTTAGATGGTAGTCTGTGTGTACATACTGAATAAGACAGTTTGGGGCAACTTTAATTATCATACAACCACCTGGAGGTGATATCCTTGTTTCTCTCTCAGTTTTCACTGATTTTGGCCACAATTGGCTATGTTTGTTTTAAGTTTAGCGTCAGTTCTTCTTTTAACTCAACTTTGGCAACTGGTTTCTATGGTGTAGCTTTTCAACCTGCATCAAGTATTATTGCTTTTTCTGTGCAACAAGTGCACAGTGTTTTGTTTTTCTGGTGTGGATCTTTCTCTATTTCAGTTTTCTGGCTCTTTGGTTCTCACTGGTCTGCTTTTGGCTACTTTCTTGACTTGTTAAGCAGCCAAGAAGTGTGTTGTAAGGGGTATAGTAACAGTCTCTAATTTCCTGTAGCAAATAAATATCAACCAGTATTTCTCAAAGGGACAGGGTTTTTTCTCTCCATTTTTACTCCAACTCCCTTGTTCAAGGCCTATAGCTAGTACTATAGTATTGTCTACATTTCTGGCACCCAACATGGGTTGAGGATTTTCTAGCTTTTGGAATTTCTGTTACTGTTGGACTCTCTTCTTTTGTGGACTCTTTGTGGAATTTGGATGTTTGGTGCTGTATCTCTCTCTGTGGTTGATCTAGGGGGTCTTCTCTCTAGTTGTATTTGGTCCCTCCTAGGTCTCTGAAGGCTATTAGGGGGACTTTGGCTTTCTGTGGTTGAAAGTTGGGGAGGTGAAATTGGAAATAGTTAGGATTTTTAGGATCAAGTCATGGAAAGGGCAAATTTGCTTTGGAGAGGAGGCAAGGTTATTTTTGGAGATCTTTGAAGCTTCTGCTTATGTGGATGGAGCTTATGATTGGGGTAGTGTTAATAAGTTGATCTTCTTCATTTATGATAGAGAGTTGGTGAAGGAAGTTCTTAGGATGAAGGGATATATGATTCAGGATTGGGGAAAGTTAAAGATGGAAATGATAAGGAGGTTACCCACTGTGTTTTTAATGGATGATATTTATGGCATTGCTAGGAAATGGGAAATGGATGTTTGTGTAACTTCTCTAGTTTGGTATAGTAAATTTATGGAGGAATTTGAAGAGGTTATGGATTATCTGGATTATAATTGTATGCCCTCTCATGAAATGGAGGTTAAGAGTTTATTTTGGAGTGCCATGGGTCTGGAGGTCAAAATGGAGGTTCAGGGATTTCTTTTAAAGGCTGGGCTGATGAATAAACTTCTAAATGGAGAAAGTAGGATTCCTGCTATAGGTGTTTTGAAGAAGGCTATTCTGGGGAATCTTGAAACCCTTGTTTATAAAGAGGTGGAACCTGATAATGAGAATTTAATGGATATACAGGTTCAGGAAGAAGTGGAAGTTTTGGAATCACCCACATTGGAGATGATGATGTTTGTGATGTTTCAGAAATTTTTTTTTTTAACAGATGACATCAATGGATCTGAAGATTGAGATTCATTTGATGTTATGGATATGTACAAACTGGATGATCAGTGTGTCTTTTCAAAGGTGGATGAGCTCTGTGGGAAGAAAAAAATTTGATTTTCATGATGATATAGTTTCTTCATTTTCATATAATGTATTTTTGGATGAAGATGTTTCCTTAAGATCTGTTGATTGTCAGCAAGAGTATGTGTTGGATCTATTTCCCTAAGAGGAAGATTATTTTCTGCGTGCTCCTTTCAGTTCAGAAGATGAATGCTTGGAGGAGGATGTTAAATTTGACATCATGGACTCTATTCTGGAGTATCTTTTGCATTCTCAGAGTAATTCTGAACTTAATGATTTGAAGCCTCATGAAAAGATTCACAGTTTCTTCTTTCAAGCTCAAAGGATGGAAAAAGTCGTGAAAATCTCCCAATAGAAGCTTTGTATCTTCAGAATGATTTTGTTCTGGATGTATGATTGTTGGAGGAACATAATTCCAAGCTGGTTCCCTCAAGATCAGAGGATGGTTTGTTGGGGGAAGATGATTCATTCAGCGTTCTGGGTACTGTTTTGGAGGACTTTTTTTAAATTTCAGAAAGATTTTGTGATTGATTATTTCAAGTTAACGACAGTAAACTCTCAGCTTTTTTCCTCAACTGGAGAAGTTTTTTTAGAAAGGAGGATAAAATTATTGATGCTGTAGATTTCTCTGCTTCAAAAGATATAGGGTGGATGGACACTGGGAATGAAATTAATGGTAAATTCAGTGTATGGAGAAGGAAGGGGATTTTGTTTGGAGGTCTGATAGTGGGATATCAGAATTGGAAGAGGGGCTTAGCTTTTTGTAGCCCTAGGGGAAAACTTATTGGTTTCAACCTGGACATTTCAAGAATCTGATTCATCGGAAATGAGGATAAACTACTTAATTTTTTTTAATTTTTTGTAATTTGGTCTCTTTGTTTTTGGTCACAATTTTTTTTGTTTTGTCCAATTCTTATCAGTTTCTCTGGTTTAATTCACTAAATAAAAATAAAAAAAAAATCATAGTATAATGAGTATGGAAGAGAAAAAAAATTCAAGGTAAGATAGATAGTTTATTTTAAAGAAAATTAAGATAAAAATGATTATCATTGGTTTTATCTAACCTCCAGCATGAGGTTAGATTGCAAAACCTTTTATTTCTAAAGTGTATTTCTGGCTTTCAAGAATTTAATTGGTTTTGGTTTTTTATGGGAGAAGATTTGTGTTGAAAAATCCTTTTTTAGAAGGTACCCAAGGATGGGGCTTCTAGATTTGATTTTGGAAAGTGTGGGGGTAACTGATTGGCTGGCTTCTCTATCAACAGTAACCCCAGATTTTCTGTTTCCAACCCCTTCTCTTAATTTGGTTGAACACTGGTATTGGTTTCTCTTCACAGGCTTTAGTCCTCTATTACTTTAAAATGGAAATTCTTCTGGTATTCAAGTGCTGGACTCTTCACGCTTATTGGTTTTGGTTTATTGTGTTGGATTTTGTGTTTTTGTTAGAAGGTACAAAGAGGAGTCTTCTAGATTTTATGTTGGCAAGTGTTGGGGTAACTGATGAGCTGGCTGCTCTGTAGAAAATTTACCCCATAATGTCTGTCTCAAGTATTTTGCTTGTCCTAGTTGAATCCTAGTTCTGGTTTTTATATTTCAGGTTTCAAGGCCACTATGACTTTAAACTGCCTTGGTACTGGCTTATTTATCTTTGATTTATTTGGGTTGGTGGTGGATAACTGGCAGTCTCCCATCATTTTTACTTATCGTAGGTAGCCCACCCAGTGATTCTTTCTGTGGACCTGCACCTGGCTCAGTTGTGCGGTTTAAGGGTTTTAGCTGTTAAAGTGGTGGATTCAAGATTATTTTCTTTTTTCTATTTTTTTCTTTCAATTTTTTTATAGAGGCTATGTTTGTTTAAAGGCTGAAGATAGGGCTCTGGAAATTTTTTTTGTAGAAGAGGAGGAGTCTAAATAAAAAAAATTTTTTCTAGGTGTGACCACATCAAGGTGCACTTGGATTTTGGTGAGGTATAAGGGGATGAGCTGATCAATTGGCTGGGGGTTACCATTTTTTTATTTTTTTGACAGGATGAAGGGTTGAGTGGAACTCAAGAACCTTTGGATAATACTACAAGATATTCTGTTTGTCCTCCAAGACTTAAAACTGGTTGTTTTTTTTTTAAGATTGCTTCAAGATTTTAATTTTTGTTACTAATGTGGATCTATAAGTCCTCTAAGACTTTAAACTGGCTGGGTTTCAAGATTTTATCAAGAAGTTGGCTTATGCTTTTTTGGATCTACTAGTCCTCCAGGTTTTTAAACTGGATAATAAAAATATTATTTCAAGAATTTGAATCATCTATGGGTCCTGAAGTTCATTAAGACTTTAAACTGAACACTGTAGTAAGTCCGTCAAGACTTTAAACAGAACACTGTGGGCAGTCCATCAAGACTTTAAACTAAAGAATGGTATAGTCCCCCAAAACTATAAACTGAGGATGGTTTGTTGGTTGAGTCCTTCAGGACTATAAAGTGATAATGTGATGTTGGTGTAATTCTGGCAGAGGGAATCTAAAGGGGGAGTCTCTGAATTTATTTAAGGAAAGTGTGGGGGTAACTGATGAGCTGACTGCTCAGTAGAACAGTTACTCCAGAATGTTACTTTATTCTCTTTGGTCTTTAATGGTTTGATCTCCATTTCTGTCTTTATAATTTAGGTTTTTAGTCCCCCAAGACTATAAACTGAGTGTTTGGAGTCCCCCAAGACCTCAAAATGAGGGCTGTTAGTCCCCCAAGACTTAAAACTGAGCATGAGCCCCCAAGACTATAAAATGAGAAATTTCTTATGATTGGCTACATTCAGGAAGTCTGGAGAGTGGTAAAGAACTTCATTTCTAAGTCAAAAGGTTTAATAAATAGTCATGATACAAAAGAGAATCAAGAGATGAAAAAGAGTGTTCAGCATTAGTCTTGAACTGGTGGATGAGATGTCATCTTTTCTCAATTTCCTGTGGATCTTTGGCAGGAGAGTATTAGAAGTAGTTTAGAATGAGATGTTTTTTTTAGAAGAGTGTTGTTGGAATTTGTCCTTGATGGTGGGAAATTGATTGGGTGGTGGTGTTTCAATGGTACCCACATTGTAATCATCATTGTCTGGATGGGAATGAACTGGAAATTCATCAGCTTAAACTTCAGTATGGAGAAAAATTATTTTTACCATCAGAAGGACCAGGTATGGTAGAGCTAGTGGTTGTAGTTGTGCTGGAACTCTTTTGGAAGGGTGTTACTTGTTGATTAATATGGGTATTAAGATGGAAGGCCTAGTTCTTTTGGTTTTGCTGCAAGATGGACCAGGTTGAGGGGGAGGTGAATCTGTTGCAGATGATAATGGACCTGGTCTGAAGCAAGATTTCCTTCTGGAATAGCAGGCGTCACAAGCAGCTCAGTATGTATTGATTTGTGGTGATATGGTGCAGATGAGGTTATGGTCAATACAGTATTGAAAGGGACCCATTTCAGAGATGGATTTTAAAAAATGTGTAAACATGGTAATTCTGGTGAAGGAGAATGCAGAGATTCATAATTTTAGGGAGGATGTGGTCTTCAAGTGTTGACAGAGGCCTTTGTTGGTCTGTTTGGTGCTGTTTTGGTATGACTTAATTGACATTGGTTGAATAAATAGGTGTTTTTCTATTTTTATTCTGTGAATATTGGAACTATGAGTATGTGGGTACTCACATTGGATAGCCCTGGTTTTTCTCTATATTTTATGTCCTTATGACATTTTTTATATCATAATTTTTAAGGGGTCATTTGCTCACTTTTCATTTCTAAAAGATAGCTGTTTAATTTTTTTTGTGTTTTACAGACTTATCTTAAGTCTTATGATTAAGTGCTTAGTACCACTAGGTAGAGCTGATTTGGCTATATATATTATGTCACAATGTTGTCACAGCTTAATTTTTTGTTTTTAGGGTTTCAGTAGTTGTGGTGGATTTTTCTAAGTATTGTGGTCTTTATTGGAGCTTTTTGGTTGTTTTTTGGCTTCATGGAGGTCTGGCCAATTTTAGGAAGGCCTCCTGCATTGGGAGGCCCACCCGCCTTAGTTATAGAAGGCTGGAAAGCACTTCTAGAGGGTTTATATTCAATCTGGCTGCCAAAAGTTCCAAATTTGTTGCTGTGCATGGATTTTTTAGATGGTGGTCTGTGGGTACATACTTAATAAGGCAATTCAGGGCAACTTTAATTATCATACAACCATCTGGATGTGATATCACTGTTGCACACTTAGTTTTCACTGTTTTTTGGCCACAATTGGCTGTGTTTGTTGCAAGGTTAGTTCCTCATTTAACTCAACTTGGCAACTGGTTTCTATGGTGTAGCTTTACAAACTGCATCAAGTATTATTGCTTTTTTCTGTGCAACAACTGCACAGTGTTTTCTTTTTCCTGTGTGGATCTTTCTGAATTTCAGGCTTCTGGTTCTTTGGTTCTCAGTGGTCTGCTATTGGCTACTGTCTTTGACTTTTTAAGCAGTCAACAAGTGTGTTGGAAGGGTATAGTAACGGTCTCTAATTTTCTGTAAAAAATAAATCTCGACTGGTATTTCTCAAAGGGACAGGGGTTTTTCTCTCCAGTTTTACTCCAACTACCTTGGTGAAGGCCTAAAGCTAGTACTATAGGATTGTCTACAATGTTATTCTGTTAGGTGATACCACACCTCTTAATACTTTACTCTGCTTTTCTTCTACTTTTTGTTATAATTTATTATCACTCTAGAACAAGTAGAAGTTTCTAAAGAGGCTCTAAAGCTTGAAATAAAAAAATAAGAGCTCTCTTTAAGGAGGGATAACAGGGTACATGATTTGGAAGAGAAGAAGCTCAAACTCTTTTTATTGAAGGATGATAGGACACAAGTCTTGGAGGAAAGGAAGTACAAACTCTCTTTACAGAAGGATAATAGGGCACAAGTCTTGGAGGAGATGAAATTTGAGTTATCTCTAAGTCTTGAAAAATCAATGAAAGAGGAGAAAACACTTGAGCATCAAAAACTCATGGAACAGATGAAATATAACTCGATCATGAAGAAAAATCCAAAAAGAAAGATTTATTGATGCAATCTTTTAAATCTAATAAGACTTTTGAGGAAGTTGAACATTTAATAAAATTTTTCGATGACTTGTTTTTTTTTATTTCTCTCACACTTCAACTGTTCATAATTAATTTTTCATAAAATTTTATCTTAATTTCCTGTATTTCTTTACTCTATGTATTATAAGTTGAATTTTCATATTTTAATGTTATAAATTCTTTTTAAATAAAATAATCATGAATATTTAATGCTAAAAATTCTTTTTTAGTTAAAATATTCAAGTCACATTTGAAAATTTCCCAATCCCACCCCTGCATTTTATTGAACTAAGGGGTGGGTATCACCAAAATTCTTTCAAGTAAAGAATTTCACAAGTCTTATATGAAATTTTTGCAATACTTCTCCATGAGTTTTATTGAAGTAAGGGATGGGTATCACTAAAATTTCAATTAAATTTTATTTTTGCAAGTCTCATATAAATTTTTTTATAAAGTCTGATATGAAAAATTGGCAATACCACCCCCCCCTGCAATTTATTAAATCAAAGAAATCAGATGAAAAAAAATATTAAAAAATGAAAATTTCATCAATTAATTATTTTCACCAGACCCAATCAAGTTTTCCTATTGTTTATAATAGCCTGTATAGTAACCTAAGGCCAGATGCACCATTGTATAAAATCAGTAATCTATATTGACATAACTTTAATAAATAATTGGAAGAGACAAATCCAAAATTAAATGAAAAAAAAATTTAAAAAAAAAATTCTTCAACCAATTATTTTATCCAGTCCCAATCAAGTTTCCCTATTTTATATAATATCCCGTAGAGAAACCTAAGGCCAGATGCACCATTATATAAAACCAGTAATATATCTTGAAGTAACTTTAAAAAATAATTGGAAGAGACAAATCCAAATTTAAATGCAAAAAATTTTTTTTTAAAAATTAAAATTGAAAAAAAGGAAAATAAAAAGGAAAATCCAAAAAAATTAAAAAAGATATAAAATAAAATAAAATAAGAATTTAATAAATGAGAAAAAATGGAAGAAAATATTTAATGATAGAAAATATTTTATAATATTTTAGTTACCATACTTGACAGATCTACTAAGAAAATTTTTTTAACTAATTTTTTTTGATTATTACTATGATTAATAATACCTTTATTCATTTTGAATGAACAACAAAAATAGGTAAATTCATGAAAAGAAACTAAAGTTTGAGGTGCTTTAGTTTTTTGATGCTGATTTTGAGAAGAATTCTATATAGCCTCAACTATTCCATTGAAGCTACCAAAATCAATAATAAATTTATGGTCATGAAAGTAAAGGCCATTTCCCTCATCAGAAGAGGGTGATTGCATAGGAACACCAGTCTCTGGATTAATATAAGAGAAAATAATGAATTTTAGATAATTATTATCATGTTTATCTAGATGTAAACTATTGTAGAATCATTTTTAAGTGATGATAACATTAGAACAAAAAACATAAGCATTTATTGCTTCTTCCCATTCAGGATCAGATCAATTTGGTAAACCATATTTTAAATCAAGTTGATGTTTTTTTTTGAAAAGCTTGATTACATAATTTTTTAAATTGATTTTTCAAGAAAATATTATATGATCCTAAAGAATTACATTGTTTCAGATCTTCTTTGATTTGCTCCAGTTTCAAATTTTTCAAAAAAGAATAAATTCCTCGAATATAAGACAAAATTAAAAATTACTTATAATAAAAAAAGATTTACACACCAAAAGAAGAACCTTGATCATATCCTGATTTCCAACCAAAACCTTTCATGAAACCAGTGTAACCGGACCATCTACGCACAAGGTTGAGGGTGTTCCTGGGAAAGTGATATTGGAGCAAGTATTTTAAAGACTTCTTCCAAGTACAGAGGAAATACTCGAGGAAGTGATTCAAAGATTAGTCAAAGAAAAAGCTGCTTCTTCCAGATATGTTTGATAAGAATCTTAATATAATTTGAAGGTAATATTAATATTCTTAGGATCTCACAAAGTTTGGAAACTCAATAATCAAAGATTTAAGTTTTTAAAAATGATTACCGAGAAAATAAGAAATGTGCAATAATAATGATTTAACCTAAAGCTTTACCACTATTAACTATATATACGTTTTATAATTTAATTCTAAAGAATATAGAATCTAAATCTCTTCCCTTTTATATCCACTACTCCTCCTGGCATTGACCTCATGCCCATCCATCATTCCGCACACCACACACCACGCAATATGGGGGGCGGACTTGCTAGCAAGTCCGCAACCTTGAACCCTAATTCATATCTTTTTGAGCACACATTGAGGAAGTGATGAAACCATCATGAAGAAGTATTGAATTTACTTTGAACACACCTTGAAGCTCATGTGAACACTCACTGATGAGTAAATGATTATCTGTTGAGAACATGTTGAAATCACATTCTCAATAATTGAAACAAAGTTTCATTTTAGACAGTCCAATAAAATTTCCAAGTTGGGGTTTTCAACTTTTCAGATTATTGTTATATAAATGTTGTTTACCAAAAAAAAAAGAAAATAAGCCAATGATGCCCTAAAAAAAATTATTATTATAAAGGTATAAAAGAAGAGTTTTACTTATAATATCTTCTCATTCAGAATATTCTTGTAATATATCATTTTTCTCAATATTAAATAAGCAGGAGAACTTTATAATAGCTAATATACAAAAATGATTAGTGATAGACAGGAACAATTATAAATAATATGAATAAATTTTGGTGAATGAATAATAATTAAGAGGAGACATAATCTGTACAAACATTTAAACAACCAGGAAAAAAGTGAAAATATGTTTATAATACTTGAAAATATTTTTATCTCCTTGCCCCTAACCCCCCATATTCTAATCCACTCTGAAAATTAAGGGGAAATTGTGACCCAGCCAGTATGTATAAATTTTTGACAAGGTTATCCTAATCTCATGCTATGGAATTTATTCAATTTTTATCAGGCCATTCTCCTGTAAAGGTACCTTAACCAATTCAATGCTTCACCTTCTCCAAACTGCCTCATAAGCCCCTTATGGACCAAAAATAATCAAGAATGTGTCATCCTCCCCTTTCCTGCTCACCAAAAACAATTCTGTGCCCTTTTGAAAGTAGCACAACAGCTTAAAGATCCCATTGACACTATAAGTCTTATCTGTCACTCTCCCACTGCCCCATTAGTTGGGGTAGTTGTTTTTTCAATCTGGTAGATTTTCAAATATTGTTCCTGTCATGCAATAATCTTTGATGCTGCAGTTTTCCTTCTTTTTTTTGCTTCTTGTTATGTTACAATGCCACTGTCATCATGTATTTACAATTAACTTCTCCATATAATTCATAACCAATTCTGGTTGAAATTGTATGAAATTGAAAGAAGACATGTCCGATATAGGAAAAATTTAAATAAATAATTGAAGTTAATCATTGACTTACCAATGGTTATCATAAATTCTACACAAAATCATTTTTTTCAATTTTTTTTTGTCATTGTTCAAACATTTTTGAGTTGGTAGTGTACATTCTATTCTACAAAATCAGAAATATTCAACTAACTATAGTTAGAAATTGAAATGTAGGTGATTAAAATTGAATTAAGAAATATTAAATATTTTTTTTGAATTTAAAGATTTAAATATTATGCATGGATTTTTGTTTGACAGAACATCACTCTTATTTACATGCCAAATGTTTTTTGACGTTGAAATTTGCATATTATCCATCTCTGAAGTTTGCTCATTTTATTTGCTTGCCCTCACTTATTTCTATGACTGAGTCTTATTTTGATATTCTTAAATTGTCATTATTCATCAAAAACGGACTACCTACGCTTCCTCAAACAAACTCTTCGACCCCTTGACTTGCTTCTGATCACTTCCTACAGAACCTGTCAATAATTAATTAGTAAGTTTTTTTTTTGGGTGGCTCATCAATGACTGTTTCTCTCTTTTTTTCTCTCTTTAATTATTTTTATATCATTTCACTCTCTCATTCTCATTTTTTGGCCTGTATTTCTCTTTCATTTTCATTTCCTGCCTCTTTTTGTTTTTTATTTCGTTTCTATTCTTATATTTAGTTTGTTTAACTCCTGTCTCACTTAGTGCCTGCCAGACAGCTGTCATTTTAATCGCTGTCTGGCTGGCATCTTAAAAAAATTCTTATCCTGACCCTGCCAGCCAGCATGCCAATTACTTTTAAGCTGGCTGGCAGGCATGTGCAAGTTTGCAAGGCACTTGCCACCCTTTTCTGGCAAGCATCACCCCCAAAAATCAATCGCTTGCTGTATGCCAGACAGCAAGTTGCTGCCTAGCTGTCTGGCATGTAGACAGCAAATCAATTGTACATCCCTGCCAGCCAGCGACAAAGTCACATCGCAGCTGGCTGGTAGGGTGATGTAGCGTTCAAGTCGATCAATCGTTCAACTTGACGGCTGCCTGACAGCCAAAAAAAATCTGTATGGATGGCTGACAGGCAGCTGTCAAGTCGATCAATCAATCAATCAATTGATCAATCGATTGATCGATCAATCAATTGATCGATCAATCGATCAATTGATTACCACTGCATGCTACATCAACCTTCCAGCCTGCAAGTTAATCATTTTCTGCTGGCTGGCAGGCAAATCATCTTCTCAAATATGAATTTTTATCTCCTTCTCCTCAATATTTTTTAAACTTGCTGACATGAAGCAAGCGAGTTGCTCAAGCAAATTGATCAAATATGATCAATTGAAATCACAACTTGCCAGCTAGCAAGCGATATGCTTTTCAGCTGGCTGGCAGGCATTTTCAGGTTTCCACAAAAGCATAGATTCGCTTCATTCCTTCCAGCAAGCTAAGCATCATATTTCCTGCCGAAAGGAAGTAGAAATTGATGCATTTCCCCAACCACTCAATCTGCTACCCTGCCAGCCAGAAACCGAATTGGTTTGTTTCTAGCTGGCATGAAATTAGGGGCTAAAAAAATCATTGATTCACCCAACCTGCCAGTCAGCTTACAAGCGATTTGCTGGCTGGCAGGTACTTGCACCTATTTTTGGCTTGCCAGCCATCTAAATATTGAATCGATGGCTGGAAAGTGGTCAAAATAATTGATTAACATTGTAACCTTCCAGCAAGAATATCATTCAAGATTGCTGGCAGGAATTTGATAGCAGGATGTATCCCCCTGCAAATAATAATGTGATGATTGGTTTCCATCCAACAAAGAGTGAGTTAATTGCTAGGAAGCAAGTGATATATATCTATCACATTTTTCGACATTCAATCTAGTAAATATAAGACTAGATGTGTTCATGGATTGTATCGATTAGCAGCAAGTGGTCTACAAGAATTTGAATTTGACCTTCCACACAGCTTAACATTAAATTTGTACCTTTTTGTGTGATAAATATGTCTATCCTAGCTCATTCATGAAACAAGTATGATTTTTGGAGATACTTGTGGGGAATTTTTGCCTTTGCAACTTCAGATACTATTTTTTCTTGCGAAATTGCAAGCTGAGTGCAATTTTATAGCACCCCATCTTCTTTTTTCCGCCAGCCATCCAGAAAATATCTACCTGGATTGCTTGAAGATATTTGGTGAATAAAAACAAACTACTATTGAAAGGTTTGAGCATGTTATTCAGGCAAATATATTTTTTGATATATGGCATGATGAAGTACGTAAATATTACAAATAATTTTAGTGAATGAATGAATTGATTTTACATTGTTAAACGTAGTATGAGTGGTTCTGATATTGACTTGGATTTTTTTCTTCAGGTTCTGTTTCACTCATATCTATTTAATAATATTTATTGATTCAAAATTATATCATTGCGTAAATAAAGGTATGTAAAATTATTGTTTTTCCATCAAAGAAAATTCTTTAAAATTTTTTGTATTATTACATGATTGAGTTCTAATGCAGCAAGCATGTTGTTAGAGCATTATTGCCCCTCTTAGTAACTCAATCAAGTAATATATACAAAAAAATGTTTTAAATAAATAAAAGATTTTGCTAATTTTTTTTAAATTTTCTTTTACATGCTCTTATTTGGGAACAGAAGCTGCACGGTATAAAATGTATGTAAATGGTTATAATTTTTAAAAATATTACTTTATAATTGTCATAATGGGAAAATATTACATGATTGAGGGCTAATGCAGCGAGCATGTTGTTAGAGCATTATTGCCCCTCTTAGTACCCTCAATCATATAATTTTTACTAGACAGATTTTCATAAAATAATGGATATATTTACTAACATTATGAATTTTGGATGGCATTTGTTTAATGTAGGTTCAGTTATAGTTAGGGCAAATAGACGTTTTAAAGAAAGTATGTAAGTAATCTTAGGTTTTCTTCACATTTAATTTTGTAATTTGGGGTAATATATTACATGATTGATGACTGATGCAGCGATAGTGTTGTGAATTTAATATTGTTGCTCATAGTCATTCTATTAAGGAGGAAAAGGATAGTGTCCCCTACAGGAGTCGAACCTGTGACCACTTATGACATGTTAGTTGCTCTAACCACTGAGCTAAGGAAACCAGTGCGAGGTGTACCCACAACACCCCCCCGTGCACCGAGCTGACTAGGCAACTACCTTACCGCAGCCTGGGGATTAGCCAGATAACGCTGGGCCCATAACCTATTAAGGAGGAAAAGGATAGTGTCCCCTACAGGAGTCGAACCTGTGACCACTTATGACATGTTAGTTGCTCTAACCACTGAGCTAAGGAAACCAGTGCGAGGTGTACCCACAACACATTCAATCAAAAAATATTTAGACAAGAGATTGTTTAGATATAGTAATTATTTGTACTAATACTTTTTATTTTATTTTAATTTTTGTATTACAGATTTTCTTCTGTACACAACAACAACTGGAATATTAACGAAAGTATGTGGATTTTTTTTTGTTAATTGTTCTCTTGAAGTTATGGGAATAGTAAATGTTATGTGATTTATGACTAATGCAGCATGCGTGCTGTTAGAGCGTTATTGCCCCTCTTAGTCACTCATTCATGCAATGATAACTTAAAAGTAATAAATTTCATTTGAGTTTTAATTAACGTTTCGTTCTTGTTTTTTTTGGTTACAAAATAGGAGGTTGAAAATTTTTGGATTAAAATAAATTAATGTATGTCAAAGTATCTTCATTTTATAACGAAAAATTGTCTAGTATTTGATTAGTATGAAATAACATGATTGAGTTTTAATGCAGCGAGCATGTTGTTAGAGCATTATTGCCCCTCTTAGACTCTGAATCATGTTATTTCAACTCAAACATTTAATTTATGTAATTTAAATGATTGAGAAGTCATATACTGACCATGAATTTATATCTGAATCGAAGTTTTAGTAGAGTAACCCATGTGTGATTCAGAAGAAGACTTTGTGAGAAAGGATGGTAAAGGAAAAAATCGAGGGAGAAGGGCAGGGAAGAAAAAACATCCAAACAAAAATGGAAAAAGAAATATTATGGCAAGTAAAGAAGCAGAAGAGGGGGGAATTAGTGTAATAGAAGGAAATCTGATGTTTGGTAGACAATTGAAAGTAAAACCGATACACAAGACACAATATGGAGCATTAAACCCACAAGATTTCAAGCAGCTGAATGAGGGAACATACTTCATCCAGCCCAGAAAAAGAGGTGTACGACCAATAATTATATCATCGATTTCGTTGGAGCAGTTAAAAATGCTCAATAAACTTGACGGTACGAGACAGGCCATGAGAGAAATTCAACTTTTGGAGCATGTGGTCTCATGTAACGGACCACAAGAAAGTGGAGTAATGTTTTCTGAAGGAATTTTGATGGGATGCTCGATTCCTCTTGATTTAAGTAAGCATTTTTTCATGTTTTCCAATTATTTAAACATTAATAGACTGTATTAGGCCAATATGTGAACAAAAATATTACAAAAGCTGAAAGAGATCAAGCAAAAAAACCATTATCAATTTTTTATAGATTTTTCTTTCAGTTGTTGTCCAAGAAGTTATATGAGGAAGCACGGGTATTGTCAAAAGAGTTAAATATACCGGGTTGGGAAGAGGAAGAGGACTCTTTTTTTGGAAATCTGACATGGACCACGGGGATTAATGGTAATGGATACAGTAACACTCCGCACTGCGATAGGGATGGGAGTCGATATGCATTTGGGATTTGGTACCCCAAAAATACGTATAAAAATGAACTCGATGAGCGCCCATACAATAAGAATAAACCACGACAAGAAGGAGGAGAGTTTATTTTCCCAGAGTTGGAGACGAAAATAAACTTCAACAACTGTGATGGACTATGGTTGATACTTTGACCAGCGAATGAAGTACTGCATTACACGTCAAAATGTAATGAGGAAGAAGGGTTCACACGTCTGGGATCATCAATTCAAGTTTCCAAGAAGCTATTCAAAGGACTTGAAATTTTTTCTCTTCTAGGAATAGACGTTCCACAGTACATTGCAACAAAAGACAAAACGACAAAGCTAAAATTATTAAAAGAAAAAATTAGAACGACACTACAAAACGAAAATCTGGCAGATAAGGATCATGAAAAACTCATAACTTATCAGAAAAGTGTTGATAATTCTCTTAAGAAGAAAAGAGATGGTAAGAACAATATTAAATAAAAATAATATTAAGCATTTTTTAAAAGATGAAAATACAGAGTATATCATATGTAGGTTCTGAAACTTTGAAAAAGTAGTGTGAAAAGGTAGAGTAAAGTGATGGCTGTGGGTTGAAGGAACAAAATGAGGGTAAAGAATGTTATAAAAAAAGGTTATGGAGGTATGTGTATATAAGGATCTATGTGAGAGCACCAGAAAGAAATTGAATAATGAGGTTCCACTAAATTAAGAAAAGCAGTATAGAGAGAGATAGTGAAGTTTACAAAAAGGGAGTAATCATATGTAAAAGGGTTTTGTTAAAAATGTATATTGATGTATTGAGACTGAAGGAGAGATATGTAGTTGATAGTGAAGTCATTAAAATGACATAGATAGCACAAGCACAGTAACATAAAACTAGAGAATATAATAGAATCTTATGTAGATGTTAAAGTACATGGTAAAATAAATATGAAGATGATCAAATAAGGAGATACAAAGAAAATATTATCAAGGAATTATAAATGATGAATAAATTTTCAAGGAGGTTGAAGGATGGTAAATATTAATATAGATGTGATTATTAAGAAAATATTATTAATGATGTGATTAAAGGATAGGACCATTTCAGCAGGTAAAAATAACAGGACAGACACTGATTAACGGCTGCTGGTCAAGGCACACTTCTAAAAATTTCATAAACATTTTGAATTGAAGCAAAAATACACATGTTTACGCTGATCTTTGCTTTAAGATCAAGGTGCACCTTTTCAATTTTTAATAACAATGTGTTAAAAGCAAACAATATAGTGGTAAACCCACTCATGTGTACCCTGATCATCGTGCAAAGATGAGGGTACACTTCTCAAAATCTCTGATACACTTTTTATCAAGGCCAATATACAATGGTGGACTCTGATGTTCGGCCGAAGATGAAGGTCCACCACTTCAAATATCACTGAACACATGGTTGCAGGCAAAAATACCATGGTGTACCCTGATCTTCGGCCGAAGATCAGGGTTCACGTCTTCAAATTTCAAGAAATATTTGAATAGGAGAAAAAACATATGTACCCTGATCTTTGTGTGCAAATCAGGGTACACATCTTCAATTTTCACACACAATGTGTAGAAAGGCAAAAATACAATGGATGCCTCTGATGAAGGTGTTAGAACAAGGGTCATTTATTTTCAAATTCATGAACAATTTGAATACAGGGAAAGACGAAAGGTGAACCCTGATCTTCACGCGAAGATCAGGGTACACATCATCAATATTCATGTAGTTTTTGAATAACGGCAAAAAAACACATGTGTACCCTGACCTTCGTGCAAAGATCAGGGTTCACTTGTCTAAATCTCACATACAATTTAGTCCAGGTAAAAAATACAAAGGTGGACTCTGATCTTTGCCTGAAGATCAGGGTACACATCATTAATTTTCATGTACTTTTTGATAACAGCAAAGAAACACAAGTGTATCCCTGATCTTCGCGCGAAGATCAGGGTACACCTCTTCAAATTTCAACAACATATGAGTAGGAGTAAGAATCACAGGTGGGCATCCATCTAAAGCAAACAATAAAGGTCAACTATTCCAAATTCAAAGATGAACACTGTTATTTTAGTTAATATAAAATAATATGATATATAGTCTTTGATTGTTAGAATTTGAAGTAATTTTGTTCATGTATAAATTATAACAAACCAACCATGATTAATCTGCACAGGTCAAGATTTACATGTGGTTTTCGAAAGTATATTTTAACTTCACTTAATAATCTTTCAAGGAAAATCTTACCTGCAGGGGAACATCAGATTCCTTCATTGTATTTTTGCATTATTTTAAATTATATGAAAAAAAATTTAGAGGTGTACACGGATTTTTCCCTGAAGATCAGGGTCCACTATGGTATTTTTGCCTGCAACTATGTGTTCAGAGAGGTAGACCTTCTTCACAAGCGGAAGATCAGAGTCCACCATTGTATATTGGCCTTGATCAAAACTGTATCATAGATTTTGAGAAGTGTACACTGATCTTCGCGCGAAGATCAGGGATACACTTGTGTTTCTTTGCTGTTATTCAAAAAGTACATGAAAATTAATGATGTGTACCCTGATCTTCAGGCAAAGATCAGAGTCCACCTTTGTATTTTTTACCTGGACTAAATTGTATGTGAGATTTAGACAAGTGAACCCTGATCTTTGCACGAAGGTCAGGGTACACATGTGTTTTTTTGCCGTTATTCAAAAACTACATGAAAATTGATGATGTGTACCCTGACCTTCGCGCGAAGATCAGGGTTCACCTTTCATTTTTCCCTGTATTCAAATTGTTCATGAATTTGAAAATAAATGACCCTTGTTCTAACACCTTCATCAGAGGCATCCATTGTATTTTTGCCTTCCTACACATTGTGTGTGAAAATTGAAGATGTGTACCCTGATTTGCACACAAAGATCAGGGTACATATGTTTTTTCTCCTATTCAAATATTTCTTGAAATTTGAAGACTTGAACCCTGATCTTCGGCCGAAGATCAGGGTACACCATGGTATTTTTGCCTGCAACCATGTGTTCAGTGATATTTGAAGAGGTGGACCTTCATCTTCGGCCAAACATCAGAGTCCACCATTGTATATTGGCCTTGATAAAATTTGTATCAGAGATTTTGAGAAGTGTACCCTGGTCTTCGCGCGAAGATCAGGGTACACTTGTGTTTTTTTGCTTCTATTTCAATCTGTTTTGGAATATCAATTTGGATTACCCTTAACTACCATTATAGGTTAGAGTACACATTTTTTAATTTGAATGTGTTCACATTATTCTTTCTCTTTTCTTCATCTAATTATATTTTTGATGAGTATATTATATTCATTATTCCTTGCCTTTGTATACTTCTATTATTATCAGGAATAACACTGCTGCTTTCTTTCTATGAATGAATATATCATTTAATCATTCGACTTATGAGTTTTTACATTTTTTATGATTCTGTACTTCATATTTAATTGTTGATGTTTTTTCAATTACCTATTCTTCTTTTCTAACACTTTATACTCATTAAATACATTTATAACTGTCATCTTATTTTTTAAAGTTGTTTATAATTCTTATTTTTCCATCTTTCCACACTTCATTTGCATACCTCATATTTATTATTATTCACATTTATTTTTAATCCATGTATTATAATTATTGCACATTTTACACAATTCTTGCATATTTCTTATTTCCAAATTTTTTTAATTTTTAATTTTTTTATTATTATTTTGAAATATTCATATTATTGTAGCTATTTACATCAATATTATATCAAGTATAGCATCTATTTATATAAATATAATCAATATTTACTCTTTAATACTTGGAGTTTGAAAAAAATATGTATCAGGTTGGACTATTTTCCAATGATCCAAAAAATCAGCAGTTATTGCACGAGCTATTTCCAAGTGTGATGGCATACAGAAGTCTTTCGTGTTTGCTGGATTTTTGATAATTTTGTAAAAAAGACCTATGATGTAGCTATTGAGATTCTTCCATATACGTTCTTCTGATTTAAATGTGCAATTACTTTTTTTGCGAATACAATCAACCTGACTTATAAATGCTAAAAAATCACTGATACTTGCAAATCTATAATCATGCGAACATATAAATAAACCCCTTACCCCATCTATCAAATACATAATAAAAGGTTGAAAGTTATGATTTGCTGTGCTTTGTTCAATCTGAATCAGTGACCTTTCTTCTGCATTGTTGGATCCAGACTGAATCAATTGTCCACCGTCTTTTTCTTTTCTTTTCCGCTTTTCTGAAGCTGTTTTCGGTTTCGCCTGTGATCTTGCATACAATGACAAGTATGACTTCAAACAGTTGGATATGACATTTTGAAATTGTAAAAGGGGCGTCATTGAGTTGGTCATGGCTTTGTACTTCTTCATCTCACTTGCTGAACTCGAAATTGGTGGAGTCTTGTTCATAAGTTTGTCAATATGATCGATTAATAGAAGACTTCGTGTTACCGGATCATCATTCTCAATCATTTCGGGTGGAGGTGCCTGATGTGTTTCGTTTGCCATTAACTCTAGAGACGAGGCAATCAGTGTCGACCAGTACTGTTGAGAATGTGGGCTGACAAATTGACATCGACTAAGCAAACGAAACAGGTGGGTTTCTGGATTTGATGTCTTCTTTTTGCACAAGTACCCATAAGTTTCATTCAATGATTTTGCATTGAACTCGGCAAGTTTTGAAAAGTCAATTTGATCGGTCGAGTACCATGGTTGCGTAGATTCATTTAAATCCAAAAATTGAGGGCCTACAATAAGAGTCATAAAGTTAATAAATACAAAAATTATATTTTCAATAGTGAAGAAATTACCCAATTCATTGATGACTTTAACCCATTCTGCATGAGTGCCTTGGGTGAAATGAAACGAGAACGCATCAAACGACGGTGTTAAAATCTTCTCCGTTCCTCGAAAATTCAGAAAGAATGTGATTGCATTCCATGCCTTGTTCACCTTTTGCCAGCTGATTTTTCCTTCAAAAAATAATAAAGTTCTTTGATATCTGATTTTAAATCCATATCTTTCAACAAGGACGGCTCTTTTGATGCAGAAGATACTACAGAAATGTTAAACATTTAGCCACATTTTTTTTTGAATAAAAATATTAAATACACATACTTAACGGTTCCATTTGAGAATGTGGTACCGCATCATCCCTTGCAGTTGTTTCTTCAGCCGCAGATGATATCTCTCTGTTGTGATTGTCACTGGCAATGATTGGTGTTTCTTTTTTCTTTTGTGAATTTTCTGCATCTATGTCTGTAAATATTATAAAAAGAAATGTGTCAGTTTCACAAAATAAATTTTAAATTATCAGCTATGATATTATATTCATCTTTTACCTGCTTCAGATTCACCTTGATCGTTTTTCCTAAAGTTAAATTGCACGACAATAGTTTATGAGAAGGGATATCAGTATATCTCATGAAAGTTGTATGATTAAAATTATACTTACGAATTACTTGATAACATTGGGTCTTCTTGTCTTTCAGATTCTTCTTCTCCATCAGGAGTAGGAGATGAAGAATATTCTGGAACCAATGAGGAGCTTAATGAGGTACGTGCTCTTTTTGTCCGATGAGTATGATCCAACCTCTTGTTTACATTTCTTGAAGCACTACCCGATTCTGACTCTTGTGCCTCCTTGACCTTAATATGAGAATCTTCGGGAACTTTCTTAGTATCCAGATATGCTAATAATTATAAATAATAATGTTTTAGATTCAATAACAATTAAAGTATGAAATTACTCACATTTTTTTTGATGTTTAACAAAGTTAAGAAACGATGATGCTGAGTCCACATATGCCTTGTGAACTCTCATTTCTTCCAACTCCCTAACAAAAGATGCTGCTCGTTCCTCCATCATATTGAGTTTTTCATAGTATTCTTCAGCCGTAATCTCAATAATTTCTGACTGAAGTGCTGGCTCCCTAGATGTTGATTGTAATGGATTGCTTGATTGGAGTGAAAATTTTTCGAAAGTGGCAGTCTCATTGAAATTTTCTTTTATTGCTTGAGCATCTACATACAAAATGAAAAGTAAGCTTTCACATAAATAGTTTTTTATCACTGACTTATTACTAACCGGGTGATGGTGTTGCATTTTTCTTACAACCTGAAGACGGGACTGATGATAGCTTGGAACTTGAGTCTGACATGCTATAAGATTAAAAAAAATTAGAATGAAGAGGACAATAATCTTTATTAATAGATGAATTATTTAAATTTAACTAATCTAGCAAATGGAGAAAATATTTGAAATCGATAATGTTTCGTTTTATTTAGAGTAATGTGGGATGATGTGAAAAAACTTTGAAATCAGACTCCCTTATATAATTATTGAAGCCTTCATTCTTAAGTTACGGTAATGTTTTTCCTTGAGCAAACTATTGTGCAATTTGAAAATTGTGATTGCATATGCAACCCCCATTGTTTGGTTGTTAGGGAATACCTTTCAAGGAAAGACAGGCGAAATAAATTTCAAACTAAACATGCATTGTAAATAATTATCCAGCTAAGCACTAAGTCCTTTAATAACTATACTTCAGCTGGTTGAGCAAAATTCAAATTAAAGGATTTTCCATACATTAAACTTTCTAACATTCCTCAAGCAGAACGTTTAAAATGAATTGAACATCACTAAAATGGCCTTAGGCATATGCACCATACACTTGAACTATTAAAAAAACAATTATGGAAAATTCACCAGACTAAGTTTGAATATGTACCGAACTTCGCCCCACAACAAGCTCCCACCGGTGTTCAACCAGAGTTCAGCATGATTTTGGCACAAGTTTACAAGAAACTTAAACATTTTTTAAGTGATATACTTCAAAATTTTGTTAGGAAAAAAAATTTGCCACATCATAATCACCTTAAAAATTATACAATGGCTAATATAAATATTCAATCCAAATCAAAACAGCATTTCAAGATTACATTGAACATTCGTTAAACATATTGATTCAAATTGGAATGAAACTTAGCTTTTAGTGAAAGAATACACTTTCAAATTTTCACTTCTTAATGCCGGTTGACCTACCTTGGGTTGTCTAGTATTCATGTACTTAAATGTAAAATTATCCTTAGACTTTTTTATTCCACTATTGCATATCTTTGATCACTTTGATTATCCAATGCATTTGTGCCAACACGGCACATATCACAGGTACGCACCTGTATGTCTCAATCAAACCTACACACACTTAATTGTTCTATCATAAGAATCCGATGATTAAAACTTAAAACATTTCACTGCACTTTTGGCTCATTTACATTTAAAGATATATTTACAAATAAAACACTTTTTTTCTTACTATTTATAATTAGATTAGGAAAAAAGCTGGTCGGCTAGTAAATACAATTTTCGCATTAATCCCCTGTAAGAACAACTATTTAATATCTACAGTAAACAATATATTTCTTATATGATATATGAAAGAGCTTCTTATAAGTATAACTATATACATAAATTATTCAAGCTTGAATAAATCTTTTCTAAATCAACTTCATTTTTAGCTGCAAGAATATCACTTTCAATCTTATTTAGACTATTTAAAAAATTACTTGAGTAAAAATTTTTTGGTAAATTTCGGGGAACACCAATTATACCATTTTTTGAAGATTTTTTCTCAGAAGAGCGCTCATATGTCTTTTTATACTGGAGAAGAGCCCTTTGATTTGTTGCTAAAGAAAATGCTACTTTATCAAGTAAATGGATACACTCAGTGAGTCGTTGGCTTCTCCATGCAGGTATTACACGTATGGGCCGCTTTGTAGACTCTTTTTCTTCCTCGATATCTGATGTGCATTCAGTTGTCAAAAAGAGGGCGATAAAATCTTCATTTCCATGGCAGTATTTACCCGATATAGTCCAACGTGTTTCAGCTATCTAAAATGTTAAATAAAATCATATCTTGTAAGTAGCTTTTATTTTGAAAGATTAGGGGAAATTCTCACTTTTTTTCGGTGTCTTTGCACTTGTGCCTTGGAATGGTTTATCTTCTTGATATCCACAAGAGAAGTATCTTTTCTTCCTTTATACTTCCTCAACTATTTACCTTTATTTAAAACCCACTGTTCAATGACAATGGAAATAAATTTGAATTTCTCTGCGTCCACCCAATTCACCGTCTTAAGCCAAGTCAGTGCAAATTCTGCCAAAATTGCCGATACTACTTGATTCCAGACTGATCCTGAAAATGATTTGCAAGACCATTCAAAAGTAAGTCTCAGGAATCCTTTTTCTTGTAAAGCCCGCTCAAGATTTTTCTTCAATGTCATCGGGACAGGAGGACCACCAGGAATGTTCAATAAATCACTCGTAGGCTGAAAAGCAGGCAAACCAATTTTCTCTCCAATGTGAGCAGCTGCAGTTCTAGCTAAATAGTCTTTATCAGCAGCAGTTTTTGGCTGATGAATTGAGAAAACCTTTTCAATTGCCTGTCGAAGTAGATTCTTTTTGTTCTGAGTCCAATTAAGCCAATTTTTAACCTCCTCTTCAGTTGGGCTTTCTGGATAGTGATTCAGTTGTGTCGGGCCACCCAGGCACACTCTTAAGAAGTGATGAATATTTCGGCTGATTGTTTCAGAACTTCTGGGTGCATTTCTTGCTTTCGAGATGGATTTTATGACTTTTTCTTGACGACCCTCTGCTGTTCTTCTCTCAGCCGCTTTCCTTTTTTGCTCCTTAAAATTATTTCGTAGCTTTGGATCAAAAGTGCCTACAAAACAGGGAAAAAAATTAAATCAGTCATTAAAAGTACATTTGCATTTATCAAAATAATTTCAAGTACTCAACTAGAAAATTCAGGTTCATCTGGATTTTGTTCAGTATTCTTGGGCAGGAAATCATTCAGTAACCCGGCAACAAATTCAGCATTCTTAGCAGCCCCATTTTGATTCGTCTGTTCCTCTCGATTTTGATGCGGAGTATTTTTCTGCCTTTGGTCGTTAGATGTAGATGTAGAAGGACCAGCGTGGGGGTTACTGTTACCATCCTTAGCTTCTGGATTTGGAGTCTCGTATTCCACATCCATATCCATAGTTCCATTATCAATAATAGAATTTAACAATTGACCTATTTTTTGTGAAATTGAAGTCAAATTAGAAATATCAAATTATTAACTTGGCAGAATGATTTAGTAGATAACAATGTCTTACTCATATCAAAATCTTTGTCCATATTTTAATCCTTTACAATAATTTTTTTAAAAGTGTTGTTAATTAATCAGAGAAAAATTTATAAAGAGTTTTGGAATTGGGCTTGAAAATTGCCTTCCTAAACTGAAATGAGTATTATTTATACTTCCCACCTTACTTATTACTTTTTCTAAATTTTTTTATCTCTGTCGAATTCCTACCAAATTCATGTTTGATATCTCATAATGCTGAGTGATGTTTGGAATTATGCAACTATTTTTTTATATCACGTTGTTAAGGCATTGCTCAATCAAAAAAATCTTTATTCTCCCATTCTCCACCCAAAATTGTGCCATTCATCACTTTGCTTGCATTACCACTCCTTTCAAATGCCAAAGGATCAAAATTAACTCAAACTGCTTCTATTCAGAGTAATTAGTTTTGACTTACAATGGACCTCAACCCAACAGCCGTGATAATCTTTTCTTTCATACCAAAAGTTCCTTGCTGATGTTTCAGGATAGCTGCATGTCCTATTATCGACTTTTCACTTACAACAATAGCGGCGGCCTTAGAATCCCTGAGTACTCTGCTATTTAGAAGAGTATGACTCTCATAAGGATCCTTGTGTGTTTCTCTAGGCAGGATTTCTTTGAAAGGACTAACAATCGCCCAAACCTCTCCCTTGTCCTCTTTTGATGTGAATAACATATCAATCTGACCAAAACTCCAATCATCACAATATTTGAATTCGATTGTTGAGTTACCTTCATGCTTAGATTTCGTCATAAATCGTTTTCCTTTTAACACAAAGCTTCTGAGTACTTGCACCACTCTTTCAACTTTGATCTCTGATAATGACAAATGCCGTCTTAAACTATCTTTTCCAATTAGTGCTTTTGCCCATTTTTGAAAAATTGCTTCATCCAGCGTAATACACTCTTTCACACTATCCAAATCTTTCGTCATTTTTCATCTTTGTTTAGCTCCATGTTTTCTTCTTTTTCATACTGCATTAGAACTGTCTTGACATGCCAATACTTGAGAATCGTTTTTGGTATCTCATCTTACATACAAAATATGATATTAATAATTGTTAAATATTCAATGAAAAATTTTATTTTGACATACAAGAATGATGATTATTTGAAATACTTGAAAGTTTACCATTTATTCTTTCAGCTGCCCATGTGGCAGTATAAGCAGGTGGCCCAAATCGTTTTATCACATCAGGGAAATGCTGAGTTAGGTGGAGGTTTGGCTTTATCCTTTGATGTTTCCATCCACTCTGAAGACATTGACGGTATTCAAAAAGAAGGTTTTCTAAATCTTTCACCTCATCTTTTGATATTTTCTTCAGGGTTAGAAAGTTCATAATCGAAATCAAAGTCGTCAATGATTTTAGTAGTATTGATTCTCTGGACGGTAATTCTAAGCCTGTTGAGCATCCCTGTATTGAACTTTGCTGAAACCAAAGTGGTATCAATGCAAGTGGATAGTAGACAGTATACAGTACATGCCACTCAGCTGCCTTTAGTGAACCTCCAGTTTTTGATCCCAATTTTTTTGGTACCCGTGTAAACCAAGAAGGAGTTATTGTCTGCTGAATAACCTTCCTTACCACTAGCAATTCATCTCCCGTTAATCTAGGGTCTAAAAAGTCTGCAGAATCTTTTACTTCTTTACCCAAAGCATTTTCATTTCCCTTAGCTGTCACGTGCGACCCCTCAGAAGAGTCTTCACTAGCTATTTTTGATGATTCGCCTTTAGTTCCACTCCGCAAATTATAACTTGAACTAACTGGGATACCACTCGAGTGATCAAAAAAGATGCTTGAAGAGTTTGACTGAGATTGGGATCTGAGGAAATAACTATTGGTTTTTTGACGCTTCCTTACATTAACACCCTTTTCACTCGCTATCATTTTAAGATTTAACTCAGTTAAAGGTTGCATACTACCACTCCTGGATGACAAGAATTCCAGCTTATTTTCTTGATCGGATTCATACTGCCGCTTTGGAGAACTTCTTACATCTTTCTCTGGATAAACTGAATCATCCAAATCTTTAATATTCCAATTCTCTGCCTTCTTCAACTTCTTTTCAAGGTCGATCGCTGCATCTTCAATTCGTAAAAACATCCTGCTGTGATCCTTAAGATTACCCATCATATGGCAATGCATCATATCCAAAGCACAATATTCTATCGGTCTCCAGTAGCTCAATTCATTCAAAGCACTCCAGCAGACACCATGCTCTAAAACAATTTTTTCTTGTTCCCAATGTGTTGTTGCATTTTTCCATTCTTTCGCATGTTTCATGTGTTCTTCATGGGTCCGACAAGGAAATTTATTCACATCGTACTCATCATTTTCATTAATTGATAATAAACAGAAAGAACAAAATCGTGTTGCTGAGTGGCCAGCAAAGCCTGCTACTTTCCGAAGTGCTGGAATATCTGCAATTAATGGGAAGATTGCAGCTCGGATTTTTTCACCTTCTGGATGAGAATGTGTGGAGCTGACCCATATGCCTTCCCAAAGTACTTTGAATTCATCAACTAAAGGCTTCAAAAGATGGTAAAATTGTTCACTCGTTGGCTCATTTGGACCTGGTATTATCGAGAATAGAAATAAATTTTCTTCGCAATATCGTTCAGATGGTGGTAAGCTCATACAAATAAGCATAATCAACCCAACTGATTTCTGATGACTTCCAATCCGATTACCTCCAGGCTGGAACCAGTCCACGTATAAGCTGAACACCAAATTGCCAGGAGTCGAAGCAAAAGCAGAATAGCCATCCTCTGAAGCATTTGAATCTTCAGGGAAATTCTTCCAAATCTCCCCTTCCCAGATGTCATCCATTACATTAAAATCTGATCTTCTAAAAGATTTGCACTTTTGAGTCCCTTCATCAAAATCTTTCTGCTTCAATTTCATCGAAATCCAATCAACAAACACATTATATAGAAATATTTTTTTTGGCTTGTAAATGATTTTTTTTTTCTTTGTAAGATTTAGTGTAAAGATCTTCATTACACTGCGGAGACTTTTCTTTTTCTGGTAACTGTTTCACATATTTTTTCGATGATGACATGAATACTTGAGTGCATGTTTTAATAGAAGGATGATCATCCAGATCAAATTCATAAAGAGCAAAACATTTAGCACAGCATGTCCTGGTGACAAGTGTTGGGTAGAGTTTAAGACGACGAAATACCGTTTCGAGTGACTGGGGAATTTTTTTAATGATTCCATCAACGTTCAATGAGCGATCATCACCAAGAATTTTCAAATTTTTTATTTGGTTTTTTAGGAAAGATTCACATCCTCTTAAGCTGAGTTTATTCGATGAATAAAGATTCGCTGCCTGTAACATTACTGATCGACTATACTTCTCCTCAGCTACCATGCTACACTGGCCAAGAATAGTGCCAGTTAACTTTGGAGTTAAAGAATTCGGTAACTAAAAAATAAATGTTTTAGATTTTATTCTCTAAACATTCTCTCCACATATAACCTTTGTCAATTTTAAAAAATGAAAATACCTGAGATGAACTGCCAGAATTTCCCTCCAACATAGAATCTTTAATACAGTCTGTATTAATTTTCTTTGCACATTCGGTTTGATGATTCTTGTAAGACTTTGCAGTTTTATATATAACTCCTGTTCGGTAGGTTCCAAGTGGCGTTAGATGAACCTTGAATGCACAACCTAATGTTGTACATTCACAAATTTTTGGCTGAAATGGCATTGATGAGGGATATTCAGAATTGGGAAAATGAATTTGAAGTTTGGGAGGGCAATTTCAAAAACCAAGGCTGAAACTAATTTGTTTGTCCTAGATTTTCTAAATAATTATTATTTGCATTCGCATACTTGCTAATATGAATACAAATTTTATGCAAAAAATTAGAGTAAACTATCCAATTTATTTCCATGTTTGAATGTACTTTTATCAAGAGATTAATCAAAAAATAAATTTTCACCTCTAAGTACTTGAAAGGATTCATCTATCTCTACCATGAAAACAAAACTATTTGATATCTGGTGTTATTAATCTTAATTTATAATGGTTAGATAATTTTATTTATTATAATAATTTATTGAATTATCATTTATAGAAATATTAATATCTTAAAATGGTACCAAAATCATACATTTTTAGTTTTGCACAGGTTTCAATGAATAATCAATCCATCACATAATAATAATCATCATTGAAAAAATCATTTCAAGGATTTATATTCCTTTTGTAATAAAATATTGAAATTAATAATATATGAAAAATAACACAAATCTTTTTTGTTCCTAATTGATTGTATATATTTTATTCCTTTACCCATTTTACTCTTATCTCCTTTTTTCAAATATATTCAATTTTTCTTGCATCTTACCTACTGAAAATATATTGATGAAATTTCTGGGAGGAAGCAGCTGATATGAGTTAACCCATGTTTTTTGAGTTGGTATTAGTGATTAAATTTTGCTCAACCTCTAAAACAACTGTAAATTAATGTATTTTGAAACTCATTATAATCTTGACATTATTGATGAAATTATATAAAATAGTTCTATTATGAGATATTACTTACGTTCATTGATAATTACTTTTTTTTATCTTATGAGTTTTCCTTCCAATTCTTGGGTGGGAACTCTATTTTACAGCCGAAAAATAGAGTACACCTCATTGATTTGGGGCATCATGTGAGGTGACTAACTTTATGTTTTTTTTTAGGTCTGTGGGAATAAAAAATTGAACAAATGCTACATAAATGACTTTATTTACTTTGCCATTACTAAAATAATGGCCTTCTAATTCTACAACAGAATTATCATTTTCATCATAGGAACTAGTTCCATCCAGACCTAGAATTAGAATATAGAGAAATTACCCTCTAGATATCCTTTAAATTTTTTCTGAATATTCTTTCGTAAGCACTATTTTATGGGTGAATGATAAAATTCACCTCTTGCATTAGGTTTGACAATTGCAATTAATAGCCCGATGTTTCTTTGGTTCATTCAGAAGCATTAATTCAGAAATATTCCCATAAACATCTTTCAATTACTTACCTTTTGCAAAGATAAAGCCCTTGTCTTTTAAAAAAAATTCATGTAAACAATTTCAACTAACTCTTTTCAAGTATATGTTTTGTACATGCATATTTGATATCTCTTTATCATCCGGTTGTTCAATTGCTATCTTAATTATGAGTGGAATTTTTTAGACAAAGAATATTATTTATTTCAGAAAAATGCCATTTTGTAAATTATATTTACTTAATGTTGTTCGTTTTTATACTTCCCTTTCAGGGAATGCTCATTACTGCTACATATTAAAATGATCGATATTTTTTTTCTCAGTACACTCCTTTGATAACCATGCTTTCCTCCGATGTATGAGTACTCATCTCATGTAATACACTCAGTTTTTTAATTTATATTCCTTTTGATCTATTGTTTTTATGGCTTATTCCTGAGTGTATATTCGTTGTTTTTAGCAACCTCTTTGTAATATCTTCATGTCACTGTTGGAGCTATCATATAAGATAGATAATTTCCGCTCTTAGACTCCCCTCCATACTGTAGCATTTATTATACATAATTCTTTATAAATTATGCCTGATTATTGGTCTTACTTTCCTGCTGGAAAACCTCCCAGAAACTATCGTCAAATAAATAAAATATTTTCCGAAATTCTTCCTCCTTCTAATTCTCTTTTTTGTCGCTGCATCCATAGTTTTTGTAGAACTCTTATGCAAATATCTCCTACTTCAACATCTTGGAAACTCTTTCCTACAAATCACCAGATTTTTAAATGCTCATTAATTACACATGAATCTATTACATCCCCTGTACAGATTTGTTTAGCTTCAGGCTCTAGTGTTGTGACAGAAACGATTCCTCATTCATATTATGAAGCATTTCTCAATGATCTTGAATCATCAAACTTTCCAGGTCGTAATTTTGCTTGGAATCTGGAATGGCACTCTCACTGGAATCAGTGCTTTGCTCAACTTATTATCAAACATTGGGACAATGCTTTCCGAATGATGGCTTTTGCTTCATACCCTATCGATCCAAACACAATTTCCTTTGCTAATCAAATGGGTGTTCTCCATCGATGGTTCCTTGGACAACAGAATATGCTTAGACTTGGACACTATTCTCCAGACCATTTGGAGAAAAAAAAAGCTCAAAAGTCTCGGTCTAGGATACGTAAAAAAGTCAGTCTAACATCTTTCATATTTTTTCGAGTTCTTTGCTGATAATCTCTTGAAGCTCTCTGTTCATCGTACAAACTTTCTCAAGACCCTTCCTATATGTTCAACAGCAAAAGATTTGTTTACTAATGTCAAATGCTGCTCTGACTCAGAAATCAATGAAGATGGGTCAATAAGTAAAGTATCGCTATCATGGAGATCAGATGAATTTTCAATTCTAGCACAAAATATCGATCTTAAGTCCCATGAAATGAGTCAAAAATCAAAAACATCATCATTGCCACTAAAAGATCTTGTTTCGATACAAAGGATACATTCTGTATCATTACCACCTTCTAGGCTTTGACAGGAATCAGTACCTCGATCTTTACCTCTTGACTGCTATGATAATAATTATTTAGCTACTCTCAATAATCAAGAAAAAAGAATGTTGAAAATTTCCAACCCAATAAACATCAATAATCTTCTTCAACTGACTGCTCCAACTTCTTCAACTCATTCAGATATTCATCAAGAACCATCTTTTTAAGCTGAAATGGTTCATCTCCACTATTTGGTACACTGAGCCTTGAAAATAAAAATTTAAATAATTAGTTTTCATTTTTTCATCAATATAAAATTTATTTTACATACATAGTTAACTTCTCCTTTTTTTTTGAATGTTGTACATACTGAATTCAATACTCTTTCTCACAAAATATTTAATGACATGGACCTTGTTTTTTTGACCCATTCGAAAAAGCTGATCAATAGCTTGGGATTCTATTGATGGATTCCAGCTTGGCTCCTTCACAAATTCACAATAATAAAACATTCAATTAATAAGTGTTCCCAGTTGAATTTCTTGTATTAAGTGAAAATTATATGCTAAAATACCATTATGTAAACATTTTGTGCACATTTTAAATCAATACCTATCCCTTCTGACTTAATGGAGCCAAGAAGAACAAAGCAATTGATATCGTTTTTAAACCTGTTTAGACTTTCATCTCGGGCCCTCCGACTCAAATCACCTACATACATTGTAAAGCCAATGTTATACTCTTTTAGGGCTTTCGAAATCCTTTTGAAAATAATCACTCCTTTAATTTTCCTTCATCAAAAAGTGTTAAGTTAGTCACTTACATTTCTAAAAAGTCCACATATTCTGAAAAGATGACTGCTTTGGGCTCCTTTATGCCTCTTTGCCCTTGCACAAACTCCATCACATGCTCAATGAGATGTAATATCTTAGCCGAATCTCTCCATGTATACCTATCAGGCCGTTCATCTTTTCTAAATTCATACATTGGATGGTTGCAAAATAGTTGTAAAACCTTTAGTTGCCTTAGAAATTCACTATTATCCCAAGTTTGTTTTTGATCACGATTTGGACCAAATTGCTTGTAAAATTCTTCCTGTAGTTTGTCCAGTCTTTTTTGCCAGTGTCTTCCGAATCTCACTAATATACCTTCTTCAACCTTTTTAGGGAGATTTAGCACAACATCCTTCGTTCTCCGTAAGCAGACTACCTTCATAAGGTGGTTGATAGTTTTGACTGCCTGCAGTGAACCAACTTTCAGTTTCGGTGTAATTTGTTCTCTCCAAAGAGACTCCTCATCCCATCCATCCAATTGAAGAAAAGTGATTAAACTCTGCAGATCTTCTGGTGAGTTTTGTAATGGTGTTCCTGTCAAACATAGTCGATGCTTGGAAAGTAAACTAAAAATCTTCTGTGTCCTTTTGGCTAGAGGATTTTTGATGTAGCTATAATAAATTATTGTTTCTTGTTAAATCTCCTAACATCATTTTTTGTGTCAAGTTACATATATAACTTACTGTGCTTCATCCAGAACAATTCGATACCATATAATGTTACTTATCAGTGATAACTTTTTTTCCATTTGCTTAGTTATTGTCGAAGGGCTGACTGTTTCATAAGTGGTAAGTACAATCGCAGTTCGCTGGAGCTTTTCTTCTCATAAATTATCACAAATCTGACCATGAAATACATGGTATGGAAGAGATCGAGGGTTGAAATGAAGATTTATTTCATTTTCCCAGTTCGAGAGTACAGATAATGGGCATATAATTAGTGTGGCAAAACTTAGTTTTTTACCAAAAAGCTCCAATCTTTGTTGAAATTTTATTGCTTGCTCTTGTGTTGCACTTATCAGAGCAAGTGTCGATAGTGTTTTTCCTAAACCCATGTCATCTGCAAGTATTGACCCATATCCACCAAAGTGTTGTTCAATATTTTCATAATTTCGTTTTCGAGGATGGTACACACTGTGAAGCCATTTATTATCATCATGCTCCCAAAGCTTATCCAGTTTATCTTTCATAAATTTTTCGTTATCAATCATAAAGTTGACTGCTTGAAGTTGGTGCGTTTTTAATGCCGTTTTTATTCCTAGTATTTGATTTTGAGTTATCAAATTTTGTCCAATCCTAAATGAGTCAATTTCTGACCAATAAGAAGCAATATTGTAAAATGTTTTGCTGTCGTAATCATCGATTTCAAGTATACTTATTCCAGCAAGATAAAATTTTTGTTTTATTTCATTAAGATGCCTTTCGATTCCAAATAAAGTGCACCACAGCTGCAATGTTTCATTTTGCTGTTTGACTATGTAGCTCTGAAAATAGGCTTTATGCTGCGGCTGCATCACAGATTCAAAGTTCAACCGATGAGAACAGTTGCCAATTTCTCCAAGAAGCGGTCCAATTTGTTCACTTTGCTTTTCCGAAAGATCTCCAATAATTTTAAGAGTCTTTGTGTCTAACATAGAAAGAATATGAACTCTTTTTCTACCTCGCTGAAGCATTGCCTTTTCCGTTTGGTTTTTTGATAATTGTAATATCATATATGATGGTGTTGGTTCAAATGAAACCATAAATTGACCAAGACATTTCAAGGAACTCATTTTGTGGAGATATGAGAAGGAGCAAAAATGAATATAAATGGTTTAGAAGTTGCACAATCCAATTAATCAATATTTAGACATATTGCATGAATATGCAGATCATGTTTGCCAGGAGCCTAGTGACTGCATGGAAATGATCAGTAAAATGTATATAATAACACAATAATTTTTGTCATAATTTTGAAGTCAATTTATGGTTACCTTCAATAGGTTTTTAACTGAACCCATACCATAACTCAAAATATTGATAAGTATCTTCTTAAAAGTCCAAAAAATTATGTACATACAGATTCTTTTAGTTAAAATGAAGTTCAATGATTTTTCTACAAGGAACCAATGTATGTTATAAGAGTAGTGAAAATTTCACATGAAATTACACTTTGAGTAAAATTTTTAGATATCTTTCTTACATTTTTTGTTTTGTCAGATAATATATGACAAAAATGTGTTGATTAAAAAAAAGTTAGGTTTTAAGAGATCCCAAGACTTCTGAAAATCCCAAAAATAATCTTGAATAACCAAGCCACTCATTATGTATTATCAATTTGAAAAAATGATTATATCCTTAAAATGAGAGAAGCCAAATAATACTAAAAAGCCTACATTATCAGTCTCCCATATTTTAAAGCCGAACATTATAATTCAGTCTAAAAGGATGGCTTTCAATTTTGACTAATCATCTTTAAAAAAAAATCATTCAACTTTTACTTGTTTCAAGCACAAAATATCATGCAATTATCCATTCAGACATTCATTATACTTTCACAGAAGATCCATTAAGTATTGGCACAGAGTTCAGGATAATGTCAAGCAGATTTCAGTCTCATTTGAGTATCAGTTCAGTCTGAGTTCAGTCTGAGTTCAGTCTGAGTTCCATCTGACTTCAAGTTGAGGACTTGCTAGCAAGTCCCCCCCAAATATTGCGTGGTGACAGACCTCCAAAAAACACCCATTACACCTGGACTCTCCTCACTAACATCCGTTAATCCCTTAACCCTCCACTAACCATCCCGTCAACGCTCACTACCCCCGTTAATAACCCACAGGCACACAATAACCCTTTAGCCAAATATCGAATTGGCTGTTGCACTGTGCGTTTCCTATCAAAGAAAAAGACTGAATACACTATTGAGAGATTGACTAATTTAGATTTAAAGTCTTAGATTAGTGCAGCTGAATAGTGAGCACACAAAGGAAAGTTTCAGTGGCTATGTAGAATCGCTTCTGCGCTTTGAACATGGATTTTGTCAGCATAAATATCCTTAGTACTGAGTATTTCTTATGCTTAAAATAAGATAACCTTAAGTAAATTAAGCTTATAACTTAAAAATAAGGTTAAAATAATAATATATATTATTTTATTATATATATATATAATTATTATTCTATTATATAACTTACAGTAGTTTAAATAGCTTATCCATGGCCTAATAATACTTATTAAGGTGTTAATGGAGTCATAATATACTTATCTTAAGTGATATGAAGTAATTATTGACATACATAAGCTTATATGTATACATAAATCTCATATTCAGTGAAATATGCAGTATATTATGTATATTTAGGTATATAAGTGGGTTTTAGCCCCTTAAAAGCCTATAACCTTTGTTTTTCTGCTTATTTTAGGTCATATGGACAAAATCAGTGGACTCACAACGCCAACAGAAGCATAGACACCTATATCAGGCGCATACACCCAGTTTGGACAACATAATTTACTTCCTTGAATGGTTATTCACGGATTTATGGGTTGGAAGGACATTTCTGGGTTAATGTGGATGCTTGGGGATGTTATTGGGGGCTTGGAAATTTCCTTTGTTTCCTTTATATGATTTGCTTTCATTAAATCTCTTTTTTATTGTTTATTTTACCTGTTTCTTTATGGTATCTGCATTTATCTGGATTTTCTATTTGTGGTATAGATCTGTGTTATTATTAATAGTGATGGAGAGTCCTTACTGTAGGTCTGGGTGTTGAAACTGCTTGAAGTGGACTCCATGGGGAGGTGATGGGCCCTCACAGTGCTGTAATTTCCGGGGATAGTAGTGACATCATCTGGATTGAAGGTCTGTGCACTCCAGTGGATTTGGGTATAAGTAAGGAGGAATTTTGACGGTTATTTATCATCATTCAATTACTAAAATTCAAAAAAGCACTTCAATACAATTATTAACATTTAGAAATATATTATAAAGCCATTATAAATTGATATTATCTTTATATAAGCTATAACTATATTTTATACATCTATTTTCCACCACTAGCACGCATTTAAATCCAAGTATTGTGAGTTTTATTTGAGTATAACTATTTTATTAGTCTTCCCCTGAGGTTTAATCACTAAATAATTTATAGATAAGTAGTAGTACCATAAATAAACACTATTATATCATACTTATATACTAGACTATACTGACAATTGGGGGTCTTTACTTATATTTTACTTATTATTTAGTATAAGCCTTGGGACGTGATTTTTACTTTAGTACAGCTCAAAATAACCAAATATTTGGGTCTCTGAATATTAGTGGGTCATCATAACTCAGTGATTGCGGAAAAGAACCCTTTAAATAATTGTACTAATTTTTTATCATAAAAATTAGATATTTACAGTAGTAACTGTACCCAATATAAACCCGATTTCACTTGGTATTTGGACACCAATATAAAACCCAATTAAATTGGCATTTGGTTAACGCTTGGTAAGCTACTTATTCACCCTTATAGAGGTCTAGTTAAACTTATTATTATATTTTTAACAGATTTTTTTGAATTTTTCTTATAATTTATTTAAATAAATAAAGATATAAATTCAGGGTAAGCTCCATTGCTTTTTTATTAGTAATTACATTGCTAATATCTTTTGTCTACTAATTCCATAGAGTTTTTTACTTTTGTAGACGTCAAATATTGTCATTTTCAACAAGATGAGTGCTCCCCAGGACAGTGTAAGTGAAAAACCTGCTTATAACACCAGGTCTAAAGCTAACAAAAACTTTCCAGGACATCACCATGGAGGGTCAACAATACCCCCAGGAAGAAAGCATGAGTATAGAAGAAAAGGATGCCCTCTTAAAAAAGATAACTATAAAAAAGACATCTCCTCCTCTTCAGGATCAACTGTCCCATCTGGCCAAACAGGTTCTGAAGTTGGAAGAATCAAAATCACTCATGTTCAAAGAGGTAGAGCAATTGCAAAACAATTGCAAGGTAGGGTTTCAGCAGATGAATCAGGCATTGACAGAGTTTAAGGGAGGCAAGCCCAGTCAGTCAAATCAGCAACCCCCTATCCAAGGCGGTTCAACTCACTCCCAGGAGAAAATCCTGGTAGACAAATGGAAATGGGACTGGTTTCATCAACAGTGGACAAGCCACAGTTGCAACAGGGATCCACCACCTCATCTTACTTTCTCAGCTCACCCTTACAAAGGAAAAATGGGCCAAAAATCAGGACTGGCAACTATCCCATGGTAAGTAGATTACCCTCTCAGATTGAAAATAATACTGATAATTACAATATAGGTAATTCTATTGATGTTAAATCTGTGCAAAAAATAGAGGAGGATTTAAGAAATTAAGTTTTAGAGTAGATACACCTGACTTGTCTTTTGTCCACAATAACAGTACTATTTATAATGATAATAAAGTTAACCCTCAGTTGCAACCACCTACTAGTGAGATGAGAAGTTCACAGGAGAGTGAGAGAATTGAAAAGGAAGACATGGAATATTTTAACAATAATCCAACTGTCCATAGAATTGTTTCAGCATTGAGGAATAAAATGACTGATTGTGAGGAACAGACAGTTAAGCTCACTAGTGATACAATTTCATCCTTGACATTAAACATTTCTCAATTAGCAACACGTAACAAAAAATTAGAGAAAGAACATTTTTCTCCAACTCTTAAATATGATTCATTGAGTAATAAATATAATGACCTTTCAAACAAATTCTGTGAGTTAGAAAAATTATATGAAACACATTTATTGAAAACCGAATCAAGAACAAAGTAATCTTTTGCCCAGACAAATCAAAGTGTCTCTGAGTTGCTACTAAGATTAACTAAAGTTGAGATTGAAACTGCCAATCTACTAATGAACCAGGATAATCATAAGTATAATCAATATAATAATAATCCTTTCATTGGCAAAAGTGAATCTCATTCCTTCCCTATACCACCACAATTAAAACCATCTGGTGGTAGTGTCAAATCTGAAAATGTAAGTCACATATCCATGCAGGAGGAAATACAAGACTATTTATCAAAAGTGAATGAGTTGTTGAATTTACCTAAGATTAGTGAGATAAAATCCAATCAGAAAAACTGGCCTAAGATAGATCAGTACCCAACTTATGATGGGGAAGCCAGCTCTGATTGGCAACATTTTATTCAATGAATTGACAACTTGAAAATCTCATATAATTTAACAGATGAAGAAATAACATCAAAATTAATTTCTTTATTTAAGGATGTTGCTTTATTATGGTTTGAAGCTGTCTTGAGTGAGGGTAAAGATTACTCTTGGGCTGAATGGAAACAACTTATTGAAAAACAATTTGGAGGTTCTAAATTCAGGCTTACTCAGCAGAGACTGTATGAGAAGACTAGTTATAATCTGTTGAATGGTGACAAACCTATGGTATTTTTAATGAATTTAAACAAAATTGTAAAAGCCATTGAGCCTCATATGGATTTTAACTTATGGAAAGATAAGATGACATATATATTACCTATATCTGTCAGCCTAAATATCCTTAGGACTGAGTATTTCTTATGCTTCAAATAAGATAACTTTAACTATATTAAGCTTATATCTTAAAAATAAGGTTAAAATAATAATATATATTATTTTATTATATATATATATAATTATTATTCTATTATATAATTTATAATAGTTTAAATAGCTTATCCATGGCCTAATAATACCTATTAAGGTGTTAATGGAGTCATAATATACTTATCTTAAGTGATATGAAGTAATTATTGACATACATAAGCTTATATGTATACATAAATCTCATATTCAGTGAAATATGCAGTATATTATGTATATTTAGGTATATAAGTGGGTTTTAGCCCCTTAATAGCCTATAAACTTTGTTTTTCTGCTTATTTTAGGTCATATGGACGAAATCAGTGGACTCACAACACCTACAGAAGCATAGACACCTATATCAGGCGCATACACCCAGTTTGGACAACTAAAATTACTTCCTTGGATGGTTATTCACGGATTTATGGGTTGGAAAGATGTTTTTGGGTTAATATGGATGCTTGGGGATGTTATTGGGGGCTTGGACATTTTATTTGTTTCCTTTATATGCTTTTAGTTTTATTAAATCTCTTTTTGATCATTTATTTTACCTGTTTCTTTATGGTTTCCGCTTTTATCTGGGTTTTCTATTTATGGTATGACTCTGTGTTATTATTAATAGTGATGGAGGGTCCTTACTGGAGGTCTGGTTGTTGAAACTGATTGAAGTGGACGCCATGGGGAGGTGATGGGCCCTCACAGTGCTGTAATTTCCGGGGATAGCAGTGACATCATCTGGATTGAAGGTCTGTGCACTCCAGTGGATTTGGGTATAAGTAAGAAGGGATTTTGACGGTTTATTATCATCATTCAATTACTACAATTCAAACAACCACTAAAATACAATTATTAGCATTCAGAAATATATTATAAAGCCCTTATAAATTGATATTATCTTTATATAAGCTATAACTATATTTTATTCTTCTATTTTCCACCACTAGCACGCATTTAAATCCAAGTATTGTGAGTTTTATTTGAGTATAACTATTCTATTAGTCTTCCCCTGAGGTTTAATCACTAAATAATTTATTAATAAGTAGTAGGACCATAAAATAACACTATTATATCATACTTATATACTAGAATATACTGACAATTGGGGGTCTTTCCTTATATTTTACTTATTATTTAGTATAAGCCTTGGGACGTGATTTTTACCTTAGTACAGCTCAAAATTAACAAAATATTTGGGTCTGCTGCATATTAGTGGGTCATCATAACTCATTGATTGCGGAAAAGAACCCTTATAATAATTGTACTAATTTTTATCATAAAAATTAGATATTTACAGTAGTAACTGTACCCAATATAAACCCAATTTCACTTGGTATTTGGACACCAATATAACACCCAATTAAATTGGTATTTGGCTAAAGCTTGGTAAGCTAGTTATTCACCCTTATAGAGGGCTAGTTAAACTTATTATTATATTTTTAACAGATTTTTTCGAATTTTTCTTATATTTTATTTAAATAAATAAAGATATAAATTCAGGGTAAGCTCCATTGCTTTTTTATTAGTAATATAATTGCTAATATTATTTGTCTACTAATTCCACAGAGTTTTTTCCTTTTGTAGACGTAAAATATTGTTATTCTGAACAATATGAGTGCTCCCCAGGATAGTGTAAGTGAACAGCCTGCTTATAATACCAGGTCTAAAGCTAACAAAAACTTTCCAGGACATCACCATGGAGGGACAACAGTACCCCCAGCCAGAAAGCATGAGTATAGAGGAAAAGGACGCCCTCTTAAAAAAGATAACTATAAAAAAGACGTCTCCTCCTCTTCAGGATCAACTGTCCCACCTGGCCAAACAGGTTCTGAAGTTGGAGGAATCAAAATCTCTCATGTTCAAAGAAGTAGAGCAGTTGCAAAACATTTGCAAGGTAGGATTTCAGCAGATGAATCAGGCAATGGCAGAATCAAAGGGAGGCCAGCCCAGTCAATTAAATCAGCAACCCCCTACCCAAGGAGGGTCCACTCACTCCCAGGAGTAAATCCTGGTAGACAAATGGAAATGGGACTGGTTTCACCAACAGTGGACAAGCCACAGTTGCAACAGGGATCCACCCCCTCATCTGACTTCCTCAGCTCACCCTTACAAGGGAAAAAAGCACCAAAAATCAGGACTGGCAACCATCCCTTGGTAAGTAACTTACCCTCTCAGATTAGACATAATACTGATAATTACAATATAGGTAATTCTATTGATGTTAAATCTGTGCAAAAAATAGAGGAGGATTTAAGAAATTTAGGTTTTAGAGTAGATACACTTGACTTGTCTTTTGTCCACAATAACAGTACTATTTATAATGATAATACAGTTAACCCTCAGTTGCAACCACCTACTAGTGAGATGAGAAGTTCACAGGAGAGTGAGAGAATTGAAAAGGAAGACATGGAATATTTTAACAATAATCCAACTGTCCATAGAATTGTTTCAGCATTGTGGAATAGAATGACTGATTGTGAGGAACAGACCATTAAGCTCACTAGTGATACAATTTCATCCTTGACATTAAACATTTCTCAATTAGCAACACGTAATAAAGAATTAGAGAAAGAACATTTGTCTCTAACTCTTAAATATGATTCATTGAGTAATAAATATAATGACCTTTCAAACAAATTTTGTGAGTTAGAAAAATTATATGAAACACACTTATTAAAGACTGAATCAAGAACAAAGTTATCTTTTGCACAGACAAATCAAAGGGTCTCTGAGTTGCTACAAAGATTAACTAAAGTTGAGATTGAAACTGCCAATCTACTAATGAACCAGGATAATCATAAGTATAATCAATATAATAATAATCCTTTCATTGGCAAAAGTGAATCTCATTCCTTCCCTGTACCACCACAATTAAAACCATCTGGTGGTAGTGTCAAATCTGAAAATGTAAGTCACAAATCCGTGCAGGAAGAAATACAAGACCATTTATCAAAAGTGAATGAGTATTTGAATTTACCTAAGATTAGTGAGATAAAATCCAATCAGAAGAACTGGCCTAAGATAGATCAGTACCCAACTTATGATGGGGAAGCCAGCTCTGATTGGCAACATTTTATTCAAAGAATTGACAACTTGAAATTCTCATATAAGTTACCAGATGAAGAGATAACATCAAAATTAATTTCTTTATTTAAGGATGTTGCTTTATTATGGTTTGAAGCTGTCTTAAGTGTGGGTAGAGACTACTCTTGGGCTGAATGGAAACAACTTATTGAAAAACAATTTGGAGGTTCTAAATTCAGGCTTACTCAGCAGAGACTGTATGAGAAGACTAGGTATAATCCGTTGAATGGTGACAAACCTATGGTATTTTTAATGAATTTAAACAAAATATTAAAAGCCATTGAGCCTCATATGGATTTTAACTTATGGAAAGATAAGATAATATACAAATTACCTATATCTGTCAGAGACATTGTTGTAGCTAGAACATTAAATGTTACTGAATATTCTGACTTTATTAATATTTGCAATGAAATATTATTAAACCATAAGTATGAATCAAGGTATTCCACTTATAAGCAAAATGCTGAACCTGTAAAAACTCAGAATTCAAAAACACTTCAGGAGAAGCAGAAAAAACCTACTGCACCTGTAGTACCTAAAAAGTATGAAACAAATACTTGTTATAAGTTTAACAAACCTTGGGTCAAAGGTCACAAATGTGAGAAAAACATAAATATTGTTGAAAATCAACGTGAATCTGAAACTGAAACTGAAAAAAGTAAAGAATCAAGTGATTATGACAGCAATATCTCATATAGTGATGAAAATGAAGTCTGTATGTTGGAAGATGATTTGTCCATCTTTGAAAATTTAATATTAAATATGGACTCAAATGAATCTTTACTGAATTTTGAGGATGCTGAAATCATTAAGGATATACAAGCTGATAACTTTAGAATGACACCTATCGCGGTTCCAGCTATCATTTCTGGTGAAAATGTTAATATAGTATTGGACACAGGAGCTGCTGGTTCAGTTGTTTCCACTAATACATTACAGAAAATTGATAGTGAATATAAGTTTAAGCTTGAACCACTTCAGAATAAAAATTGGAGAGGTTTTGGATCAGTACTACACCCCATTGGTAAATACAAAGCTGCTGTTTTCTTTAAACACCAACATGGTTATGTAAGGGTAACTTGTGACTTTGTAGTGATGGATAATACAAATTGTAGTAACTGTTTTATCATTGGCAATGATATTCTGACTAAATTTGGTGTAAAATTAGACCCTGCTAATAACAATTTTACAATTGGCATGAATGGTAAAAGGAAATTTAAAATAAATTCTTTTAACACAGTCTTACACATTGAGTCAGTAACAAATTCCCCGTCTAAAGGAAGAGAATCCAATGAGTTGGAACTTCTGGAAACAGAAATTTCAAAAGCATCATTTGGCACTCAGATAAGTGAAACTGAGAGAGATAATATTTTGGAATTAATTAAAGCTTTTCCAATGGCTTTTGCACATGGTACAAATGAACTTGGCCTTGTAAAAGAACATGAAATGAAAATTAGTTTAACCTGTGATATGGATAATATTCCTGCTAGTCTTAAAAAGAAACCATACCCTGCTTCACCAATGAAGAGGAAAGACATAGAGGATAATATTAAGATGTTATTAAAAATGAACATTCTTGAGAAGGTTGAAACTACACCAAAATATTGTGTAATATCACCAGTGCTGATTTCTTATGAACAAGATAAAGCAAGACTGTGTGGTGATTATAGAGCATTAAATACATTTACAGTAGATGATATTTATCCCTTGCCAAGGATTGCCTCTATACATGCTACCCTTAAAGGTGCTAAATATATAAGTTGCCTAGATGGAAATAAAGGGTACCATCAAATTCCTGTTGAAAAGAATTCACAGAACTTTTTGTTGATAACAACACACATGGGAATTTATAAGTATGTCAGAATGCCATTTGGACCAAAAAATGCTCCATCAGTATTTCAGAAGTTAATGGATATAACATTCCATAATGAAATGATTGAGGGATGGTTAATGGTATACATTGATGACATCATAGTGTTCTCTAAAACTTTTGATGAACACTTAATCCATTTAAGGAAAGTATTTCAGAAAATGGATGAAATAAAAATGACCCTTGCATTGAAAAAATGTAAATTTGAGTTTGAATCTTTAAAAGTGCTTGGTCATATTGTATCTGGCTTACAAATATGTGTAGACCAAAATAAAGTGGCTGCAATAAAGAATATTGGCATTCCTCAAAATGTGAAGGATGTACAATCTTTTCTTGGAATGTGTGGTTATTATAGACAATATATAAAAAACTACCAATCAATTGCTGCACCACTGACCACACTGATAAAGAAATCAGAAGCTTTCATTTGGAATAATGAAAGACAACAAGCTTTCAATAAGTTGAAGGAATGTTTAATGACAGCTCCTATCTTGGGATTACCAGATTTCCAATTACCTTTTGTATTATATACAGATGCAAGTTTTATTGGACTGGGTGCTGCTTTGCATCCAAAACAACTTATTGAAGGTAAAATGTCAGAAGTAGTAATCTGCTATATTTCACGTACTCTGAGAAGTGGTGAATTGAAATATGGTGCTACTCAACTTGAATGTTTGGCAGTAGTATGGGCTCTTGAAAAGCTACATTATTACATTGAAGACCAAAAATTTGAGTTAATAACTGACTGTAGTGCAGTTAAGTCACTCTTAAACATGAAAACTCCTAATAGACACATGTTTAGATGGCAATTAGCTGTACAAGAATACAGAGGACGGATGACTATTACACATAGAGCAGGAACCTTGCACTCTAATGTAGATCTGTTATCTAGAGTACCTCTGCCTAATAATGATGATAATCCTGCTTATGTTCCTGAGTCAGAGATTATTAACATTTATGGCATTTATATTGTAGATCTTGAGGATGAATTTATGCAATCAATTCTTGATAATTATAATTCAGATCCTGACTTAAGTAAATTAACTACAATATTAAATGATCCATCTAATGCTTCAATGAATGTTTTAATAAAAACATTACAAAATAAGTATAAAGAGGCATTAGAGAAAGGAAAATTTTCCATTGAGGATGGTTTTATATATTACAGGAAAAAATTAAGTAATGTAATTGTAATTCCCCCTTCAATGAAGGAGTTAATGTTAAGTTTATGTCATGATGATATATTAGAAGGTCCTTTTGACTACCATAAAACATTAACCAGAGTAAAAAACACAGCTTGGTGGATTAAAATGTCTGAGGATGTTCAGAAATATGTTGAAACATGTGATTCTTGTCAAAAATCTAAAAGACTAACAGAAAAAGAGCTGGTTTATTACAACAAATTGAGCAACCAAAAGCTCCATGGGAAATCATTAACATGGACTTTGTAACAGGTTTGCCAATAGCAGGGCATAAGAGTTATAACTCCTGCTGGGTAATTGTAGATAGATTTACAAAGATGTGTAAATTTATTCCTACCCACAAAGAGGTTTCCGCAAAGGACTTAGCTTTTTTATGGTGGACACAAATGTTAATTACAGCAGGTTTCCCCAAAGCAATAGTTTCTGAAAGAGATCCTAAATTTACTTCTGAGTTCTGGACATCACTTACGGATGTTTCAGGGTGTCAATTAAAACTTTCTACAGCACACCATCCACAAACTGATGGGCTAGCAGAAAGAATGATACAAACCTTAGAAGATATGATAAGAAGATACTGTGCTTTTGGTCTTAATTTTAAAGACAATGACAAATTCACGCATGATTGGGTAACCCTTATCCCAGGTTTAGAATTTACATATAATAGTACAGTACATTCTGTCACTGGCAAAAAGCCATTTGAGTTATGGTTGGGTTATGTACCTAATACCCCTGCTAAAACTCTTAATAAGTTACCTAGATTGGATATTCATCCAGGTACTAAATCTTTTCTTCAGATGCAGGAATTATGCAGAAAACATGCTCAAGAATGTATAAATAAGGCTTTTGAATATGAAAAGAAAAGATGGGATAAAGCCCATAAAGAACAAATGTTCAAAGAGGGTGATGAAGTCCTTATTTCAACGCTACATTTCAATTTAAATGGTAATGTTAAATTGAAGGATCCATTCATTGGACCATTTGTAGTTAAAAAGATGGTTGGTAATAATGCTGTTGAGGTTATTCTATATGCAACTTATGATAGAAAACATCCAGTATTTCCTATTTCTCTTATAAAACCATACCATTCTAATGATACTGCTCTCTTTCCAAGAAGATCAGAAAGGCATAAACAGCAACCTGAAGAAATAGTGGAAAAAGCAGAAATTGAAAAGATACTTATAAAGAGACACCTTACTAAAGAAAAGGGAGTTGAGTATCAATTAAGATTTAAAAATAAATCAAGTGAATATGATCAGTGGATTTCAGAAAATGAAATATCTGATCTTAAAAATCTCTTGAAAAAATTTAAATCTAAAGAATACTTTTTATTCAGTATATGTATTATAAAAATTATTTTTTATTTTTTATTTTTTATTTCACTCCTTAGTTTTAATTAAAATGTCTTAACATTTTTTTTTATTGTTTTTTTTTGGGGTGAAGGATTGTCAGCCTAAATATCCTTAAGACTGAGTATTTATTATGCTTAAAATAAGATAACCTTAAGTAAATTAAGCCTATATCTTAAAAATAAGGTTAAAATAATAATATATATTATTTTATTATATATATATATAATTATTATTCTATTATATAACTTACAGTAGTTTAAATAGCTTATCCATGGCCTAATAATACTTATTAAGGTGTTATTGGAGTCATAATATACTTATCTTAAGTGATATGAAGTAATTATTGACATACATAAGCTTATATGTATACATAAACCTCATATTCAGTGAATTATGCAGTATCTTATGTATATTTAGGTATATAAGTGGGTTTTAGCCCCTTAATAGCCTATAACCTTTGTTTTTCTGCATATTTTAGGTCATATGGAAGAAATAAGTGGACTCACAACGCCTAAAGAAGCATATACACCTATATCAGGCGCATACACCCAGTTTGGACAACTTAATTTACTTCCTTGCATGGTTATTCACGGATTTATGGGTTGGAAGGACATTTCTGGGTTAATGTGGATGCTTGGGGATGTTATTGGGGGCTTGGAAATTTTATTTGTTTTCTTTATATGCTTTTGGTTTCATTAAATCTCTTTTTGATTGTTTATTTTACCTGTTTCTTTATGGTATCCACTTTTATCTGGATTTTCTATTTATGGTATAGATCTGTGTTATTATTATTAGTGATGGAGGGTCCTTAATGGAGGTCTGGGTGTTGAAACTGCTTGAAGTGGAAGCCATGGGGAGGTGATGGGCCCTCAAAGTGCTGTAATTGCCGGGGATAGCAGTGACATCATCTGGATTGAAGGTCTGTGCACTCCAGTGGATTTGGGTATAAGTAAGGAGGAATTTTGACGGTTATTTATCATCATTTAATTACTAAAATTTAAACAAGCACTTCAATAAAATTATTAACATTTAGAAATATATTATAAAGCCATTATAAATTGATATTATCTTTATATAAGCTATAACTATATTTTATACATCTATTTTCCACCACTAGCACGCATTTAAATCTAAGTATTTTGAGTTTTATTTGAGTATAACTATTTTATTAGTCTTCCCCTGAGGTTTAATCACTAAATAATTTATTGATAAGTAGTAGGACCATAAATAAACACTATTATATCATACTTATATACTAGACTATACTGACATATTTAAACCTCGTTATTAATAATTTAATGAGCTGATTTTGCCTTGAGTATCATGTGGCGCATTACAGATGCCCAGTTATAAGACGCGAGCTCCGTTGAGCGTGGGAACACACTCTTCCCACACTATAATCTTTTCCCTACTACTTCTTTTAAGATTTTTTATATTTCTAACTGCCCCACTCCTGTTCACACGCCTCCACACCCCAAAGCTGATGGCAGTGTTGTTACCCATCAATATAACCACGCTTGCACCGCTTGTGATTCAATGGAGTACTTCTGCGTCCAAAGCACGGACACACAAGGCCCTCTCCAGAAATGCAAATTTTGTTGCTGGAGACGGGTGACCTGTGATGCCCTTACAAAAAACAGGGACATTAAGAGGAGGTTTACAGGGACTAAGTACTGGGTAATTCATAAGGCCAAAGAGGTGGTCAAGGATATTTGGGACATATTGGTCAGGTATAATTGATCGGTGGAAGAAGAGAAAAACGAGGTCGAAGATACTGTGGTGACTTGGGTAGCCCAGACTAGAGATTGAAAGCGAGGGGTGGAACACAAGGTGGATGAGAATGAGGTTACCATCTCGAGCTGTCCTCCAAAAAAATGATGGATGATGATGAGGAGGAGAAGGGAGTGACAATAGAGGTCATCCTGTAGCTTTTTTTAGAAACCAACCCTGTTTTTTAGGTGAGTTTTACCTTTTTCTTGTTTCAAGTTTTTTAGTTTACACTGATGACCATATGTTATATTTTTAGAATTCAGATGTCATCAAAGAAGCTCCGATTGTTAAGGCTGTCCCATTGCTGCCAGTTGAGGCCAGTCAACCAGCAGTTGATTTAAAGGAGGAGGAGGAGGAAACCCTTGACCAGGTGTGGTCAAAGAAGCCTCGGCAGGGTCAATGAGTTTGATTTGTCAAAAACTTAAGTGAAGAGATTGACAAGATTGTCGATGCTGCCTCCTTCATTGTGGCAGAAGAGTTACTTGAAATTGGAGAGGTGGTACCGGTGGGAGAGGAGGAGGTATTTGAAAAATGCAGAAAGGAAATTAGGGTGGTGTTCAAGAAAATGAAGAAATTGGTCAGAAGAAAATGCAGTAGAAGATTTGAAATGGGTAGAGAAAAAATAAATGAGAGAAGGAAAAAAAAGTAGAAAGCCAGTTTGAATTGTGTATTTATTTATTCTATTGGTTTTGTTGTTTTAATTAAAATTTTATCATATGTTTTATAAGATTTTGAAAGGGAAAGATAAAAAAGAAAGAAAAAAAATATTTGAATAAAATTTTGTTTTAAATTTTGAAAGAAGAAAAGAAAGAATATTTAACTGAGGAGAATTTTTTAAGTAAAAAAAAAAATAGTTGATTAAAAATTTTATTTTTATGTTTTTAAATGAAAATTTAATGAGAAAAAAAAGAAAAAGGAAAAATGTTATTTGTGAAAATTTATTTGAGGTTATTTTTGAAGTTTTGAGGAATTTTTGTTATTTGAAGAGAAAGGAAAAAAAATAGTTTTGAAAAAAAAAGAATTTGAAAGAAAAAAGTAATTTGTTCAAAGAATTGTAAAAGAGAGATTTAAAGGTTGAAGTGAAGTTTGAGAAATGTTGTCGTATTGAGTTCGTGAAAAATTTTGATAATTCAAAGAAAAAGAAATAAGGAAATAAAAAATTGTATTTTGAAAAAGAAAAAAAAGTTTGAAAGGAGAAAAGAATGATAATTAAAAGAATTATTGATTTTTTTTTTTTAAGATTTTATTTTAATAAATTTTTTAAGACTTTGTTTTTTTACTTTATTTTTTAATTTTTATTTAATTTTAATTAAATTAAATTAAATTAAATTTATTTTTAAAGAAGATTGAGAAAAAAAAATTTTGAAAGTGAAGAAAAATAGAAAACAGAGTAAGGGTTTTTAGAAGAGAAGAAGTTTTAGAATTTTAAGAAAAGAAAAGAAAGGAAAAGAGAAGACAAAAGAAAATTAAAAGAGAGTTTTAAGGTTTTGGTTTTAAAGGATATTTAAGATGAAAAGATTTTAGGAGTTCAGGGGCATTAGAAACATTGATGGCTGGTTGCAAGGATTTTTTGTCTGAGTCATCAAGGAAGCCTTCCCATTCCACGAGGTATTGAATTTTCCCCTTGCGCATTTTTGAATCAAGGATATGGCTTACTTCCCACTCTAAATGATCTTCTACTTCAGATGGTTCTGGAGGAGGTTGGTTCCTGCCCGGGTATGTTTCTCAAGCCAGTTCCAGGAGAGATATGTAGAAAACAGGGTGAATAGCCTGCCATTTAGGAGGTAGCCTGAGTCAAAATGTAGTTTTAGAGACTTCGGAATTGATTTCGAATGGTCCTGAGCGCTTTTTGGCCAGTTTCTTAGATGGTCGAGTCGTTGGAATGTTTTGTGCGTCGAGCCATACTTTGTCGCCTGGTTTAAAGGAAGGAGCAGATTGTCGATGTTTATTGGCCTGTTCCTTGTACTTTCAAATTGCTAATTCCAAGTTTGATTTAAGTTCTTCTTGGAGTCGTGATATAGTTATTGAGTTGAATCAAGGATGTCTTCCATAAAAAGTTTCAAAAGGAGATTGTCGTGTTGAACATGAGTCAAGTTATTATAAGCATATTTGGTTAATGGTAACCATGTGGTCCAATCTTCTTGTTGGTAACTGACATACATTTTGAGGTGTTGCTCGAGGATTCGATTGACCCTTTCTGTTTGCCCATCATTTTCAGGATGATAGGCCTTGGAAAGATTCCTTGTGATATTGAGTTGTTGAAACAATTGAGTCCAGAATGTGGATACAAACAATGAGCCTCTATCTGAAACAATATCATTAGGTATGCCATGTTTGGAAAATAAATATTCTAGAAACAATTTTGACAAATCTTCTGCTGTAGCAGTAGTAGTGGTTTTAATGAAAATAGACATCTTTGAAAATCTATCTACTATCACTAATATAGCATCAAAATTATTAGAGAGAGGAAGTTGAGAAATAAAATCCATCGATAAAGATTCCCAAGTTTTAGAGGGAATAGGAAGCAGTTGAAGCAACCCATTCTTCCAGTGACGGGGAGCATTATTCCTTTTACATTTGTAACAAGATCTTATATAGGCTTTGATCTCTCTGGTCTTTTCTGGCCAGAAGAAATCCCTCACTATTGACCTTATCAACACCAAAATGACCAGCTAATGGAGAATCATGTTGACTATTGAAAATCCATAATTTTATTTCATTGTTGTTGGGTATGACTACTCTACCTTCAAAGACTAATAGACCGGATTAAATACTAAATCTTTTGGAACCTTGCTTCAAGAGTATTTTGTCTTTCAACCCTAAACAATAATTTTCCTTTGACTGAGCTTCGAGGATGTTGGATAGTGGATTTTGAAAGATTGAATTTTCATCAAATTAAGTTGATGAGTTGTTAACATTTATTCATTTAAGATTGATTTCAAATTTTCTGGGTTCTTGTCATCAAATTCGTCTTCCCGCTGTGGGTAAATGTCATCCTGATGTGACAGGATATCTTGGACAACAAAGTTCTTACCTGGGCAATAGGAAATAGAGAAAGGAAATTCAGACAGAAATTCAGCCCACCTGGCCTGACTCCTGGTTAACAGTTTGGAAGAAATAAAGTACTTCAAAGCATTATGGTCAGTCATGATCTGAAAAGGACTATCCAGGCTGAGAAGAAAAGAGCGCCATTTTTTAAGACAATGAATGAGAGCTAATAGCTCTTTGTCATGATTTTCATAATTTAATTCTGCCGCAATGAGTTTTCCGGACTCAAAAGTAACAGGATGAAACAATTTTGTTTCAGGATTGAATTCAGAGATGACACCTGAAATAGCATAATTGCTAGTGTCTGTCTCGACCACTGTCAAAGCAGAAGGATCAAAATGACAAAGAATAGGAGCTGTGGTGATTGCAGTCTTCAATGCTTTGAATTCCTTTCATGCTGTAGAAGTAAAAACAAAAGTAGTATCTTTTCTAAGAAGAGAAGTATTATTGGAAATAGTTTTAGAGTAATCTTTGATAAATCTTCTATAGAAATTGGAAAAACCCAAAAATCCTTGAAGGGATTTAACAGTTTGGGCTCAGGCCATTCCAGGACTTTTTGGACCTTTTTTTCATCCATGACTAACCCATCAGTGGAAAACGTAAAACCCAAAAAATCAATAGATTTAAGATGGAATTCGCACTTATTGTGCTTGAAATAGAGATCGTGATCACAAAGGCGATTAAGATCCTATCAAACATGATGAATATGTTCATCAAGTGTCTTCAAGAAAATTAAAATATTGTCTAAATAGACAACAACAAATTGTTCAACAACATCTTGAAAGATGTCATTAACAAAAGTTTGAAAATTAGATGGTGCCTTACACAATCTAAAAGGCATGACTATATATTCAAAACTACCAAATATAGTGCGCATTGCAGTCAGTGGTTCATGACCTTCCGCAATGTGAATAAGATTATATGCACCTCTAAGATAAATTTTAGAAAAGCAATTAGCACCATTGAAAAGGGTAAGGAGCAATGACATAGGGGGAACAGGATACGGATTCTTCTTAGTGACTTTGTTGAGCTTTCTATAGTCAAAACACAACCTAAGTCTACAATCCTTTTTCTTTACAAAAAGAACAGGGGAGCGGGTTGGAGATTTACTGGCTCTGATGAAACCTTTGACTACATTCTCTGCAATGTATTCTCGAAGAACTTGAGATTTGTCCTTTGACAAAGAATAGACAGGACCTGCCAGAGATACTGAACCTATTAACTCTATTTGATGGTTGTAGGGTTGATGAGGTGGTAATTTATTGGCCTTGTGGATTGAGGAAACATCAAGGAAATCATGATAAATTTCCGGAAGAGTTGATTTAATGGCTTCAACATTGATTTGGTTGTCCTCATCTTGTTTGAGAGAGTCTGTCAAGGGAAGACAAGAATTGAGATAGCATGATTTGACTACTTTGAGGCAATTTAAATCCTCTTCAAGTGAAGTGATTGAGCTAGAAGGGTTAGCCAACTTCTCATTTAGAGAAAGATCAGAAGCTTGCAAGTCATCTGGCAGAGATTTTTCCTCTAACAGGACATTTTCAGGCGGGTTGTTTAACTCCCTATTGACCTGCATTGAAGAATCAGAAATATACTTAGCGCCCCCATGACCAATCAATTTTAGGATTCCAATGCATTAAAAAGTCATTGCCAAGAATGGTGTCGTCCATTCTTGGGGCGTCCAAGACATATAATTCCCACTCAAAGGGGGGAAAATTTGGAAAGTTAAAAACTTATAAAACTTTCTTACTTAGCCAATATTTGGGTTCCTCTGATTTGACCAAATAAATTGGAATTCAGTCAATATCTATGAATTTCAGCTTATAATTCTAGGCAAAAGATAAACTGACAAAAGAAATTGAAGCCCCAGACTCTATAATACAACTGAAAGGGGTATCCTCCTCAAAAAGAATGAATCTCAAGCGGTTTAAGGCAACTCCAGTCCTTAAGACATGGAGTTTCTATGCACTGGGAGAGATAAGATAGTTTGCTTTGCACACAAGTAAACTACCTACTAGTTTTTTGAATTTGAACTAGTACCTTCTCTTTCCTTAAACTTCACACAATCTTCTAGCTTGTGCTTACCCCCACAATACATACATAGCCCATTATCTGCTTGTCTCTTCCTCTCATCTTCTTTAAGTTCCCAAATATCCACCAAAATTCCCCTTTATATATACCCAAAATCCCTGGAGCTCATTCTCCTGATTCCAAAACCCATTACACTGCTATCTTCAGAAATTACAGATATTTGAGGGTGCTCATCTCCCCATGGGGTCCACTCCAAGAAGTTTCACAGGCCTAGTAACCAATAAAACTTCCTCCTCACAAAAGAAGATACCAGTACACATCATTATAACCCCAAAAGAAGGAATAAACCCCAAACAAGAATTTCTGGTGCACAAAGCACTGATTGTGAATGACTACAAGTAAATGAAATATTTAAAAAAACCCATAAAGGAGCCAAATAAAAGCCTCATTAGATGATAACCATAAAAATTAATAATTGAACCAATATAAATAATTTCCCACACAAAGAATATCATTCCCATGCCCAACCATTGACCCAATACCCAGATCCAGAGACCAGAAGAGGCGTGGTAAGTGAAAGGATTTTTAGGTAGCCTTGAGAGGTGGTTTAAAGCGTGAATTTTTGATCTTTTAGGTGTATATATGCATTTGAGGCGTGATTGAGACCTTCTGGGCACATATCTTGAGGTGATTGATACTCTCTGTGCATATAATAATGTTTTATGATGTCACCATGTAATTAAAACACTTATTAAGTGCAAGTTACTTAATTCTTCAATGATCACATAAGGGATAATCACACATAAGGTAAGAATTTAAATAAAAGTACTTCTTTGACCTTTCTAAGGTGTTTTATTATATTATATTTGAGCATTAAAGGTAATTTTTTTGAGTATCATTTACTGTTACTTTTCTACATGTCTTAGATATGTATTCAACATTTTTTGATTCTCCATTTTCTCAGTGCTGGGGGAACCAAGGCTGAAAAGATTAGTCTTTTTTCTTGCTTCAAAAGCCCCTCAAAAAGTCACCCCTTTAACCCTTCCTTGCCTGTCTCAAACCCCCCCTTTAACCCCTCCTTTCTGACCTCAACCCTACTTTACCCCCTCAAACCACCTTTAAACCCCCTCTAGTCACTCCTTACCCACCTTAAACTCCCCTCTTTACCCACTTACCCCCCTTTAACCCATCCTTACCTGCCTCAAATCCCCCTTTAGTCCCCCTTTACCCCCTCCTTACCCGCCTCAAACCCTCCCCCCTTTAGTCCCCCTTTACCCCTTCTATACCCTATAAATCATCCCTTTACCCCCCCTTTAACCCCTCCTTGCCTGCCTCAAACTGCCCCTTCAGCCCCCTTTTACCCCCTCAAACCTGCCTCAACCACCCCCCTCAAACCCCTCTACAAACCACCTAAAGCCAACTTATCAAATTGGTAAAAATTTGATAAGTTGGTGAACAATTTCTAACAATTTTTCACTAAATTATTGAATAATTAGAGATTCAATAAGTAAATTAATGATTATTAGCAATTTTTCATTAACTTATTGAATTAATAATAATTCAATAAGTAGGCACTGGGGGGTTTGTGGAGGGCTTTGAGAGGGGGGGTTTGAGGTGGGTTTGAGGGGGTAAAGGGGGGCTTGAGGGGGCCAAGGAGGGGGTAAAGTGGGGTAAAAAGGGGACTTGAGGCAGGCAAGGAGGGGTTGAAGGGGGGGGTAAAGGGGGGTAAAGAGGGTAAAGGGTGGATAAAGCAAGGGTAAAGGGGGGGTAAAGTGGGGGTAAAGGGGGGTAAAGGGGGGTAAAGGGGGGTTAGAGGTTGGAAAGGAGGGATTGAAGGGGGGATTGAGGGGGTAAAGGGGGGGTTGAGGTGGCAAAGAGCGAGAGAAAAGGGCTTATGGAGGCAGACAAGGAGGGGGGAAATGGGGATGATTGAGGGGGTAAAGGGAGGGACTCCATCCACACCCCTCCAACTTCAACCATTATCAATTTAAACACTACTCAAACTTTTTATAAGTCTTCTCTTCTTCATCTCTATATTTCTCACTAATAATTCATATGCTTAAAATAAACTTACTGTTCATTCATTTTTTCTATTTAATTTCTTTTTTAGATCACTATATAATCAGTCATCTCAAACTGGTCTTTTTTCATCTCTTACCCATTTATTACTGTAACTAATCATTTAATTGTGAGAATATTTCTTTTTATTTTTATTTTCATCTAATCATAATAGTACAAATAACTATCTCAGTATTTTACAGAAACCCCTTCAACCCATCATGAAAAACAGGATCACCTGACTCTGAACTCAAAAATATTGAACAAAGCCAAGTTTTGCTCAGTTTCCCCAACTCTGAACCAGATGATTATGGTGAATCTAAAATCCCTATAAATTCTGGACATTCTGAGGACCAAGTAAGGCTGGGATTCACTTTTTTCTCAAGAAAATATCTAAAACAGCCATATCACACAGCCCTTTAAAAATGTAAATCATCCAAAATTAAATACTTCAAGATCTGAGAGAGTCACCTCTGATCCAAAACACTTATTTTTGTGTGGGAACTCAAAAGAAATTATCAGGAAGAATTAAAAAGCTGAAAATTTACTGAAATCATCAAGGGAGAAAATACAAAATTAGCTTTTTTTTAATAAAAAGCATGATAATTTTTAAAAAAATTAGCTGGATTTTTACATTAAATCATGGGTGAGATTTTTATGCCTGAAAAAACAAAAATTGGGTACCAATGAAAAATTGAAGGAAAAAAATTAATACCTAAAGGCATGTCCTCCAAACAGCAGATTGATTTGTTGTATGGCACAAATGTATTTCAAAGCTTTGGCGCATGTAAATGGATCATTAATTTAAATTTATTAACAAACTTATCAGCTTACATATTTGCCATATTAATAGAAATATGTTGTACAGTTATCTTTGATGTGAGTGAAATTCAGCCCCAAAAATTATGGGAGTGATAAAAAAAATCACACAGACCTACATCAAGTGAAATTTCAGATAAGAAAAATTATAAAATTTTGAACATGATTACGACATCCCAAGGACCTTATGGGGATATTAGAAAGCTTTCAGAAGCCCCTGTTTCTCTGAACACCAAGAATCCTACTGAATAATTTATTATTACTATGTATAAAGCTGAAATTGGGGAGAAAGCAATTGTAATTATACCTGTCAGCCAGGCTACGCTAAGGAGTCCAGCAAATCTTATGTCAAATTACTTTAACATAAATGAGAGACAAAATATATTTAAGTCATAAATACAAATTAAATATTATATTAAATAAAATTATATAACCATATTTTAAAATAAGTGTTATATTAATTTTATTATTATATAAATTGTATATACATTTAAATTAAAAAAATATTATATTTCATAAAATATTGACACATTTTATGTATTTAATGGGGGTATCAAAGTTAGAAATCTTCCATTTCAAAATATCTATTTTTTCCCCCAAATAAACTTTGATTATTTTCAAAATATGCCATATTGTGCACCAAAAACACCTTTTTACCAAGAATAAATGTCAAGTTTGTGGTTTCTATTTGTGTTGTGAAATATCTTTTAAATAATTACAAATTTTCAACTTTGATACCCCCTAATGTTTATAAATTAATAATTAATTAATTACAAATCCAAATTTTAATTATAAATAATAAATTCAACTTCTAATGTTATTAATTAATTAATTATATGTATTCAATAGTAAAAATTATACCTTTAAACCAACAATTATTGAAGGCTTATTCAACTCACAATTGGGCCATCAATAAAATTGATCCAATAGAAACTTTATTAAAAAAAATTAAATTTTTTATTTAAATAATTAGTGTTTTCATTAAAATAACTACTTTTTGAAATTATAATACAATTTTATACTAGTAAAAGTAGTTTGAATTAATTAATTAATAGTTTTTTTCATACATAAACAAACTATATAAATTATTTAGTGAAAAATAGTATAATTTTATGATTCCCTTACACCTGATTATTTTTCTAAAATTTGGTAACCTTTTTTAAAAAGTAATTCTTCTGTTTCATACCAAATTAGGGACCCATTACTAATACTATTTTTTTAAGGAATTAATGCTGGGATACAAGGGTTTTTTTTCTTTTTTTTAAAATGTTTCATGGCAACTCTCTATTCTTTTTTACACTTATCATTTTTTATATCCTTTTTTACCCTGTAACTACATCTGATTGATGTGTTAGTAGGTCATAGTTTCCTATATAAAGGCCTTGTTTTCTTACTTGTAGTCTGCATTACTTAAATTAATTTAAATAGAATAAATAACAATTTTAGCTGAAATTGTACATATTTTTCTAGAATTTTTATTACAGGGTTTAAAATGCTACTTAAATTAAGAAATATATCTATATAAATAGGAAACTTTAATATTGGTTCAATTATTAAATTTGATTTTGTCATAAAAAGAGAGATAAAAATAAATTACTTGATTAAATAAAATCCTTACATCCAATAGTTGTTTAACAAACCCTAACTCTCCTTATTAGTTGTAGGTGTTATCTTTTTTTTCCACTTTCCTTTTATTCTTCATCTTCTCTTTTTTTTCTTTAGTTTTCTTCTGTCTTCTATAAAAAAAGGCAACAATATCTTTATTCCCCTTTTAAAAGAGCCTTACTTACCACCAATATCTTTCATAAACTTAAAGTACTAAAATTCAAGAACTTTGGCTTAAACCATTTTCTTTTCATTGAAAACACTTATTTTATCTGAGGCATTCCCTTATATTTTTTCAAACCAAAATTATCTTGGAAATTATAACAATTCTCCACATAAATATCATTGCTTATCCTCTTAATTATTTATAGGTGCATTTTATCCATTATTTTATTTTTTCTTTAAAAGCTCAATTTATTTCTTTCTTTTTTACAAACCTGACCCCTTTATTCCCACCTACAGAACAGGAACTTACCATTTTTATATTAAAACTAAAGCTCGTGTATCTGGAATGTGGATTGGTGGATACAAACTCTCTCAAATCATTTTAAACCTTAGCCTTCCTTTACCTCTTTTCTGTTTCACTATCAAAAAAATTTTAAACTAGAGCAGCTGTTTCATCTTCAACACCTCTGGAGGAACAGACTATGCATTCTTTACTGAAGCAAAAAATTTAAATTTTTTTTGTCAATTTTTTTTTCCAATTTTATTTTTTCTCATTAATATAGGCTGTGTCTGAAATTTATTTTTGTGGGGATTAAACCATTTTATTGTTATTTTTTACCAAAATAAAAAATTGTTTTATAAAAACTTAAATTTCTTAATAATAACAAGGTTTAAAAAAATTTCATGTTTCCTTTTAGAATCTATGAAGCATTCGATACATCAGAAAGAGTTTTGGTTAAAGAAATCAGTACAGCTGGAATAATTTGTGGAGAATCCTAAACTATTTTACATGAATTATAGAATTATTGTCATTATTTTAGCATAAAAAATAGAGTATAGGCTAGTTTTTTCTTTTTTTTCTTGATTGAACTTAAAATTTCTTAATGTTTTAGAAATATTTAAAGCTGAATGATATGACTCTTTACTAGAAGAAAAAAAATGTATATGATATCTCAATGTTTTTGCATATAAGAAAAAAAAGGATTTCATCATACAAAACATTCCATTTCACATATCACCTGTAAAAAACCTAGCATCTGCTATTTGTCTCCTATCCCTTATTGAACTATAGTAGTTTAATGGCGGGAAGGCACCTGCTAGAAGTTCACAAACTTATTTTTATTTTTTATTGTATTAAATTTTTATCCTAGTGTAAACAAATAACTTTAATTTTGATGAATATTTGAAATTCTTTTAGTTTGAGATATAAATACACACAGCCTCTGTGTTAAATTTTCTGCACAATTTAATTCTCCTCAACATGTAGCTTACAGATTAAATCTATTTTCCTGATCAACAGGAATTAAAAGGACCAAAAGTAAGACAATAGGGATCTCAAATATCACCAAACACACCTAGAGTGTTTTGTTTGAAAAACACCACACAAACACACCATGAAACATGGCTGATTTGGTAGTTGGTGTCTCAAACATGAGATCAAATACATCTTTCTTTTGTAGAGTTTTATTAACCAAAATTCAGCCAACAGGTACCCACATCTTCCTTATCAGCTGCACACCACCTTCCTTCCATCCTCCCCATATACTTCATGTCAAAACTCTTCTCCCCCAGAGAATTTCCAAATAAAATTTTTTCTTTGAAACCAAAGTAAGTCTGTTAAGTTTTATTCTTGTTTTTAGAAAATTTTCCTGCTCAAATTTCTTTACTCAAAACCTCTTATTTTTATACAAGGCATCATAAATATCTAAAATTTTTGTTAGTTTATCCTTTTCTTCAACAGAATTTTCTTTTTTCACTTATTTCTTTTTTTAGGGTTATTTTATCATGCCTTGACCAAAAATCTACTTCTCAAAAGATTTCTCCATTGAAACTGTCTGACCTTCAGATTGTAATTATTTGGCTGAAAATTAAATCTAATTTTGATGCCTGTTTTGGCTGTGCAAAGTCCACTCAAGTTGGTTTTCAACCCACTTCAAATTTAAGTGGCTTTAAACAAATGGAAGTAGAGTTGAAATCAAAATCTAAAGGTAAGATGGATCTGAAAACAAAGCAAATGAGGAAAAGATTCAATAACTATCAAATAAAAAAAACAAGAAAGAAAAGATTGCTTCTTCTTCAAATAAGTTTGAGTTACCAAAGATGATGAAATGCATGGAATTATACCTGTTCCTGAGAAACTCAACTCTATGTGTCCTCTTTATGATCAAATGGATGAAATATTTGGTAAAGGCCCAGTATCAACCCCTTGCACATGAATCAAGGCCCAAGAAATGCTAAATCTCATACAAATAGTCAATATTTTCCTTTGGATCTTTCACTTGACTCTGCAGTGTTTGAATAACCATCTGCTTATTCTACAATTGAGCTTGATGAGCCCATTATTTTAAGACTAAATTACTTTTGCTATTATTTTTATTTTGTAGTGCTGATTTACTCCCCATGTGTAAACCAGACCCAAGCCTCATAAAATCTAGAAATTTTACAGGAACTAGCTGACAATGAAAGATTAGATGATAAAGAATAAACCCCTCTTATCAACAGACTCATGAAAAGTGCTTCTGCTACTTTTTGGAAAACTCAATCAACAAAGGCTTTTTTTCTGCTCATGGGGAGATTGTTAATAAACACAAACAAGGTTATATTTTTTACTTTATTTTGACTAATGCATTTCTCTTTATTAATTTATCTTACTCTTAAAATTATAACTTGTTGATGAAAAAGAACAACCACAAATTGAAATCATGAAGTTGGAGTCTCAGGAAAAAACTGAAGAATTTTAAATACTTTTTGAGGAGAAGAAGTGGTTTCATTGACAATCAAAGGAAGAAATTTTTTTAAGAAATTGAGAAGGATTGTTTAGATTTAAAGAGGGAGAAGGTTAGGATTTATATAGAGGATGATGAAAATTCAAATATTATTAATTTCAATTGGAAAACACCAAAATTAAGTTAAAAGCTGATGAATTTAAAATGAAGCAACTTGATGCTGAAAAATCAAGAAAAAAGATTTTTTTGATTGCCTGTGTTAATGTAAAAAAGTCAAATTCTGATATTAAAGAGTTTCTTTCTTTACTTAGTTAAAATTAAGTAAATATTAATACATTTCTCTCTGAATTTCTTCTTTAATATCTAAATGAAAATCTTCTGAAAATTCACGTATCTCCTTCCTAAGTTTTTTAAACTCTTCAAAAAAAATTTTTTTAACTAAAATACTTATATCTAATAATCTGGATACTACTCCTTCAATAATACTCTCTATTTTTTCATCAATTAAATTTAGGAATTTCTCTTTTGTATTGTATTTATCACTTTCTTTTATTTGTTCCTAAATACTATCATCATCTACAGTTTCTTTTCTTTTTATTTTTTTATGCAATCTACTACTTGAAGAATGACTTTTCCATGTCATCTTTTTAGAAAAAAATTTTTCTTGTTGAGTCTCATGTTAAGACAATAGAAGCTAAACTCACATTTATCCACTTGGAATCTCAATCTCAAGATAACTCAGAACACAACAATACCAACTCACAAGAAGGGACTGATAGTGAATATTATTCTATCATGGATTACAATGAAGATAAGCACATAAAGAAGATAAGTGACATTATAGATAAAAAGGTAAAAGTATTAAGGTGGTAATGGAAGATAAAAACTAAGCACTATACAATAAGAAAAGTGATAAAATCTATACATAAGAAAAGGGAGAAAACTATTAACCTTGCATATTATCATAACAAATTTATATTTAAAAGTAAAAAGATAAATAAGCGCAAAGCTATAGATGTAGGAAAGTTAAATGTAAAAAGGATAAAAGGTATAGATACTATGTGGAAGATTTTAAATCCAAAAGCACTTAATTGCTATTTAAAATTTTTTAAGGGAAAAGTGCATCATGTGCACTTTTACTCAAAGTTATATAAGTACACATGATCTTGTAAAGTAGTCAGTTAGTAAGAATATTTTTGTGAATGATTATTTATTTAAATCTGTTTATATTTGAAGTAATAAATTAACAATCTTTAAGATTAAATCATTAATTTAATATCTTAATCTTATATTTGTAAAGTATTTATCCAAACTCACCAGATTTCTCACTTGAGGAATAAGTTTTGTATGAATCTTTCTCTTCATCAGAAATAATATCTTTTATGGTTTGAGATTATTTTTCAATTATCTTCAGTGGCATAATATATTTCATTTTAAATAATCCTTGTCTTATTTATCTATATCAATAATGAAATATAATGAGATACTCTTACAAGATCTCTCTTAAATCCTGGTGAGTCCAAAATTTTATGTTTGTAAATTGAATTTTTTTTTTCAGGATTAAGATTAAGAACATCACATTTTAGATGACACCAATGAAAGCTTAGAAATTTTTTGGATGTTGCTTGAGCTACTGTATTTTTAATACAATGGTGATTAGATTTTTTGCATCTTGTGCAAGGTTTAAAGTATTTATATTTGAGCTGATAACCATTGTTAGAATAGTCTTCAATACTAGATGAGGTACTAATTTAAAATATTCTGGACAAAACAAAATTTTAAATATACTTTGGTTGTTATATAAAATGGATTTTAATACAGCAAGAATATTTATGGAAGCAAAGTATGAAAGTTTCTTTTGGAAACAAATTAACCTGCAATTTACTATAATATGGGGTCCAGATCACCAAATTATTTATAAGTCAAAAAAATTTATGTCAAAAATCAAAATTTATTTTTGACATTAACCTCGCCTGCTATTTACCATAACAGGTAGTGGGGATCACCATTTTTTTAATTGTATCGCTAATCTCCCATTCAATCTACCCCCATTACCGCTTGTTCTGCCTTCTCCGACCCTCCCACTTACACATCACCTCACCTAACTTGTTTTCTCCACTTTTCATCTTTTTTACTCCCTTCTTCACCCTTTCCACTTCTTAATCCTCCCAATCAATTTATTTTCTCTTCTTCAAAACCCCTTTTTATCTATTGGTATAAAAAGGGTGACATGGGAAGCAAAAGCGGTTGGGTGAATGGAAAAAAGGTTGAGATGATGTGGAAGAGAAATAGTTGGGTTTTGGGAGAAAGAATAGTAGGGTTGGAAGCTAAAAGGTTGGGGTATTGTCAAAAGGGTGTGTTGGGATGAAGGGGAAAGAAATGATGAGAATTGAGGTTTGAGTATAAAGAGGCATGGTGTAGTGGGGAAAAGTCGGAAAGGGGTAAGGATGGATGAATAGGGAAGCAAGAGTAGTAAGATGAGGTGAAAAGTAAAATTTGAGTGGAGGATAAATACCAGGAGTACTGAAACTTACTCTTTGAAAACTGGAGAGTTCAGTTAGTGTGTTGGGATGGTTATTTGAACAAGAGATGTGGGAAGAAAATAGGAAGAGATGGAGAGGTATAAAACCAAATGTGCAGAGGTGAAAAGAATGTAAAATGAGGCAGAAAATAACTGGAGGTCAATTCTATTGTTTGGCCAAAAAATAGAGTTCACCCTGTTGGTTTTCAGTAATTATTTTTTAATTTCAAAAAAAAATGGGAAAATCTGGTGTATTTCTATTTGTAAACCTAAATCCAAACAAGATCAATCTCTGTTTTTTGTTTTTAATAAATACTGAAATTTGTGACAGAAGATGCACTAGAATGTAAAAGTTAGCCATGAAATAAAATTTTAATTTTTTACAAATTATTTTACAGAATGTTTATGAAAACTATACATATGACATAAAACCAATAAAATATGTATATTTTTGAAACAAGTAGAAAAATTGAATAAAAACTATATAATGATTTTGAACTGATTTACTTTTTTTATTTTATGAGATGAATGTCTATATTTATTAATTTACTTCTGAATTCTTTTAGAGAGATGTACAACAGCTTCAAATTAATTCACAGAGTTTAAATAAAGTTTTAAAACTTGATAAATTTCAAAATTTTGCTAGATTAAATTCTCCATGGTTAATATTCATACCCTTGTATAAATTACCAAATTCTCTTAGAGATTTGATTGTGTCTAGAACTGAAAATGTAAGGGAAAATTCTTCTTACATTAATATCTGTAATGAGGTACTACTCAACCATAGATATGAACCAAAGAATTACCTTGGTAAATCTTATAATGATCAGAATAAACCTTCTACAAAGCTCCCAGAAAAATCTGGTAAACCCTCTGCCCCAGTTGCACCTAAAAAATATGCAACAAATACTTTTTATAAATGTAACAAACTCTGGCAGAAGGGTCATTTTTGTGACAAGAAAATTCATCTTGTTGAACAAAATGAAGACACTGATGAAGTTGAACTTGATGTCAATAATTCTTCTAGTGACTTTGAAAGTAATATCTCCTATGACAATGAATCTGTTAAAGATGTTTTAATGTTGGAACAGGATGTCCATTATTTAAATAATATATCTGAAGAATGTGTATTGGATTTATCTTCAGTAGAAAATTCTGAGATAAAAAAAGATATTACTAACAATTCTATACCTATATCCCCTTTGAATGCACCTGTTATCATTAATGGTAAAAATGTTGATGTAGTTCTTTATTCTGGTGCTGGAGGAAGTTTAGTGTCTGAAAAAGCTTTAGCTTCAGTGGATAAGGAATATTTGAGTAAATTATTACCCATAACTTCTGAAATATGGAGAGGGTATGGTTCTACCTTAATTCCTATTGGCGAATACAAAACCTCTGTATTCTTCAAATATAATGGTGGTTTTGTCAGAACTATTCGTGAATTTGTTGTCATGAAAAATGATAATTTAAGCAATTGGTTTATTATGGGAAATGATATTTTAACCATGTTTGGTGTGAAAATGGACCCAGAAAATAATTGCTTTACCTTAGCAATGAATGGCAAAAGGAAATTCAAAATTTCCTCTTCTAGAAAACCTTCTGGGCATCTGTTGAAGTCTTGTAACTCACTAATCCAGTGTAAAGGCAGAACAACAACTGAAATGGATGATTTATTAAATGAAATAAATACTGCTTCTTTTGGTGATCCGTTGACTAGTGAAGAAAATGATTCTATTATTGCCTCTATTACCTCTTTCCCTATGGCTTTTGCTCATGGTTCTCATATCTTGGGAATTGTTCAGGAAGAAATGAAAATTACCATATCCTGTAATTTGAGTGATATTCCTCCTACTCTTAAGAAAAAACCATATCCTGCTTCTCCATCAAAAAGAAAAGATATTGAAGATAATATTGCAACATTATTAAAAATGAATATCATTGAGAAAATAGATGTCATCCCCAAATATTGTGTCATCTCCCCAGTCTTAATTTCTTATGAAAAAGATAATGCTAGATTATGTGGAGATTACAGAGCTTTGAACACTTATACTGTTGATGATATCTATCCTTTACCCAGAATTAATACAATACATGCTACCTTGCAAGGTGCAAATGTTATTAGTTGTCTGGATGGTAATAAAGGTTATCATCAAGTTCCAGTTGAGAAAAATTCGCAAAACTTTTTGCTTATTGTTACTCATATAGGAATATATAAGTATGTTAGGATGCCATTTGGCCCTAAAAATGCTCTTTCAGTTTTCCAAAAATTCATGGATAACACTTTCCATCAAGAAATAATTGAAGGATGGCTCATGGTTTATATTGATGAAATCATTGTTTTTTCTAAAACTTTTGATGAACATATGATTCACTTGAATAGAGTTTTCCAAAAAATGGATTAAATCAATATGACCCTATCCTTAAAAAAAGTGTAGATTTGGTTTTCAATCTTTGAAAGTCCTTGGCCATGTTGTGTCAGGCTTACAAATTTGTGTAGACCAAAACAAAGTTGCTGAAATTAAAAATGTGAAAGAACCAACTTCTGTAAGAGAAATCCATAGTTTTTTGGGTATGTGTGGCTATTATAGACAATATATTAAAAATTATCAGGTCATAGCCTTACCTCTTACAAAACTGATAAGAAAAGATGTTGCCTTTCTCTGGAATAATGACTGTCAAAAAGCTTTTGATACATTAAAAAGTTGCTTAATGACAACCCCTATATTGGCTCTTCCAGATTTTAACAAGCCATTTGTCCTGTATACAGATGCTAGCTTTATTGGTCTGGGTGCTGCCCTTCACCAGAAAAAAATTATTAATGATAAATCCTCAGAGGTTGTAATTTTTTATATTTCAAGAACCTTGAGAAATAGTGAATTGAAATATGTTTCCACTCAATTAGAGTGCTTAGCAGTTTTTTGGGCTCTTGAGAAGCTTCATTACTATCTAGATGACCAAAAATTTGAATTGGTAACTGACTGTAGTGCTGTGAAGTCCCTCTTAAACCTGAAGACACCTAACAGACATATGTTCAGGTGGCAACTTGCTGTTCAAGAATACAGAGGACGGTGTGGTCTTCCAACATTGGCAGGGGCCTTGGTTGTGTGATTTTGCGCTGTTTGTGCATGTCTTAGTTGACATCTGTTAAGGAATTTGGTATTTTTTTGGTTTTATTCCGTGGATATTGGGTCTGCGGGTATGTGGGTACTATCATTGGATAGCCCTGGTTTTTCTCTATATTTTATGTCTTGTAGACATTTTTCATATTCTGAGTTTTAAGGGTTCATTTCCTCATTTTTCATTTATAAAAGATTGCTGTTTAATTTTGTTTTTCGTGTTTTACGGGATAACCTTAAGTCTTAGGGTTAAGTGCCTAGTATCATTGGATAGAGCTAATTTTTCTCTATATTTCATGTCACAAATTTGTTATAGTGAAATTCCGTGTTTTAAAAGTTTTAGTAGTTGTAGCTAATTTTTCTAAGTAGATTAGTGGTTTTTATTGGTTTTCTGGCTTCAGGGAGGCCGGGCCGCTTCAGGCGGCATCTCCGACATCGGGCAGCCCGCCCGCCTCTGTTTTAGGAGGTTGTGGAGCGCTCCAGGAGGGTTTTTTATGCAATTTGGCAGGTACAGGTGCCAAATTGGTGGGTGCGCATGGGCTCTTAGTTAGTGGTCTGTGTGTACATAGTGAATAAGACAGTTTGGGGAAACCTTAATCATCATACAACCATCCGGAGGTGATCTCATTGTTCCTCACCCAGTTTTCACTGTTTTCTGGCCACAATTGGCTGTTTTTGTTGCAAGTGAGTTCTTCATTTAACTTAACTTTGGCAACTGTTTTCTCTGTTATAGTCTTGCAAGCTATAGCAAGTATTATTGCTGTCTCTGGTGTGGATTTGCAGCCTACATCAAGTATCTTTGCTGTCTCTGGTGTGGACTTTGTTCTACATTTCAGTTCTTTGGTCTGGTAGTCTATCTGGTGACTACTTTCTTGGCTCATCAAGCAGTCAAGTGTGTTAAAAAGGGGCTTTAGCAAAACAGGAACCAACTTACTTTAGCAAGTAAATCTCACTCTATTTTTCTAAAGGGACAGGGGATTTTCTCTCTGGTTTTTCTCCAACTCCCTTGGTCAAGGCCTATAGCTAGTACTATAGGATTGTCTACAACGGATGAGAATTATCCATAGGGCTGGAAATGTTCACTCCAATGTTGATATGCTCTCCAGATTGCCTCTGCCAAATAATGACTCAAATCCTGCTTATGTACCTGAAGATGATACTGTTCATATCCATGTTATATTTGTAGTGGATATGGAAGAAGAGTTATTGCAATTAATACTGGATTCATATGAGAAGGATTCTGATTTAAATAAATTGGTTACAATCTTAAATGATCCTAAGAATGCTTCAATTCAAGCATTAATAAAACTCTTCCTGAAAAGTATCAAAATGCTTTAAGTAAAGGAAAGTTTTCTATTGAAGATGGTTATATATATTATAGAAGAAAGCTTACTAATGTAATTGTAATTCCTCCTTCTATGAAAGAAACTATCCTCAAACTTTTTCATGATGACATATTAGCTGGTCATTTTGATCTTGAAAAAATATTGGTTAGAATCAAAAACACTGCATGGTGGGCTAATATGTCTGAAGACACAAAATTATATGTTGAATCTTGTGATTCCTCCCAAAAATCTAAAAGGTTGACAGTTAAGAGAGAAGGGTTATTACAACATATTGAAGCACCTAATGCTCCCTGGAAAATCATTAATATGGATTTTGTCACTGGTCTTCCTGTTGCAGGTAAAGACAGCTTTAACTCTTGTTGGGTAATAGTAGATAGATTCACAAAAATGTGCAAATTTATTCCAACCCACAAAGATGTATCCACCTAAGAATTAGCTTTCTTATGGTGGTCTTACATTTTTAATATTATTGGTTTTCCAAAAGCCATTATCTCTGATAGGGATCCTAAATTTACTTCTGAATTCTGGACCTCTTTGATGGATATTTGTGGCTTTGAGTTAAAATTGTCTACAGCTCACCATCCTCAGACTGATGGTCTAGCTGAGAGAATGATTCAAACTCTGGAAGATATGATTAGAAGATATTGTGCCTTTGGTTTAGAATATAAAGACAATGACAGATTTACTCATGATTGGGTCACTCTATTGCCTGGTCTTGAATTTGCATATAATAGCACTGTTCATTCTTTCACTGAGAAAAAGCCTTTTGAGCTCTGGTTAGGTTATGTCCCACATACTCCTGCTCAGATTCTCAATAGTAAGTTACCTAAGTTGGAACTACACCCTGGTGTAAAATCTTTCATGAAAATGCAACAGCTATGCAGAAAACATGCTCAGAGCTGTATTGATAAAGCATTTGAATATGAAAAGAAAAGATGGGACAAATCCCATAAAGAATACACATTTAACAAGGGTGATGAAGTGTTGATCTCTACTGTCCATTTAAATTTACAAGGTAACCACAAATTAAAAGATCCTTTTGTAGGACCATTTGTTGTTAAAAGAATGGTTGGTGATAATGCAGTAGAAGTTGTATTGTATTCTCCATATGATAGGAAACATCCTGTTTTTCCCATTTCTTTGCTTAAGCCTTATACTTCCAACTGTGACTTATTTCCCAAAAGAAGGGGAAGACCTAAGAAAAACCCTCAGGAAGTCACAGAAACAGCAGAAATTGATAAAATTCTCAATGATAGAATTATCACTTCTGAAAGAGGTATTGAATATTTATTGAGATATAAGAACAAATCATCTGAACATGATGCATGAATACCTGGAAAGGGGATTTCAAATCTGCCTACTCTGTTGAAAAAGTACAAAAAGAAAAAATCTTAGCATTTTTTTTATTGTTTTTTTTAGAGTGAGGGAGTGTCAGCCAGGCTATTCCAGTAGCCCAGTAAATGATATGTTAACTTATAGGACCTGAAAGAAGGGTGTAAGAATTGTATTTAATGTATATAAATTAATATTTTATTGCATAATAAAATTATATAAGTATCTTATTACATATAAGTGTTATATTAATTTTATTGTTTATATAAATTTTTATACATTTAAATTAAACATAATATATTTTATATTCTACAAATAATGGCGCATTTTTATGTATTTAATAATTTTAAATTTATATTTAATTAATTAAGAACATATATTATAATTATAAGTGTAAAATTGACTTACAATATAATTAAATTATTTATTTATATTTATATATTAAATAACATTTTTCATATAGTATTAAACAATAATTAATGACGCTTCTTTTGACCCTTAATTGTGTCAGGAAAAAATTAATTAATACTAAATTGAAATTAATTACATATTTTGTTGCGTCAAAATATTTTTTGTTTCACTTAAAAATTCTTAAATCAGACTGTACCATCTGTTTTGCCTTGTTTTTCTCATAGTTCCTATGTCCCAGGCTTGTTTAGTTATTCACTATTTTTACTTACTGATTTGGGAATTAATTGTGGGAAAATTGGATTTTTAATTGGGGTTTTTAATTAATTGTTTCATATTTTTCTCTACATTGTTATGTTTCACTTATTCTTTTATATTCTTGTTTCATACTATTATTATTCTTGTATTTACAAATATAGTGGCGCTTCAGAGGACCCATTGCCTATAAAAGGGCCTTGGATAATCCCCTGTAGCCTCATCACTTACTATACACTCCACAATTTAACATATTTTATTATAACCGGTTTATTATTATTTTTATTAGTATTACAAATCTAATTTAAATTTTATATAACAAATTAAAGGTTGAATTAGGTCTGATAGTAATTACAGTGCTTGCCACACAGAACCCTTACTTGAAATAATATTATTATTAATAAAACCTCATTTTGTTTCATCTCTCAAGTTACTCGTCGTTGCTTTCCTTTAAATAAACTAAATAATCCTTTATATTTTATTTCTTTTTTTTTCTCCTTTTCCTCCTCCATTTCTCTCCCTTTCCTTACCTTCTTCTAGACGATTGACTGACAGTTCCTTTATTGGTTAATTGTTAATTGGTTCCTTTACTTGTAGTCATGCACAATCAGTGCTTTGTGCACCAGACATTCTTTTTTGGGGTTATAATGATGTGTACTGGTATCTTCTTTTGTGAGGAGGAAGTTTTCTTGGAAACTGGGCCTGTGAAACTTCTTGATGTGGATGCCATGGAGATATTAGCACCCTCAAAGTGCTTTAATTACCAGGGATAGAAGTGTAATGTGTCTGGGAATCAGGGGAATGTACTCCAGGGATTTTTGGTATATATAGAGGGGGATTTTGGTGGATATTTAGTAAATTAATACAATTTTTTATTATAATACACAATAAAATCTTATTATATATATAATATATTTATCTGGTTACAATCATTATCCTTTTAAATATAATTTCTACTCTATTTATCTTTCAATTTTAAGCGCCTTTTATATTTATGTTAGTGAGATTATTTGATATACAGGTTACTAATATTTGAGTTGATATAATATTTTACTTTAAATTTGATTGGTGAACAACTAATATTTATACTGGACCATTAATATTTCAAGAAAAAAATCTTTCTGAGCACTTATTAGTTCTTCAGCCTGACATTATCCCGCAATATAATATTGAAGCACACCTTATTGTTAATTTTTTTTTTAATAATTTTAAACTCTTATTCTTTGTTCTATCTTTAATATTTATGATTAAGGTTAAATTTTGTTGTTTCATATAGAAAACTCACTGAGTAGTAATTAATTTTTCAACTCATGAGATTACCCTACCAAATCACAATATTTTCATGTAATTCTGACAAACTAAAGCATGAAAAGTTTCAAATTTTCATACATTTATTGCTTTTACTAAATTTATATTAAAAACGGTTTATTAGTTGAAGAATAAGTAGAACTAAAAAAAGAGCGAAAATTAATTTCCTTTTAATTTCGATAATCATCTCAAATTTAGAAATCTTCAAAACTGAATTAATATATACTATTATATGAGTTATTCTTCTTTAAGACATTTAATCAAAATATTTTATAAATATTAGTGCTTAGAATAAAGAAGCTTTCAGAGAAATTAATTGAGTGATAATTTTAGAAAACACATTGCATTCTTTTATTTTTTAAATTATGAATTGATTTACTGTATTCTAGGATATAAAAATAAAGAATTTTGATTCTTCAACATTTTTTTAAATAGATCATTTAAATTAAATCTAATTATCTTTCATGATAAAATATTATAAACAAAGATCATAAGAGTTAGGTGATATGATTTTGGTTTAAGAATTGAAGCCTGAAATTTTATTTAAGAGGGAGTTATCAATTAAAAGAGACATTAATATTTATATATATTCTTTTTTTAAAAAATTAATAAACTCTTTAGACAGATCAAAAGTAATAGTTTGGAAAAGATAGTATATTTTTTAGTCTTTTTAATTATCAATTAAAATTTGAAATGAGAATTGAATTGTTTTTAATGAAAAAGTACTGTGAATTAATTAGATTCTTAAGCTCCCTTTTTTCATTTCTATTAATTTTTCATTAAACTCTCACTATTTTTTCAGCACATCATCACCTATCCTTGGTTAATGGCTCATGATTAGCTCAAAGTAGAGTTCAGTATCAGCTCATTATAAGTTCCATCTGAGTTCAATTTTAGCTCCAACTAAGTTAAAATTAAGGACTTGCTAGCTAGTCCCCCCCAAATATTGCATGGTTCATGAAACAATGATATCTCTTTCCTGAAATGGTCAAACTAAATAATAAGGTTATCAACCAATTTAAAGAAAGTCAATTCAAAAAAGAAGAATCTCAACAACTCAAAAAGTAAATCTTACCTATCCTAAGTGGAAGATTCTTTGTTAGATGGTCTATGAATTTTATGGGACCCCTTTCAAAGACAGAAGAAGGCCATAAATACATTATCATTGCTATTGATTACAAAACTGGTTGGGCCTACGCAACCCCTTTAAAACAAACATCCACTGAGGCTGAAATAAAATTGGTCAGCCTGATAACTTTAATCACGGATTACTAATAGAAATCTTAACTGATATTGGATTGGAGTTTCTCTCTGAAATATTCTTGAAAAATAGAAAAATCAAACATATGAAAACTACTCCTTATCATACCCAGACAAATGAACTCATAGAGAGATTTCATGAAACACTTGAAAAAAAAATTCAAAGGTATGTCTCACCTCAGAATCAAAACTGTTGGGATGAATACCTTGACAAAGCATTGTTTGCCTATAGAATCTCTCCTTCAAATCTCTCAAAACAATACCCTTTGATATGGTTTATGGAATACAGGTAAGATTATCATCAGACCCAGTACTTCTAGGAGAACTACCCAAAGTAACCAATGCCAACCAAGAACAAATTTACTTTTAAAAAAATCTGGCTAATTTCAAACTACTTTTCTGAACAACAAAATTGAATTGAAGAATTAAACAAAGAGGCTTAAGAAAGGTATGCAAATACCAATATTACTTAATCTGAAAGAAGCCTACAGATGGAAGACAAAGTTTTCAAAATTTTTGAAGAGAGACCATCTAAGTTAGATCCAAAATGGTGGTCCCTGGCTTATTTTCAAATGTCTTCCCAATGGTGTTTATCAATTAATGAATTCAAATACTCATGTATTGAGAACTAATACAAATGGATGTGAAAATAATTAGTACTTCTCTGTTCTTCTTAGTTCTACAATTCATTAATTCTACATGTTGTGTACATAACATTTTATCTAGATTCTACATATTACATGTTTATCTATTTTTGTTTTCCACTATTTCAAATTAGTCTCTGCTGTGCTATTCAATCATATCCAAAATAGCAATGGGAAAAAGCTATTAGTATTTTTATGTAGGGATGGATTAATCTTTCTTTTTCATCTCTGTTTATTTCTCTCATCAATTACTATTCTACCTTTATAGGTTGTATATTATTTTTCTATTCATTAGTATTATGTTAATGTTTCTCTATATTCATATTATATTAGGTATTATTGGCAGAGATCATCTTTTTGTTGATTGTTTGGAGCGTTCACTGATAGAAAAATAATTTATATTGTAAAGGTTAATACTATATTTTAGAAATGCAGATCTCTGTTTATTTTTCTCATCAATTATTATTTTACTTTTATAGGTATTATTGGAAGAGATAATGTATTTGTTGAGTGGTTGGAGCATTCAGTGATAGAACGTTAATTTATATTGTAAAGCTATTATAAGTAGAGATAATCTATTTTTTGAGTGGCTCAAGCGTTCACTGATAGAACATTAATTTATATTTTAAACGTTTCTTTTGGTTTATGGGCCTAGGCCTTTATTGAATGTCATCAAACAATAGCTTCAATTTCCCATCACTGACACCTTAATATTCCACTTCAGAATCTTCAGCTGAAAACATACAACCTTTAAAAACTCATCACTCAACATGGATACTCCAGAAACCTCAAATGATTCCTCTTGTAATATTCCAATCTTATCCTCCAATAATTTTCACAAATGGTGTATTAAAATTCTTGCGCATCTCACTTTCCATAAACTAAAATATTTAGTTCTTGGAAAGGAATCAAAGCCTGCCAATACTGCCTCTCAAGCTGTTTAATATGAATTACAATTCAAAATTTGTAAGGCAACTGATAATATAATTTTAAATATTGATTCTGGAAACCTTTTTGCATTTGTTACCAAAGAAGATATGAAAAAACCATGGAAAATTTGGTCAAAATTAAGTACTCAGTACACTTTCAATACGCCTCAAATAGAGCATCAATTTTTTCTTGATATTACAACATCAAATATCATGGTAAGGATCTTAAAATCTTTGTTAATTAGTGGAGAACTCAAATCAAAAAGCTTGGAGTCATCGGAGTATCAGTTGAAGGCAAACTTGAGGCACATCAAATTTTGAACTTGTTGCCTGATTCTTATCAAACCCATAAGGGACTCATTTTGCACTCCTCCAAAGTTTCTCATCAAAATTTGTCTTTTCAAAATCTATTGTCTTGCCTTGCTAGATAAGCCATTGAGGTAGACTCAGAAATTAACGAAAATTCAGCAATATCATCCAACACTAAAAATGCTGATAAAACAAAATGGAAAACATGACCCAAAAACACAGCATAGTAAGGAGAATTGTTTTGAACTTCATCCTGAAAAGAATAAATCAGGTGCCGCTGTGGTAAGCACCTTGCAGGTAGTTTGATTTTGGACCAATAAGCTTGCATAGTCCAGGAAGAACGAAGGGGATTCATAGCGCAGTAGGAAGTGCTAAACTATAGTGCGTGTTTGTGTGTTTCAAGGACAAAGGGGAAAAGAAGTGCAGAAAACAATAGGGTCTGTGCACTCGGATTTTGCAGCATGATTTGCTGCATAATGGGGAATTTTGTGTTATTGATTTAGGACTGCAAGTGCTGAACAATATGGACTTATATTTTCCAATAATTGTGTATTACGCACTAAGAAAGTCATTATGGCTTAAGGAAAGGCTCAAGTGCAAAGTATACTGCACCACGGTGTGGTAGCCTAAAGTTTAGTACGGCACCTAAATATGTAAATGGAGTTATTACGGCATGCAAGATTGGCGTTATTATTTTTTTAAAAGGGTTTTATTTAATTTATTTTGGAGTTTAAAATATGAAGAAATTGGTCACAAGCGAATGCCTACACAAATACAATTTATTTTATGGAGAAAATTTATTTTTACGGTCTGAAAAACTTATAAGTATCAAGTCAAGTCACTCAAGAACCTTGGGAAATTTTCCCAGAATTTTTACTATTTTTTTTTATATATTTTTAAATGAATTTTAAAGTTTTATAGAAATATTTACGTTTTCAAAAATTACTTAACTTTGATGAATTTTCACGGGGTAATTAGAGCTGCGCAGAATACGAAAATTAGTTTGGTATGTAAAGGGGAAGTAGCTCTATTATGTGTAATTTTTCTATATTTTTTATTATGGTTTTAAGGTTCTAAATTGAGTCCGGAAGTCCGGACGGACTCCGTACGGACTCCGTTCCGGCTCCGGACAGACTCCGTACGGGCTCCGGATTGACTCTGGAAGAGCTCTGGAGGTGAAAACTTAGGCACGTGACTAGGAATACTTAAGCGCTTCTCAAACTCGAAATTGAGAGGGGGGACACATCATTCAGCTTAATCATTGACCACCACAGTCTCATTTTTTTTATTACTCAACAAATTAAAATAAATTGTAATACCCTTATAACTTTATATTTTATATATAACATTTTAGAAATACTACTCAACAATTAAAATCACACTTCATACAGGGTATGTTTAGAAAGGTCTTCATCACTGGGACTTGATTATTGCTGTCTCATAAAAATTAAAAATATTATAAAAACATAAAAGTCAATCTTTTCAGATCTTTCACTGGTACACCTTAATTGTTGTATTCAGTATTTCTTTATCAACAGCCACTTTTATCTCGATCTCAATAAGCGTTAAATATTTTAGAGTTTCATTATTTTATAAATCAGATCCAAGTAGATTGGTTAGCTTAGTGATTTAGAATTCCCATTTTGATATTTTTTTTTTGTTGGAAGGACGGGGTTTTCGGCTAAATCCACATATCTCCTCCGGATTCTGCTTACAGCAAGGCGACTGTAAGAGTTTACCTTACCATAGTTGGCGCCCAACGTGGGGTTCGATTTCTCTAGCTTTCTTTAAAGACTTACTTGGATCAAGAACGTTCTTAGCCTGCAAGAGGCTTATTTTCTGGAACTCTAATTGGATTTTTGTTATTGGCCTGCAAGAGGCTTGTTATTTTATCGATTGTTAACGCTTTTCATTACTTATTGGGATGTCTTCTTCTGCTGTTGCTTCTGGATCTTCTAACCCTCTTACTCCCTCAGTTAGAATTGTTTCTTGGGATGGACCAAAGTTTGATGGGGAGGAGGTTAAATGGTTCATTAGCAGGTATGAAGCTGCTGCTGCTGTTGATGGTGCTTCTCATGTGGATATGGTGAAGCAAGTTAGATTTTTATTGCCGATAGGGAGGTGGAAAAAGAGGTTATTGCTATGCAGGCATTCAAGGACAAGGATTGGGTTAAGCTTTCTAAAGCTATGGTTGATAGATGGGGTGTTAGGTTTACTATGATGGACCTCAATAAAATTGTTGGAGACTGGCTAGCAAAAGGTGGTGTTTCTTCTATGGCTGACTTCAAAAAGCTCTGTGTTCAGTTTGATGAAGTGGTGGAATATCTCATACTGGTGGACGAGTTAGTGCATGAGAACCAAGCAAAAGATTTGTTTTGGACAGCATGCAGCAGGGATATTCGTATGGACATCTTGAAGGATCTTTCAAGAAAAGATTTGATGAAGGAACTGCCTAATGGTGAGCAGAAACTGCCGGCTCTGGAGGTTATCAAAGAGAACATTCAGGCCCATCTCAAGTTATTGGCGTTGGAAAAATATCAAGAGTCTTGCACTCAATATGTTAGCAAGGTTAGCGAGGTTTTGGCCGAAAACAACAATATTATGGTCAAAGCCCAGGAGGCCAAGAAGGCTCAAATGGGATTACCTGCTGCTAAAGTTGAGGGTAATGTAGATAATAAGATGGTCGATCACCTGGCCGATTTAACTAAACAATTAAAAATATTTGTTCAAGAAACCCAGAAGGCCAACAAGGCCCCAATCGCTTCTTCGTCGACGTTGACTTCTTATCAGTCTAGAGGTTATGAACGTCGAAATTATAATGGCAATAACAACGGTAACCGCTTCCCAGGCAATGGGAGAAATGGTGGGAATGGTGGTAGTAATGGATATAGAGGTGGCTACGATGAGCCAAAGGTGTGCTCCTATTGTAATAGGAGGGGTCACAGAGCAACAGTTTGTTTTGCTCTTGATAAGGATATGGATGCTGGGCGAGTTTTATTTGATGGTAAAGTTTATAAATTTCCTGATGGTTCGTTCATCAAGCCCATTGATGGACAGTCTCCTTCTGATTTGGTCAGAAGAAGTTTAACGGCTGAAAGGAGAGCCAGATTTGAAGAGGTGACGGATGAAGATGTTAATGCCAAGAGTGGCAAAAATGGTAATGGTAATGGTGGTAAAGCTGACAAGGGCAAGGAGAAAGAGGTCAGTAAAGCCACATTTTCTACTTCTTTTGGTGGTTTAGAGCTGGGGACGGTTGCCCAGGTGGAGGGCAGCTGTATGGCTGGCGAATACGATGTTAATGCTGCTAGAAGAGCAGCTGCTACTAAGGCGAAAAGTAGCATTCAGAGCCAATTGAGGGCTAATCCTGGCAAGGCCAATAACAAAGTGAACCCTTACTCTAAGGACAAGAATTCTAGTGCTCAAACTGCCGCCAACAAATTGAACCCTTACTCTAAGGACGAATTATATAAAATGCAGAAGGGGATTGCTGATATGGGGCCCCCTAGTTATGGCAAGTTTGATTTAAATGGTGAGCCTATGCCAGAGGATGATTTGGATTCTGAGAAGGACGTACCGTTGGCGTCTCTACCCAGACCAAGTTTTAGCGGTCCCATCCCAATGGAGGGAGTAAGAAGGACTAGCGATGGATCAGGATTAGTGCAAGAAGCTGGTGACGGAGTTAGGGTTATAGAAAGTGAAGATGTTATAATGGGGGGTGAAGATGGCTCGGTTGGACCTCAAGAGGTACCCAGGGCCAAGGTTGTTAAATCAAAGGTCCAGTATGAGCGGCCAGTAGTTTCTGGTCAAGCTAATGCGATGGACGCAGTTTTGAATAGGGTGAATCAACTTCAGATTCCCTTATCTTTAGGGGAGTTATTTACGATTAGTCCGGCGCTTGCTGAAAATCAAAAAAAGCATTTGACGAGGCGTCGGGTTTCCACTGGAGAGGTGGAATATATTTGTGAAAATGCTGAAAAGTTTGGGGAAGATGTAGATACACATTTTTCCGCTCCCCTGGGTTACCTGGTGGTAACTCTAAATGGTAAAGAAGTAAAGGCCTTGGTCGATTCAGGGTCTCAAATTAATTTAATTTCATTGGAGCAAGCGACGAGTATAGGCTTGCCAATTAAAAGTGGAACTGGGGGAAACCTCAGAGGTATTGGAGGGCATGCAACAGAGCTGATGGGTACTGCTGAGCATGTCAGGTTAGGCATTGGTGGATCTGTTGGTAAGGTTCACTTTTATGTGGCCAGAGGAGCAGTCAAAACTGTTCTTGGTGGTCCTTTTTTGATGGATTTTGAGGCCAGGATAGGGTATCAAGCTGGCATGGGGATTAGTTTGGAGATCACTGGTGAAGATATGCGGAGGTTACATATGCGGTTAGCACCTCCTGGAGATGAAGGTTGGGAAACACAGCCAGGGATTACTACACTGTGCCAGTGTTGTGTTTGCACCAAGAAGCGGCATATTAAACGGACGGCTTCTGGTGAATTATGTTTGTTGGAAGGGGATGAATGCCCTCATTTTTTGGGGTAGCAGGGGCTGATCACTCTAATGTTGTAATCTCTCCTCAGGATGAGATCCCGGATTGCAATAGGTCAGCTCACTTGGAGATAATTCAAGTGGATTCTCAATTATTTTCTGTTAATATTACTTTGATGTGCAAATAGGTTATGGACTTTTCTATATGTTTATTGGATTTACCCTGTTTTTCTATTAAATTTAAAAATGGTGAAAAAGGCAACATGGGCCAAATTAGGTTGGATAAAAATTGGAAGGGTATGTTTGATTGCCTCCAGCAAGAGGTTAAACTGCAATTATCTCCTTCTATTTTGGACCTCCAGCAAGAGGGTAAAATGCAAAAATCTTATCTAAATCCGATTAAAAATCTCAGTATAATTAAAACACAAAAAAATAATTTTTGTGAAAATTCAATTCCGGTCCTCCAGCAAGAGGTTAAACTGCCGACTTTCTTTACGGGTGATTTTCTGTTGGATAAGGGAAGCAAAGGTGTCGGAAAATCTGTTTATAAATTAGACGAGGGAAAGGAGAAAAGGGTAAAATTTAAAAATGAAATAAAATATTTTTCTAATTTTTCTTATTCTGAGTCTGGCGATGAAGAAGATTCATTTGATGAAAGTTTTAATGGCGATACAAAAGAAAATGTTTTATCTCAAGTTAATTTAGATGTAAACGCAGCCAAATATAAGAAAGTAGCAAATAAAGTTTGACCTATTAATGAGCCGCTACCTGCTGAATTAAATCCACCTTTGAGAAGACCAAGGTTATCAAGAGATCCTTATGAAAGTCCCTTGGTAAAGAATCCGCCTGAATTTTCTGAGACGTCAAGAATCACTTTTGAGAGACTGGGTGTTGTTAATTTTGGACCTGATGGTTGGTTGTCTGGAGAAGAGAAGAAGTTGTTGTTGGATGTGATGGTCAAGCGAGAGAAGGCCATTGCTTTTGTAGAAGAGGAGAGGGGTGTGTTGAAGCATTCCTATGGGGAGCCTTACAAGATTCCTGTGGTATGTCATGAACCGTGGCAGCAGAAACCGATTCCTATTCCAGCTGCATTAAAAGAAGCCTATATTGAAGTTGTCAGAGAACGGATACGCACTGGACTGTATGAGAAATCAACGTCAAGTTATTCTAGTCCTGTATTTTGTATCAAGAAACCGAATGGCAAGCTTAGAATTGTTCATGATCTTAGGGAATTAAATAGGGTTACAATAAAGGATGCTGGGATACCACCTAGTGCTGAGGAGTTTGTTGAAGCATTTGCAGGGAGAGTGTGCTATGGTTTGGGAGATATTATGGGTGGATATGATGAGAGAGAGTTACATCCGGACTCAAGGCCTCTCACTACATTTGATACACCACTTGGACGTTTACAGTTAACAAGATTACCTCAAGGAGCAATAAATTCGGTTGCAGTTTATCAAGCTCAGATGGCTTGGATCCTTCAAGATGAAATTCCACAATATGCTGGAATCTTTATAGATGATGGAGGAATTAAGGGACCAACAACCGACTATGATAACCAGGTGTTGGAAGAGAATCCCGGGATACGCAAATTCATTTGGCAGTTTGCAATTACTTTAGAAAGAATCTTGTTTCGAATTGAAGAGGCTGGTTTAACTATTTCAGGTTCAAAATTTTCATGTTGTGTGCCAGCCTTAGAAATATTAGGCCATGTGGTATGTAGAGAGGGTAGGATTATGTCCAAGAAGAAAGTTAACAAAATTCAGTCCTGGCCAAGACCCAAGAATACGACCGAAGTTAGAGGGTTTTTAGGCGTTTGCGTATATGTTAGAATGTTTATCAAGGACTTTTCTTCATTGGAAGCTCCATTGAGACGGTTAACGAGAAAGGATGCAGACTGGGAGTGGGATGAAGAGTGTGAGAAGGCGTTTGTGAAGTTAAAGGAGGTTGTAGGGAAGGATTTAGTCCTGCACAAGTTGGATTATGGAAAAGGAGCTGGCAGAATTTATTTAGCAGTTGATTCAAGTCAGGTTGCAGCTGGGGCGGTTTTGTCTCAGATGGATAAAGCTGGTTACATCAGGCCAGTTAGGTATGAATCTGTAGTATTTACTGAGGTTGAATCAAGATATTCTCAACCAAAATGGGAATTATGTGGTGTGGCGAAAATACTGAAGAAACTTCAGCATATTTTGCGGGGGCAACATTTTGAGTTGCAAGTGGATGCGAAATCGTTAACCAGATGATTAATTCCCCAAGTTTACCGAACGCACCCATGACGAGATGGGTAGCTTTTATTCAACATTTTTCGTTTGATTTAGTTCATAAGCCTGGCAAAACTTTTACTATGCCAGATGGTTTATCAAGGAGACCACCCACTGAAGAAGATTCAGACTCTGAAGAGTTTGATGAAGATATACCTATTATCAAAGCCAGCACTAAAGGAGCAGAAGACTTTCCATACCTCCCCCATGAGGTTAAACTGGCAGGAGTATTGTGCTTAGATTATGATGATGATGACCTCCACCAAGAGGATAAACTGGAAAATAGTTTTTATGTTAATAAAGGTGTTGGAAAAGGTGTAGATAAATTCGGCAGAGAGGAGGTAGAAGAAGATGTGGTGTATGTAGAGGAAAATGGATTGGTAGTGTGGGATAGTAGTAAATTAAGGAATGGTGTATATGTTGGAGAATTAGAGAATTTAAATAAAAAGGTGGATAAAGAGAAAGAGGTATTTTCAAATATGGTTTTCGAAGGATCCAAAGGTTCAGAAGAAAAACGTCGACATAGCTCGATTAAAAATTTATTTAGGGGTCAACGATTATTGGCTCATTCATGTGCAGGTGATATTGGTGATAGAGAAGTCCCTATTGATGTTATATTAATCGATTTTCAAGATGAAGTCTGGGGTCAGATTGGTTTTTATTTTTTGTTAGTCAAATATTTGTTGACTTTAGAGAGGCCAGAAGATTGTGAAGACGATGAATGGGTGGCTATCAAGAGGAAGTCATCTACGTTTTACCTATCTGGTCGACGTTTAATGAGGAGGAGGTATCCAAATCCTCAAGTAGTTATAACTCAACAGAAGGGGCAAGAATTAGTTTTGAAATCACTGCATGAAGATCTCGGGCATAGAGGCGTTGGAGAAACATTTAGAAGAATTTCTGATCGATTTTGGTGGCCTGGCATGAAGATGGCTGTTAAACAGTGGGTTCAGTCATGCGAAGAATGTCAAAGACGAAGTTATTTAAGGCCAAAAGAACCTGGATGCGCGACCGGTGAATATACGCTCTTTGGAAGAGTTAGTTTAGATGCCGTTCATATAAAAGAGGGACGGTATAAATATTTAATTGTGGCCAGAGATGATTTATCTGGTTGGGTAGAGGCAGTGCCTCTTATTAATTTAACTGCCAAAAATGTGGCAGAATTTTTTTTGAATAATTGGGTATATAGGTATGGGGTGATGAAGTTGGTAACGGTAGATGGAGGTCCTGAATTTGGGACAGAGTTTAAAGAGGCCGTATTGAAAGTTGGATCAAAGGTTAGGGTAGCAACCTCATATTATCCTGAAGCTGAAGGCATGGTTGAAAGAGGGCATCAAGTTATCAAGGATGCTTTAGTTAAAATGTGTGGGACAAGTGCCGAAAAATGGAGGCACTATATACCTTTAGTTTTATTTGCTGATCGAATCACTGCCAAAAGGACGACCGGATTTTCACCTTATGAACTTGTTTTTGGACAGAAAGCAGTTTTACCCGTTGATTTAGAAGCTGAATCATATCTTGGAGTTGACTGGGACACGGTCAAAACTACTGAAGAATTATTGTGTGCAAAAATGATGCAGCTAGAAAAGAAAGAAGAATATTTAGAAAAGGCATATTCGCGGATGATGAAGATCCGAAATCAATCAGTTAGATATTGGGATGAGCGGTTGGCACATCGATTAAGGAAACCTTTGAACCCAGGAGATATGGTCCTGGTGTATAATAGGAGTTTGGAAAGTCAGTGGGGAAAAATGTTTGCAGATAGGTGGAATGGACCGTATAAAATCAAGGAGCAAGTTTCCAGCGGTTCATATGTGCTAGAAGAGTTGGATGGAGTAGTATTGAAGAAGAGGGTAGCGGCCGATCAAGTGAAACGGCTCTATCCTAGAGGCACCAGGAGTGCCGAAGTCTTCCTCCGCAATGAGGATAAACTATGATATCAATGAAACTTTATGGATTCCTCCGCAATGAGGATAAACTATGAAATTTCTTAAATTTTATCAACTCCAAAATGAGGATAAACTACAATTTTAATGACTTTTATTAAATTTATACCTCCGAAATGAGGATAAACTATGATATCTACAAAATTTTATGGATTCCTCCGCAACGAGTATAAACTATCTTCTTATTTTTATCAAAAATACTTTACTATCATTACACTGCATATGGGCGACGAAACTGTGATGAAACATAACGAAATGCAAGAAAACCTTCATTGAAAATTTTCAAAATTAAAAATTCTTAAAATATGGGTGAAGATAGTGTTGGAAAAATTTTAAAATTTATTGGAAGAAGTGTTCACAGGGGAACCTTCTTAATTTAATATTGGCAAGTGTGGGGGTAATTGATGGGCTGGCTGCTCTATACACAATTACCCCATAATGTTCTTTTCCAAAATTTTCCCTGTTTCTAGTTGAATCCTGGCTTTGTCTTTTAATTTTAGGAAGTCCACTAAGACTATAAACTGGAACAAATCAAGAGACACCGCTCTCAACGTCGGATTCAAGATTTTTTTATATTTTATTTTGTTTTTGATTTTTTATGTTAGATTGTGATTTCTTTTCTTTAATATATATTATGAATTAATGTAAAGGTGATGCTCACTGGTGGTCTCTAATCATTTTTATAAATTGGAGGGAGCCCACCCAGTGATCATCATTATAATAAATATCTTCTAAAAACTTTCATTTATTTTCTTTTCTTTTCAATTTCTCAAAATTGTGTAACCACATCAAGTTGCACTTGGATGTGGGTATGATGTCGAGGGTAGGGCTCATCAAATGGCCGGGGGGCATCTTTTAAAATTTTATTTTAAAAAAAAAAAAAAAAAAAAAAAAAAAAAATTACATTTTTTTATTTTTCTTTTCACATTCGTTTATCTTTCTTTAAAAATTAAATTTTAACTTTATTTCAAAACTATCTTTTTTTAAAAAAAAAAAATTAAATTAAATAAAAAATAAAAATAAAAAATAAAAATAAAAAAAAAAAAATCTTTTATTTTAAATGGTAAAAAAAAAAAAAAATAATAATAATAATAACAAAATAACTAAAAAATAAAAATAAAAATAAAAATAAAAAAAATAATAAAAAAAAAAAATAATAATAATAATAATAAAAGGTATTTTAGTTTTAGGTATTTTAGATGTTTAAATTTTATTTTTCAAACATTATTCAAGAAAGCTACATACCAGGAAGAACACCATCAAGGGTTGTTATCTTTTGAAGAATCGAAATTAGAAAATTTAGAAGGACCTTGATGGATTTCCTGGGATTCGAATCTTATTTCACGGTCACGATAGTGTTGAAGCCAGTTGGCTATTTAGAAAAGGTCTCTTAACAGTTGCTCTCTCATCCAAGATTCTGATCTATCAGAGGGCGGGTATCGTTGGAAATAAGCGATAAGGTTATTAAAATTAGCAAAAAGCTTTTCAGACACTAGGTGAAGTGGAACTCTAGGGAAGCTTGGATTAGGTTCTGGTAGTTCATAAGCAGAATATGAAATTGGAGAACCGGTTGACGCTTATCAAATTAAAATATCAGCAAATTAAAACCTGAAGATTAAGAAAATAAAAAGAGACAACTAACCTGTGTCAACACTATCATGATCATAGATAAATGGCTTACTTGGTAATGGAGTGGGATTTTTTATGTTTAGAAAAGGATTTTTTATTTTTTATAGATGAGGAGGACTGGTGTTGTATTTGGTGTTTGAAGTAGATGTTCTGGGCCTTTTGGATGAAACAAGAGAAGATGAAGACTGCTGGCTATTATAGGACCTTTTGTGCTTCAAGATGTTGGAAGAAGGAGAAGAATTGTTAGAAGGCTGAAGCATGGCCCTGGGAGCAGCAAGAGTTCTTGGGGGACTAGCAGCAAGTCTAGATTGGAGAGAAGGACCCAGAGGATTAGGTGATGGAGAAAGGTTTAAATAGGCTGATGGAGAAAAAGGGATGGGATCTTTAGAGGTTGATGGAATAGGGGGTGGAGTAGAAGGTGAAGAAGAAGGAAGAGGTTTGCAGAAGGCGGCGAAGCTAGTAGCAGTGATGGGGAAAGAACCACAGTTCAAGCCAGAACATTTTCTTTTCTTCTCATAGCAGGATAAACAGGCCCTGTTATAAGTGTGCTTTTTCCAGTTAAAAGAGAAGATACATTCCCTATGGGTGAAGGCACAGTATTTGCAAGATTGATCAGCTGAAGCAATGAAGTCAGAAGGTTTCATCTTGTTAGGAGATATTTTTTTGAAGAAGAAAACTTGAAACTAGGATGAAGAAAGCTGGTGGCAGAATCTGGGTTCAAGGATAGAGAAGTTGTTAGGTCCACCAAGACCTTAAACTGGACTGTTATCAAGCTGTTGGGTCCACCATGACCTTAAACTGGATTTCTTATCGATTAAATGTTTGATCCACCATGACTTTAAACTGGTAGTTCATTCATTGTTTAGTCCACTATGACTTTAAACTGGAAAATTAATATCTGCAGGATAATTCAACATTCATTGGACCACTATGGCCTTATACTGGATTACTTGTCAATCAAATGTTTGGTCCACTATGACATTAAACTGGATTATCAAATTTATTCAATCTTTGGACAAGCCTAGGCCTTACTTAGGAATATATCAAGATATTTATGCACTTAAACGATCTTTGGTCCACCAAGACCATAAACTGGCAATCGATTATATGTTTGGTCCACCAAGACCATAAACTGGCAATCGATTAGATGTTTGGTCCACCAAGACTTTAAACTGGAATGTCAATCTTGTTTGGATAACTCAATTCAATCTTTTAATTTATCACTGTCCACTAAGACTCTAAACTGGTTATTCAATTATTTCTGGAATTGGGTGCTGATAGCTTTAGGAGGTTAAAACTTTAGGTGGTGATGATGCTAAAAAAAGCATACTGGTTAATTAGGTGAAATTTGTGGCGCTTTAACATGGTCTAAAGTTAAAATTATTATTGGAAGCCTGGCAAAAGTATTTTATGGGTTTGCTGTATAGCAAAGTTTGAAAATTGTGATGAAGGAATCAGAAGTTAGGATGGTAGTTGGATTTTAGGGAATGATTTTTTTTAGTGCCTCATAGTTAGGCCATTTTTTGGTGTGAAGCTTGGAGGACCTTATGGCTAGATTGGAATCATAGAATTCGGCTCAGTGGGGGGCCCTATGAGGTTGGAATCAGGAGTATTCGGCTCATAGGAAGATCCACTCTCTCAATGCTGTGACAAGAAGGAAGACTGGTATATGGGAGTCTGAAGGGATTCAAACCTTGCTCTCAGTAGTGGAATCATCACAAGATTTATATTATTTTATTTTATGTTATATCAAGCCAGAGAAGAAGAAACAACATTTTTATTATAAAGTTTAAGAAGACCAAGCAAAAACAAAATTTTATCAAGTTATACTGGTAGAAAAGATAATTTCTTTGAAATTGTTCAACATCATTATCAAAGCTTTGAATTAAAATCCTTCTTTTCATGAGGTCTTCATGGTTATTAGCTGGAGTTTCTTGAAAATAGGCCAGCATTTTACGTTTCAACTCATTAGTAAAGTCAAGAAAAAGATAGCGATGAAAATTTGGGTAATGATTGATATAGTCCGTCTTCACTCTACCAACATCATCAGTGTTGGTTATTTCGACAGCTAGAAGTTCAAATATGTTATTAAGTCATAGGTTTAGTCAATTTTGATTAAAAGTTTTTTTTTTTAGTAAGATAAATAGGGTCTTACATTTAGAGCCAGGAAACATAGTCTCAGCAAAGTTAGTTGGGGGTATTGGCGTTATAGGATTAGGATCTTGTGAAGGCAAAATTAGGCCGGGATCCGTTGATGAAGATTGAACTTTTGAAGCTGTTTTTGATCTTATTCGTTTTAAGAAGACAGGAATTTTGGATCGCTTTTTAGAAGTTGAGGGATCAGGGAGAGCTGCTGGTCCTAAATATACGTTTGTTTTAGAAGGAACTATTGGCCGGTTGCATTTGACTTTTTTCACACGGCATAAGTCGCAAGCTGTTCTGCCAGGAAGATTAGGGTTGGACATTAAACAAGGTACCTGGTATCGAGCGCAGAGTTCACATGGAGCGACAAGTTCTTTGGAAGACATATTGATGAAGATGAATTTTATAGTTGATTAAAGAAGATGGTGGTTGAAGGTTAAAGATGAATATTGTGTTCAACCACTTATGCAAAGTTTTAAGAATGGGGACATTCTCAATTGGAGGGAGGATGTGGTAGCCTAAAGTTTAGTACGGCACCTAAATATGTAAATGGAGTTATGACGGCGTGCAAGATTGGCGTTATTATTTTTTTAAAAGGGTTTTATTTAATTTATTTTGGAGTTTAAAATATGAAGAAATTGGTCACGAGCAAATGCCTACACAAATACAATTTATTTTACGGAGAAAATTTATTTTTACGGTCTGAAAAATTTATAAGTATCAAGTCAAGTCACTCAAGAACCTTGAGAAATTTTCCCAGAATTTTTACTATTTTTTTTTTATATATTTTTAAATGAATTTTAAAGTTTTATAGAAATATTTACGTTTTCAAAAATTACTTAACTTTGATGAATTTTCACGGGGTAATTAGAGCTGCGCAGACTACGAAAATTAGTTTGGTATGTAAAGGGGAAGTAGCTCTATTATGTGTAATTTTTCTAGATTTTTTATTATGGTTTTAGGGTTCTAAATTGAGTCCGGAAGTCCGGAAGGACTCCGCTTTGACTCCGTACGGACTCCGTTCTGGCTCCGTACGGACTCCATACGGGCTCCGGATTGACTCTGGAAGAGCTCTGGAGGGGAAAACTTAGGCACGTGACTAGGAATACTTAAGCGCTTCTCAAACTCGAAATTGAGAGGGGGGACACATCATTCAGCTTAATCATTGACCACCACAGTCTCATTTTTTTTATTACTCAACAAATTAAAATAAATTGTAATACCCTTATAACTTTATATTTTATATATAACATTTTAGAAATACTACTCAACAATTAAAATCACACTTCATACAGGGTATGTTTAGAAAGGTCTTCATCACTGGGACTTGATTATTGCTGTCTCATAAAAATTAAAAATATTATAAAAACATAAAAGTCAATCTTTTCAGATCTTTCACTGGTACACCTTAATTGTTGTATTCAGTATTTCTTTATCAACAGCCACTTTTATCTCAATCTCAATAAGCGTTAAATATTTTAGAGTTTCATTATTTTATAAATCAGATCCAAGTAGATTGGTTAGCTTAGTGATTTAGAATTCCCATTTTGATATTTTTTTTTTGTTGGAAGGACGGGGTTTTCGGCTAAATCCACATATCTCCTCCGGATTCTGCTTACAGCAAGGCGACTGTAAGAGTTTACCTTACCATAACGGCTAGTGTGGTAAATTACTGAAACAGGTGTTATAGGAGTTTAACTAGTTGAAACTCAAAGCGACTAGGATCAGCGTTAGAAGGAGTCAAAATTGGAAGTAGTGCTGAAGCAAACAAAGGTACATTCAGGGGCCCACATGTTAAAGTGTCAAAAAGGAGTGAGAAAAGTTAATACTAGTGTAAGTAAGGATAGGGTATGTTTTAGGTGCTGTAGTTGTTACAAGCGGTGTATGTGGTCTTCTAATATATTAGTTACTGTTTTACTAATTTAGCATTAGAGTCAGCGCTGGAGATTTACTAGGGAACTGTGTTTAGAGTGCTGGAAAAAATATAAAGAGGGTATGACATCTATTAATAGAGAGAGGACAATTGGACAAATAGTTAGTTAACATAAAAGTAGTTAATAATTGTGAAGTCAAAGATATTAGTATTTTCAACAATCAATTGTTTGAGAGTGTATAGATTCAAAGGATTAACTATTATTAGAGTTATTTTATTGCTATAATGAGGCATATTCAAAGAGAGCGCTTCAAGAGGGAGTAGCTGTGGATATTAGCACTTTTTAAGAATAGAAATATTTGGATAGTAATACTTGTTATTTTTTGGATCTTTTGAAAGCTCAGTTCTCAACTTATAAACTTTCTAATCACATATTGGTGTTACACATTATTGCACTGTCTTTAAAAATAAGAGTGGCAGGTGCTTCTTTTTAGAAATTGAAATGAAGAACCAACCCATCTTGCATTGTGTCTACTGCTTAGTACTTTAGAACTCTCTACACCACTTTTCAAAATCAATCCACATATTTGCCTGAGATTCACGCTAATATTAGTTATGGACCTGCTAAAATCTTCAAAGCCTCATCTGGTGTTGGTTCTATTGGAAATTTAATCATTTTTGATAGTGGAGCTACTTTCCACATGTTCATAAATCATAAACATTTCAAAAATAATCATACTTGTTGAAAACCAATTAAACTTGGAAATGTTACAATTATTTACAGTCAAGGAGCTGGTTCCGTTAATCTTGTCAACCCTAGATAATTTATCACCTTAACAAAATGTCTTCATGTCCCTCATATCAATCAAAATCTTATTGGTTTTAGACCATTCATAAAACTAGGATATAGTAATATGACTAATCCTGATGGCACAGTTATCATATCTTAAGACAGTGAAACTATCCTCTATGGGAATTTGGATCCATTTGAAGGTCTTGTTGTTCTTAATGCAAAGTTCGGTTAGTCTTTCAATGTTTCTTTCAAGTACTTTAAATCTTCTAATTCTCAATCATTATGGAATTATAGACTAGTTCACTCAAATGTTAATTATCTCAACAAGTTGGAAGACTGTGTGGGATTCAAATTGATTCATGATCTTGATGTCTGAGAGCCCTGTGGGAATGCAAAGCATCATACTCATTCTTTTCCTGGAACTTTAGCACAAGGGAGCCGCTTTCTTGAATATTTACATTGTGATATGAGTGGCTTGATTTGTCCTTCATCTAAAGGAGGTTACCAATATTACTTCAAATTGAACAATTCTTATATGTTATATCTCTTTGTATATACTTTAAGAAACAAGTCTGATACTTTTGATGTGTTTTTGAAATTTAAAACTCAAATTAAAAATACAACTTTGCAAAAGATTGCAAATTTAGTTTGTGATAATGGAACAGATTTTATTAATAAAATCTTCTTGGATCTAAGTTCAAGAAAAGGCATCAAAATAATTACTACATCACCATATACTCCTCAACAAAATCCAATTTTGGAATGGGGCAGTCAAATCACAACAGAAATCACCAAATCATTATTTTTTCATGCTAAGCTTCCAACTGAATTCTGGGGTGAAGCAGGAAATACTGCAGTCTATATTTAAAATCGACTCCCATGTGCTTCAATCAATTTATTAACTCCTTACAAAAAATATTTAATTAATAATCAAATCTCAAGCACATGCAAACTTTTGGCTGCACTGCTTATGCTCTGCTCAATAAGAGTCTAAGAAAAGGAAAGTTTTCACCAAATTCAAAAAAAATTAGTTTTCTTGGCTACTCTGAAGACAAAACTTTTTATAGATTGTTAAGACTTGACAGGATGAAAATTTTTTAGTCTCATAGTGTTATATTTGATGAATCAAATTTTCCTTTAAGCTCTAAAAAATTTCATACCCTTCCATTTATAGAATTATTTGAAGAAAATTTACAATTCCCTGACTCACTAACTATTCCTTCAGAAGATTCACCCTTAACAACTTTTGATGAAAAAAGTTCAGATCATGATGATTTTGCATCAAACAATAATATTTCTTCATAAAACTCTTCAAAATTCTGTGAATAAAAACTGTCTTCTGATAAAGCTGAAAAGTATATTAGCTCAAATATTAAGTAATATCATAGAAGGTTTAAGAACACATAATTGGTGTGTACTCAACACAAGTACTTTAATCAATCAATATCTCTTCTATACAACAAAATTATTGTCACATTCTTTACATGATCTCACATCCAATGCAGTCGTCTCTGACCCAGTTACTTACTTTGAACTAATTAATTGTTCCAATTCTGATAACAGGATTGTAAAAATTGATATGGAGCTTAAAATGATTGAAGAACAAAAAGTGTGGAAAGTGATTGAGAAACCAAATAATGTATCAGTTATAGGTTCTGTATGTGTGTTAAATATCAAGCGTGATACACACAGAAATTTTAATAAGTATAAAGCAAGATTGTGTGCCAGGGGTTGTTCTTGAAAAGCATGTCAATAATTTTTAAACCTTTGCACCAACTGGACGTTTAACAACACTTCAAGTTTTGGTCAGCATAGCTAATAGTGAGGATTGGGAATTTGCTCAAATGTATGTGAAAGGTGCTTTTCTTCATAAAAAGCCAGATGAAGAAGTATTCATGAATTGCCCTCTTGGGATGAAGAATCCTGACACTTTCAAAGATCCTGTTTTATTACTTAAACGGTCCCTATACAATTTAAAGCAAGCTTAACAATGTTGGTATAACAAATTACTTAACTTCTTCTATTCAATAAATTTCGATCCTTCTTCAGCAGATCCTTTCCTTTTTATTCATGAAAGTCAAGATAATCAATTTTATGTTCATGTGAATGTTGATGATCCCTCAATTTTTGGTAAGGACATATCTTGGTTTAAAGAAGCAATCAAATGTTATTTTGGGATGGATGATTTAGGAGAGGCTAAATTTATCCTTGGAATGAGATTTGAAAGAAATCAAAAAGCTAAAAACTTATCTTTATGTCAAGATCAAGAGATTAAAGATTTACTTGACTCTTATGAAATGATTCATTGTAAACTGGTTTCAACAACAATGATGATGAATACTCAACTCAAAAAGACAACTCAAGATGAAAAAGGTGAATTTGAAGCATTTTTAAAATTATACATTAATTATCAAAGAGCTGTAGGAAGATTAAATTACATTTCTCAAGCTACTCAACCAGATATTGCTTTTGCAGACAGTCAATTAGCTCAACATTTAAATGCACCTGGAATTAAACATTTGATAGCATTCAAAAGATTACTACGATATCTCAAAGGAAAAATCATTGTTTCTTTAAATTTCAAAAGTTTTGATGTGTTCAAGAATGATGGAAATCTAAGTCACTCAATGCCAGACGGTTTATCAGATGCAGACTGGGATGGTTGTTGAGAAATGCGACAATCAAAAACAGGGTATGTTTTTACCATTAATGTAATGGCAGTAAGCAGGTGTTTTAAAAAGCAGCCCACTGTTGCACTCAGTACTTCTGAAGCCAAAAGTAAAGCTACTGTTGATGCTGGTCAAGAAGCAATATGGATGCAGAATTTACTTAGTGATTTGGGTTATGATCATAAAACTTCCTCAAAATTATATTCAGATAATCAAGGAAGTATTGTACTTTGCAAAAATCCTGTTTTTCATGCAGGAACAAAACATATTGAAATACAATTTCATTGGATCAGAGAACAAGTCATGAACAGAAAGTTTGATCTTTGCTACATTCCAACTACAGATATGGTTGCAGATATCTTTACCAAATCATTGAGTAAAGAAAAATTTACAAAATTCACAAAGAAAATTAGTTTGTTGGATAGGATTGACAGAAAGGAGGGGTGTGAAAGTAATTAGTTACTTCTCTGTTATTCTTATTTCTACAATTCATTACTTCTAAATTTTGTGTACATCATGTTATATCTAGATTCTACATATCACACATTTATCTATTTTTGTTTTCCATTATTTCATATTGGTCTCTGCTGTGCTATTCAATGATATCAAAAATAGCAATGGGCAAAAGTTATTACTATTTATATGTAGGGATGGATTCATATTTCTTTTTTATCTCTGCTTAATTCTCTCAGAAATTATTATTTTACCTTTATATGTTGGATATTATTTTTCTATTCTTTATTCTTATGTTAATGTCTCTCTATATTTATATTATATTAGGTATTATCAGCAGAGATCATCTATTTTTTGAGTGGTTGTAGCGTTCACAGATAGAATATTAATTTATATTGTAAAGGTTAATACTATATTTTGGAAATGCAGATCTCTGTTTATTTTGCTCATCAATTATTATTTTATGTTTATAGGTAATATCAGCAGAGATCATCTATTTGTTAAGTGGTTGGAGAATTCACTGATAGAGCTATAATTTATATTGTAAAGGTTAATACTATGTTTTAGAAAAGCAGATCTCTGTGTATTTTTCTCATCAATTACTATTTTACCTTTATAGGCATTATCTGCAGAGATCATCTATTTTTTGAGTGGTTGGAGAATTCACTGATAGAATTTAATTTATATTGTAAAGGCATTATCAGCAGAGATCATCTATTTGTTGAGTGGTTGCAGCATTCACTGATAGAATAGTAATGTGTATTGTAATGGTTTCTAGTAATGGAGCTTGCTTAAAATTATTCCATGGGGAGTCATCTCAACTCCATCATACCAGTAGTAGACTCAGATTTAGAGACCAGTCAGCGAGAAACAACTCAGGATATGGAGCCTGAAACAGTACCCTCATTGCAAAGAGTTATTGAAGAACATGAAGCTTTTAATCAAATGTAAGTCTCCTCCTCTAGTAACACTGGAATGGAGCTGAAAGTAATGACTATGGTGTGCTAACCTAAATAGTGCAGTTTAATCTGGTCAATGTTCCAGAATAAACACGTAAAACAGTGATGTGCTGACCTTTTAATCAAATGTAAGTCTCCTCCTCTAGTAACACTGGGATGGAGCTGAAAGTAATGACTATGGTGCGCTAACCTGTATTTCAAGTGTGAATATGTGGAAAGATGACACAATGTTATGAGCAAAAAGAAAAAAGAAGTATATATTGCATAAATAAGTACACCTAAATAGTGCAGTTGAATCTTGTCAATGATCCAGAATACACACGTAAAACATTAATGTGCTTACCTACAGTAAGTAATAAATATAAAAATAATAATATAAAATTGTAGTATATAAGTGAAGCAAACCTTTTAATCAAATTTAAGTTTCCTTGTCTAGTAACACTGCGATGGAGCTGAAAGTAATGACTATGGTGTGCTAACCTGTATTTCAACTGTGAATATGTGGAAAGATAAGACAATGTTATGAGCAAAAAGAAAAAAGAATTATGAGGAACAAAAACTACTACATAGAGATATATATACTCTTACTATGACTTCTCAAAATATGCTCAAGTACGTTTCTTCTTTCTACATACAGATGACATTATTTTGGTAGGAGTGTCAGCACTTCATCTGGAGTGAACCATTAGTATTTCATTACTCACCTACCGTAGCAGTGTCAGTGCTTCATCCAGAGTGAACCGGAGTTAGACACATCAGCTGCACCACAGACTATATACACCTTATGTACTTAACAATCACTAAGATATCATACTATACATAACACCCCCATTCTTAGTGGTTTCCCTATAACCATCCCTTGCCAAAAACAAGTAGAGGAAGTTGAAAGTAAATAAAAAGAAAAGAAAATAAGGAGAAACATAGAAACTAGAAAACTCCTAATAAATATCTCTTCTCCTTCCAAACATTTGGTCCCAAATTCTTTATCAACAAATCTGCCACCTGATCTTTAGTTGATACCCATTTATAGTTAATTTCATGTTGATAAACATTTTCATTCACAAAATAGAAATCTCTGTCAACATGCCTACAATGTTTGTCAGAGGGGTTATCAGTAGCTGCTACAATTGCACCTTTGTTGTCACAATACAAAGTTGTTGGACCATGGCACAAATCCATGTCATGTTGTAGACAATCCTATAGTACTAGCTATAGGACTTGACCAAGGGATTTGGAGAAAAACCAGAGAGAAAATCCCCTGTCCCTTTAGAAAAATATATGTGAGATTTACCTGCTACAGTAAATTTGTTCCTGTTGTTTAAAGCCCCTTTTCCAAAACACTTTACCGCCTGATCAGCCAAGAAAGTAGTCTCCAGACAGACTACCAAACCAAAGAACTGAAATGAAGACCAATGTCCACAACAGAGAAAGAAATGATACTTGATGTATGTTGCAATTCCACACCAGAGCCAGCAATAATACTTGATATAGCTTTCAAGACTACACCAGAGAAAACAGTTGCCAAGGTTAAGTTAAATGAAGAACCAACCTTGCAACAAGCACAGCCAATTGTGGCCAAAAAACAGTGAAAAATGATTGAGGAACAAGGATATCACCTCTGGATTATTATATGATAATTAAGGATTCCCAAACTTTCTTATTCACTATATACACACAGACCACTATTTTTAAGAGCCCATTAACACCAACAAATTTGGCGTTTCTGAGCGCCAATTTGCATAAAACCCCTCTAGAAACACTTCCCAGCCTTCTAGCAGAAAGGCGGGCAGTCTGCCTGACATCAGGAGGCCCACACTGAAGCCAGAAAACCACCGAAAACCTCCAAATACACCTAAAATACTTAGAAAAAAAACTACGACTACTAAAACCTTTAAAACACATACTTAAGCTACAACAACATTGAGACTTGAAACGTAGAGAAAAATTAGCCCATTTAAATGGTACTAAGCACTTAAACCTAAGACTTAAGTTTAGCCCATAAAACGCAAAAAAAAATTAAACAGCTTTCTTTTAAAATGAAAAATGAGAAATAATACCTCAAATAATTAGAATATAAAAAATGTCACAAGACATAAAATATAGAGAAAAACCGGGGCTATCCAATGGTAATACTTACATCCTCACAGTCCCAATATTCGTCAAATAATTCCCAAAAAACACCCAATTATTGAACAATGCCATTTAAGACATATCAAAACAACGCCAAACAGACCAACAAAGGGCTCCACCAATGTCGGAAGACCACAGCGTGGAAGGTTACGTATCCAAAGAGCTTTACCTGTTGCATTTGACATTGCCATTAATTCTTGAAGTGAAGCTGTGGCCACCCTTGATTTACGTTTTGATTTCCATAAGATAAGACAGTTGTTGACCTGAAGAACATGACCACCTGTAGCCCTAGCAAATTCACCACCCCAAGTAGCATCACAATAAACTTCCGTAGACGGATTGGGATTGATTGTTGGGAAAATATGAAATTTCATGTTTTTGGTAAATTGTAGATATCTCAGAAAATGATTAAGCGCATTCCATTCAGCTTTACCTGGTCTTGATGCATAATGTGCCAGGAAGTTGAAGGGATACTCTAAATCAGGCCTTGATCCAGCTACAAGATATGATAAAGAACCAATAATAGACAGTAATTTGAGAGGTTCCAGTGGAGGATGATATTTTTCCTTCAAAGACACCAAAGAAAGACCCATTGATAAAGGTGAGTGAGAGTTAAGACCAGCTGGATTGTGTTCATTCAGAATTATGTTGACAGGAGCTGGCTGGTGGATAGAATAACCTTTGATACATTGTGAAACTGCTAGACCAACAATAGAAGAGATACCATCAGACCATTTTACCTTCAAACTACTCCCCATATTCATTTCCGACTCCCTCGAAACCGCATCACTACTCCATACCACCACACCATTATCTACATGAATCCACAAAATTCCCGTAGAGCCTTCTTTTGCTAAAACATATACACTTGCATCCTGATTGCTTGATCTTTAACCCATATTTACCAAAATTTTGCTGAGATGTTTCTACCAACATCTGGCTGCTTGCTTAGTACCATAAAGAGCTTTCCTAAGTTTTCAGACATGAGTTGGATTAACAGAAACAAAACCTTTGGGTTGCTTGACATAAATTTCTTCCTCAATATCACTGTGGAGATAGGCTGCAGTAACATCAAAAGTTTTGATCGGCCAGTTGTAGGTAGCAGCTAGGGTGAGAATAAGACGCAGAGAAGCAAAATTGTGGTTAAAATAAACACCTTCAATTTGGTTGAAACCTTGAGCTACATATCTTGCCTTGTGTTTGATGATCTTCCCAAATTCATCCCTTTTTCAAACAAAAACCCATTGAGCACCTGTGACAGTTTTTCCAGGAGGAAGAGGAACAATATCCCAAACTTTCATGTTAGACATGTTATTTAATTCCTGAAGACAAGCTGACTTCCATTCAACTGCGTCTGGACGCTTCATTTCTTGTTTGAATGTTTGAGGTAGGCGGTCAGAAATTTCATAAGAATTATTGTTAATAAAATCAACCATGACATCTTGGGTAGCAATAGTTTCTTCTGCAGTAAAATCACCAAATTTAAGTTGATTCAAAATAAATGCTTGGTCACCTTTAGAATGAGATGTGGCCGGATGTGAAACTGTAAGTGTTTTGGTATTGTCCTTGTCTCCTTCAGGGATGAAATTTGCCATTGCAGATTGAACAAAAGAATTAGACTCTGGATGCCAAAAAATTCAACCTTTACCACCATCAATAAAACAAACAATCCTGCAATGCATATCCCAGACCTCCATTCTTGTTCTTTTTTCAGTTGGAATGTGCACATATACCCATTGACCAAAAATTTTGCAGGAGATAAGTCTGCTTTTTTGTTGAAAATAATTTGGTATGGGGTACTGTCAGTAACTCTCACATTTGGTAATCTATTGTGAATGAAAGAAGCCCAACAATAAGCAAAATTCCAGAAAGAGGCAGGAAGATTTGATGCAAGAAGAATTGTTCTGGCAAGTTCACTAATGGTTTCATTGAATCTTTCAGCCATTCCATTCTGTTAATGGAGATAAGGCATAGAGTGTTCATGGAGGATACCGTGTTGGGAAAGGTATTCAGAGATTTTCTTTTTCATGTACTCTTTGACATTGTCAGTTCTGAGGATTTTTAGACATTGATTAGTGATGTTTTCTAAGCAAGTTTTGAAGCTAATAAAAGCATCAAAAACATCTGATTTTTTTTTTAGAACAAAAACTTCCCCATAAGTTGAGGATGTTTCTCTGAAGGTAGCTACATAGACTTCACCTTTATCAGTGACATCAACCATGGGCCCCACTAAATTAGAAACCACTAAATCCATGAGCTCATGGAAGGGCTTGTATGTCTTGCACGTGTTTTTCCTTTTTCTTTTTACACAGCACAAACATCACAGTGTAATCTGCATGAAGGGACATAAGACAAGGAATTTTTGCAAAGACCTTTTTTGGCAAGTCTTCTCAAAACCCTGTTGCTTGTATGTCCAAGACAACTATTCCAATCCATGATTGAGTCAGGAACTGCAGTTGGATAAGGAATTTTTGAAGGGGGTGGGGGAAAAAAAGGGACAGGAAGGGTAGCAGAGGATAAAGAGTTAAAATAATTCATTTCAAAAACATTAGTCTGTAGTGCACAAGGATAGACTAGATCAACTGTCCATTTTCAACCAGAAGAAGATTTAAGAACTAGAAATAATATTTTTTTTGTTTTTTGAAATAACATAATCATGATTTTGATTAAAAGAAAGAGAAATGCCATTATCTAAAAGATCAAAAGGAGAAAAAAGAGTGGATTTTTACCTATCACCATAGAAAACACCTTTTATTGTAAATAATTCTTCATCACATCCTTTAATGAACATGTTTCTGTTACCAGTAATGAAAGCAGCACCAGAGTCAGTTGCAGTTTTGACTGGAATAGGAGTATCCAAAGTTCTGAAGTCAGAGAGAAGACGTACATCACCAGTGACATGATGTGTGGAACCAGAGTCAAAAACACCTTGACAATATTTACTGTCTTGCTCTTCAGTCCAGCTATCAGTACCAAAATATATTTCTTTCAAAGCAGTAGTGAGAACATCTAGCGCTTTGCAGCTGATTTTGTTTAAGCGCTGTTATGATGAACTTTGACCTGGCTGCTTTCCCTTCCTATTGTTCAGTGCCTTTTGGACAAGATTCATAGAGTCCTTGTTGTCCCAAGAAAAAGCTTCATGTTGTCCCCAAACCACTACATTAAAACATTTACTGTTGGGATCATATGGACAAGTGTTCTGGAAGTGTTCAGAGAATTTGCAGTAAAAACAGGAATATTCAGGTTTTCTATTTCCAGGGCAGTAGCTGTCCATGCGGCCTTTTTTGAAAGCCATAGATGAAACAGAATCAGGTTCAGTTTCCAGTTCAAAAGCTGTGGAAAGGGTAGGGGAATTGGAGGAAGATTGAAATTAATTGATAAATGAATTTTGAAGAACATTCATCATGTCATCAAAATATGGTTGAGAGATGTCTTTTGGCAATTCAAAATGACAATTTGCTTCAGTGGCAAGATGATTAACTGATAATGGTAATAAGAGTTGGGTGAGAACTGCTGCCATTTCATCAAAACCAAAAACAAAACCTGATCATTGAACTGCCTTTAAAAGTGACCTAACTTTTTCTCCATTTTCCATGACATTTGTGAAAGAGGAGGTTTTAATATTTAAATGATTATTAAATAGAGCCATGAGAGCAGTGTGAGAAGCCTTATCAAACTTGGAGCTCAGAATATAAAATGCTTTATAGCTTGTAATTCCAATTTCAATGAAACCCTGAAGTTTTTTGTCAATGGTGTTGTAAATTGTATGCCAACTCATTTTGTCTTCAAATTTTGTTGTACTGTCTTTTATGGCATTAGCATCTGATATATATTTTGTTGAACATATACGGCGTGCTAAAAAATGTTAATGTTTTTTACCCAAGTCTGCCAGTTAGAGCCATCGTTTCTTAATTTAGACATTTTATTAGTTCTCTGAACAATTTCATCTATAACTTCTGCACACTCTTTTCCTTTGTAAGTTTCAAGTGTGGCATTATAATTATCAGGATCAGATAGAAATGAATCGTCGCTTTGTGATGATTCCAAGATAGTGTGCTGTGAAACATCAGTTCTTGCATGATGCAACTTTGAGGAACGCGTAAAACGGTGTCTCGATTGTCGCATATGTGAACCGTCATTGAGTTGGGAAGCCATGGATCTAATTATAAAGTGAGGGGGAGGGTCACAAGGGGAGCTAGGGTGTAGAGGTAAGTTGGGAGAGGAGAATAGGGGAGGTGGGGGTAAATCCAGGGCAGTATTTGCGGAGGGATTTGTTGGAGGGGTTAATGTTGATTGGAGAGCAGTGCTTGTGCTCTCACTAGAAAACTTCGGTGAAGATGGAGTACCCAAGAATGAACGCAATCGGTGTCTCGCACAGATATTCAAATTCAACAGAATATTAAGATTTTTTAATTCTCAGCTAAGAGTTGGTGGGCATTCACGAGCTAAGTGAGGGAACGATTAGAAAGGATTAGGAGTTTCAGGGGAAATCGGCATGGATTAAATGTCCGAAAAAAAGGTGGAGGAGCCTCAACACCCGTTTTTAGACATGTTTAATGTGAGGCAAGCACAGGGCACACAAAAAGTACCAGTGTATCTAGTATATAAGTATGATTTAATAGTATTTATTAATGGTCCTACTACTTATTTATAAATTATTTAGTGATAAAACCTCAGGGGAAGACTAATAAAATATTTATACTCAAATAAAACTCACAATACTTGGATTTAAAAGCGTGCTAGTGGTGGAAAATAGAAGAATAAAATATAGTTATAGCTTATATAAAGATAATATCAATTTATAAGGGCTTTATAATATATTTCTGAATGCTAATAATTGTATTGTAGTGGTTGTTTGAATTGTAGTAATTGAATGATGATAATAAACCGTCAAAATCCCTTCTTACTTATACTAAAATCCACTGGAGTGCACAGACCTTCAATCCAAATGATGTCACTGCTATCCCTGGCAATTACAGCACTGTGAGGGCCCATCACCTCCCCATGGCGTCCACTTCAAGCAGATTCATCACCCAGACCTCTAGTAAGGACCCTCCATCACAATTAATGATAACACAGACCCATACCATAAATAGAAAATCCAGATAAAAGTGGATACCATAAAGAAACAGGTAAAATAACTAATCCAAAAGGAATAAAATGAAACCCGAAGCATATAAAGAAACAAATTAAATGTCCAAGCCCCCAATAACATCTCCAAGAATCTATATTAACCCAGCAATGACCTCCCAACCCATAAATCCGTGAATATCCATCCAAGGAAGCAGATTAAGTTGTTCAAACTGAGTTCATGCGCCTGAAATAGATGTATATGCTTCTATAGGTGTTGTGAATCCATTGAATACATCCATATGACCTAAAATAAGCAGAAAAACAAAGGTTATAGGCTATTAAGAGGCTAAAACCCACTTATAGTCCTAAATATACATAATATACTGCATATTTCACTGAATATGAAATTTATGTATGTCAATAATTACTTAATATCACTTAAGATAAATATATTATGACTTCATTAACACCTTAATAAGTATTATTAGGCTATGGGTAAGCTATTTAAACTACTATATGTTATATAATAGTGTAATCATTATATATATATGTATTATAAACATATATATAAGTGTTTTAACCTTATTTTTAAGATACAAGCTTAATGTATATAAGGTTTTCTTATTTTAAACATAAGAATTACTTTGTCCTGGAGATACCTAGGCTGACAGAAAGATTCCGGGAAAATACAAAATTTGATTACTGCTAGTAACAAATTAGGGACAGCCCATAACCTATGGTAGCAGTGTCAGCGCTTTATCCGGAGTGAACCGGAGTTAGATGCGTCAGCTGCACCACAGACTATATACACCTTATGTACTTAACAATCACATAGCTATATTACTACACATAACAATTATCCTACTTTGGGGCAAGTGATACAGTAGTCATTTAAAATACACTAACTAAAAATAAAAAAATGAAATTGTTTGTATATGACGAATACAGGTTCCTCAACCCAAGATATCATAACACTAGATAATTTGCTTTAGGATTTTTTTGTATGGAAGGATAAAATTGTTACACTTCAAATGGACATCCTGATAGACATTTCAGGATATCTTTTACGGCATATTTGTTACACTGGGTAAGGTATGTGTTTTTAAAATATCGCTGGGATATATCCAATGTTAAAGATTTATTCCATGGGAACGAAATAATCGCCGCAGAAAGCTAATAATCTAAATTGCAAAGTAGATGAAAAACTCTTAGAAATCACAATTCACTTCAGTCCTGAAGATCTAACCTGGCAGCATCAAAACAATTTTTTTTTTGAAAACTAGGTAGGGGATGGTGGTATTCTTATCTTTCTTTTTCTTTTTTCGGAAGTATAATATACGTATCTTATTGAATATCTTGATACTTTAGCTTTTCACTTAATTATCTGATCCTAATCCATAATCACATTTAAACTGATCTTTTTAAAGATTTTCTATCTAAAGCCTGAATCTTATTACTATATGCGGATTGGTATTCTCCGCTTTTCTCTGTACCCTCGCGCCTATAGAAAGCGCACCAAATTGATGAAAGAAACTCAAGTTAGCTTCTCCTCAGAACTCTAAACGCACTTAGAAAATCTTAGGTATCACAATGGAATAAATATTACTATTGAATATTAAAAATTCTCACCATATATATAACTTTAAGTAAATTTTTATTTATTTATTTAGATTGTATATATCAAAAGTTTTAAACAGAGTGTCTTCTAGCTCTATGTTTCCCATGTTGAGCCAACTTCCATTCATCTTTCACTAATTCTATCATTACAGTAGCTTTGTTCCACTGATAACACCAACTTGTATCTTTAGATACTGGATTTCGACAAAGTTTTTGATAAGCTTCGTAAACAACAATTTTCGAAAACCCTTCCACTTTAACTCCATTTTTCACTTCATCTTGAATCTCTTGACCCATTTCTAAAAATCCAAATCCAATTAAGGTATTTCCATCAAATTCAATTGTTCTTCTTGAACTGGTTAATGTAATTCTCCAATCTTTTAATACTGTATATTTCCACTTCAATTTTCCGATATGACGACGTATAAAACGACACAGTGTGACTTGCTTAATTGGACCTTGAGCAAATTTAAGTTGTTGTAGCATTTTCTCTGAAACTTTGTTATCTGATTCGATTTCAGGAGAAGTATAAGTTGTTTCTAAAAAAATTTGACGGGCTATCTTTTTTGGTAATCTACTCAATAGTCTAACCAAACGTTGACGACGGTTAATTACCTTTACGTTGGTAAGAATTATTAATTCTACATTATGGTTATCAAGTTTACCTCCTTCTATACGAAATCGTCGATCGAAAATCATTATAATAATATTTTAAATAGATTTTAAATTGGTTTTTATTCAGTTTCTATTTATGATGTAAAATAAAATGTTTAAGTGGGATGTGATACGATTTTTCACCAAAACAGCTCTCTTTTAAATGAAATTTGACCTAATTGAACACACAATTAATTATCATAAGTGTATATATCATTTTTTTATATAAATTTCTGCGCTGTGTCTATATGTATCCTCTTGTGTTGATGCTTAAGTGTCTCTATGATGCTATTATTACTCACATTTTTATTCTCCTTACTTCTATTCTTACTTCTGTGTGATGACGCCGTTCATTTACCCTTTTGACTAAAGCTTTCTAGCTGTAAACAGCTATTAAATTTAAATGATTAAAAGTGAACTTTTTTCACATGAAAAAACTGGCGTTTGCTAACAGGCTCACACCTCTGAGTGAATTGTGGTAGCACATTTGGGGAGAGACACTTGCTATCTGATGATTTCAGTTCGTGTTGCGTAATGTCTCTAGCATCATTAAGTTCGCTACAACATATCTACACTGATGCAATACAAATCATTTTATTTTCATTGCTTTTCAGTAATTCTTGAGTCCTTTTCTTCAATCACACAGACCTCCCCCTTGTTCTAAAAGACATCATTCCCTACACCAAGTACAGCCAAATTCGAAACGGTTGGTGCAGTTTTGCAAAAAGAATCGAAACATTTAAACAGAATGCTTGAAATTTGACAGAGAAACTGGCAAATTTTTGGTGACGAGAGGCTTAGTTTGCTGTCAAATGTCAATGGAGCTGACCAAAAGTTTTGAATATTTTAGTAAAACTGCACCAACCGTTTCGAATATGGCTGTAATGTGAAAAGCACTTGCTTAGCTATTCATATTGCGCAGCAAAGTCCTTCTTCTCCCCAATATGGTAAGCTTTAATGGTACAAAGCATGAGTGGTAAATTTCCAATCCCCGAGTGATAAGTGTTACTTTCAGTGTATGCTAGTATCTAAGTATGATTTAATAGTAAATATTAATGGTCCAACAACTTATTGATTGTTAATAAATTAGTTGATAATTATAGTGGACTCAGGAAGGACAAGGACAGCGGACGCAGATGGACTTGGGACAATATGGATAGGACAGAATAAGGAGAAAGAAATAAGGAGTTTACCTGTTAATTGATATGATGGACGTTATTTAGTTAGTTAAGTTAAAAGGGACAAAAGATATGTGGACTAGGAATGATGGGTGACTTGGAGTGGACAAGTGGACAGTGGACAATAAGAAGAAAAGAAATACCTGATAAGATGGACCTTATTTAGTTAGTTAGGTTAAAAGGGACAAAAGATATGTGGACTAGGAATGTTGGGTGACTTGGAGTGGACAAGTGGACAGTGGACAATAAGAAGAAACTATACGGAAAGTAATGAGTGAGCTGGAACAGCGAGCAAGACAAAATAAAATAGAAGAGGAAAAGTGGATTCATTGCTGAAAAGCAGACATACAGAAATATCTGATAAGATGGACATTATTTAGTTAGTTAAGTTAAAAGGGACAAAAGATATGTGGACTAGGAATGATAGGTGACTTGGAGTGGACAAGTGGACAGTGGACAATAAGAATCAACTATACGGAAAGTGATGAGTGAGCTGGAACAGCGAGCAAGACAAAATTAAATAGAAGAGGAAATGTGGATGCCAAAAAGAGATTAAGCAAGGCATCCATATATAGTAGTTAACAGATTGATATGTATTTATTAGTAGGATAGATGTTGAAAAAGTATGTGAAAAGGAACAGGTACGTATAGTATATAAGAAACTACTGGAGTTCAACACCCTCCCGTGCTCGAGACGGCAATGAAATAAGATGTAGCTTATGCATGAAAATTTGATGTTTAATCTGAGGTAGTGATTTTGTGAGAATATCAGCTGGCATGTCATTGGTTGAAACGTATTGAATGGAAATTTCTTTGGTATTAACAAGTTTGCGTAGCCAGCAGACTCTAGTATTGATGTGTCTTGTACGATGTTGGTATAGTGGGTTGAGTGCTAGGTTGATGGCTCCTTGATTGTCACCATTAAGAATAGTAGCAGTAAGTGGTATTGAAAAATCATTGAATAATTCCTTCATCCATAGAAGATCTTGGCCACATTCAGTCATAGAGTAATATTCTGCTTCAGAAACAGATAAGGCGACTGACTGTTGTTTACTGGAGCGCCATGAGAGCAAGCCAAGGTGAAAAACTAGGGTTCCTGAGGTGGATTTTGAGTCCACAGACTTGTTATAGTCAGAGTCCGCAAAACCAGTCAGTACTCCAAGCTTAGCCTCCTGGACGTTTCTAAGGGTCAAGCCGATGTCTTTGGATTTTTGTAGATATCAAAGGATATGAAAGAATGCCGTAATTTGTTGGTCAGTGGGTTCGTTAAGATATTGAGCAAAGGTACTAGCTGCAAAGGCTAGATTGGGCCAAGTGCATATAACCAGATAATTTAATAGACCAATTGAGCGCCTGTAGTTAAAAAGATTTGTTAACTTCTTGGTGGAGCATTTGGAGAAGTGGGAGTTGGGGACTAGGGGAGTGGTAACAGTTCGACAGTTCTCATGATTGAATTCCTTAAGTATGTTATCGATATATAATTGTTGAGATAGGGTTATAGTGCGCTTAGACCTATCCCTGGTGACCTTCATGCCAGGGACCCAACACAATTCTCCTTGATCATCCATGTCAAAGACTCGAGAAATTCGAGTTTTGAAATCGGAAATTGAGGGACCTCCTATAATTAAATCATCAACATGTATGTAAACATAGCAGGGTTTGTTTTTATCAGAGTTTAAGAAGAGACAGAGATCTGCTTTACTAGCTCTAAATCCAATGTCGTTAAAGAACTTGGCTAGCTTGTTGTACCAGCAGAGAGGGCTTTGTTTGAGACCATATAGAGATTTCTTGAGATGGAGACAATGATTTTCATTTTTAGGAGTATATCCACAAGGAAATTGTAGATATAGGTCTTCATCTGGTTCCCCATGAAGGAAAGCTGATTTGACATCCATTTGATGAATTTCCCAATTTTTAAAAGCAGAAACACTTAGTAGGAATAAAAGGGTGGAAAGTCTACCAGTAGGTGCATAGGTCTCGTTATATTCAATACCTTCTATTTGAGAAAATCCCTGTACATATAGGCAAGCTTTATACTTGATGATATTTCCATCGGCATCGCTTTTCATCTTAAAAGTCCAAGTGCTTCCAAGAAGGTGGTTACTTGAGGGAATCACAGTTTCTTCCCACACATTGTGTTTGGATATACTGTTGAGTTCAGAATTGATGGCTTTAAGCCATTCGTTGCTTTCAGGAGAATTCAAAGCTTGATAATAATTTTGAGCTGTATTGAATGGTGTGACTGCCAGACATGAAACATTAGCTCTTCTATTGGTGTTGAGAATATTGGAGGTATCTATTTTAGAGGATATTTCTTGAGGAGGTTTATAAGTTTTGTCAACATAAGTGTAGTGTTTCATGTTGAAGGGAGTACTAGATTCAGAAGAGACATCATTTGATACGGGGATTAATGGAGGTGATTGGGAAGTATAGGTTTCAGGTTTAAAGGATTCCGATACTAAGTCTTGACTGCCGTTAATGGGACTAAAAGAGACTGGTTGGCTAAAATCAATGTCAGGGAACTGGAGTTTTTCAGCTGAATTCCCATTAGATATTATTTGAGCCAGATTAAACGTGTTCAAGAACTTGACATTGTGGGTGATAATGACTTAGTTCAATGAGATGGCGTAAATGCGGTAATTAAGATGTCCCTCATAATATCCTAGGAACAAGCCCTCGTCACCACTTTTGTCAAATTTTCCATCTCCTTTATGTTTTTGAAGGTGAAAAATTAAATCAGAACCAAATGGATGTAATTTATTGGGTAATTAGGTATTTTTGTGCCATAGGTTCCAGGGAGAATCATTATTTTTCAATGAAGACAAGGGAAGGATGTTGAGTAGAAAAGTAGCAGTGTTTACAGCCTTGGCACACCAGCTAGCATCTAAGCCGGATTCTATCAAAAGACATTTAGCTTTTTCTACAATAGAGCGGTTCCCTCTTTCCGCTATGAGATTCTGTTGGGGAAAATAAGGCGCAGTTTTGAGGTGAATTATACCTTTACTTTTCAAGTGATTGCTCATTGCATTACTAGTGAATTCACCACCATTTTCTGAAACAATGAATTTTACTTTCCTTTCCAATTGATTTTTGAAAAATGTTTCATATTATTTATAGAAGTGAAAGGCCTCCGATTTTAGATCAAGAAAGTAAACGTTATGGTAAGGTAAACTTTTACAGTCGCCTTGCTGTAAGCAGAATCCGGAGGAGATATGTGGATTTAGCTGAAAACCCCGTCCTTCCAATAAAAATAACAAAATGGGTATTCTAAATCACTAAGCTAACCAGTCTACTTGAATCTGATTGATAAAAATAATGAAACTCTAAAATAATTAATGCTAATTGAGATTTAAGTAAAAGTGGCTGTTGAGGAAGAAATACTGATAACAACAATTAAGGTGTACCAGTGAAAGATCTGAAAAGATTGACTTTTATGTTTTTATAATAATTTGAATTTTTATGAGACAGCAATAATCAAGTCCCAGTGATGAAGACCTTTCTAAAGATACCCTGCATGAAGTGTGATTTAAATTGTTGAGTAGTATTTCTAAAATGTTATTTATAAAATATAAAGTTATAAGGGTATTACAAATTTATTTAATTTGTTGAGTAATAAAAAATGAGACCGTGGTGGTTAATGATTAAGCTGTATGATGTATCCCCCCCCTTCAATTTCGAGTTTGAGAGGCGCTTAAGTATTCCTAGTCACGTGCCTAAGTTTTCCCCTCCAGAGCTCTCCCAGAGTCAATCCGGAGCCCGTACGGAGTCCAAACGGAGTCAAAGCAGAGTCTGTCCGGACTCAATTAGAGCCTTTAAAACTATAATAAAAAATCTAGAAAAATTACACATAATAGAGCCACTTCCACTTTACATTCCAAACTATTTTTTGTAGTCTGCGCAGCTCTAATCACCCCGTGAAAATTCATCAAAGTTAAGTAATTTCTAAAAACGTAAGTATTTCTATAAAACTTTAAAATTCATTTAAAAAAATATAAGAAAAATAGTAAAAATTCTGGGAAAATTTCCCAAGGTTCTTGAGTGACTCGACTTGATACTTATAAACTTTTCAGACCGTAAAAATAAGTTTTCTCTGTAAAATAAATTGTTTTCGTGTAGGCATTCGCTCTTGACCAATTTCTTCATATTTAAAACTCAAATAAATTAAATAAAACCCTTTTATAAAAATAGAATAATGCCAATCTTGCATGCCGTAATAACTCCATTTACGTACTTAGGTGCCATACTAAACTTTAGGCTACCACATCCTCCCTCCAATTGAGAATGTCCCCATTCATAAAACTTTGCATAAGTGATTGAGCAATTCCAAAAGAATTATCTTTTCTAATAAAATAATTTGATAAATTTGTTTTAGCTGGTCTTCTTTTAATTCTTTATAATAAAAAGGTTGTTTCTTCTTCTCTGGCTTGATATAACATAAAATAAAATAATATAAATCTTGTGATGATTCCACTACGAGAGCAAGGTTTGAATCCCTTCAGACTCCCATTAACCAGTCTTCCTTCTTGTCACTGCATTGAGAGAGTGGATCTTCCTATGAGCCGAATACTCCTGATTCCAACCTCATAGGGCCCCCCACTGAGCCGAATTCTATGATTCCAATCTCGCCATAAGGTCCTCCAAGCTTCAAACCAAAAATGGCCTAACAATGAGGCACTAAAAAAAAATCTTTCCCTAAAATCCAACTACCATCCTAACTTCTGATTCCTTCATCACAATTTTCAAACTTTGCTATACAGCAAACCCATAAAATACTTTTGCCAGGCTTCCAATAATAATATTAACTTTAGACCATGTAAAAGCGCCACAAATTTCACCTAATTAACCATTATGCTTTTCTTAGCATCATCACCACCTAAAATTTTAACCTCCTAAAGCTTATCAGCACCCAATTCCTGAAATAATTGAATAACCAGTTTAGAGTCTTAGTGGACAGTGATAAATTAAAAGATTGAATTGAGTTATCCAAACAAGATTGACATTCCAGTTTAAAGTCTTGGTGGACCAAACATATAATCGATTGCCAGTTTATGGTCTTGGTGGACCAAAGATTGTTTAAGTGCATAAATAACTTGAAATATTCCTAAATAAGGCCTAGGCTTGACCAAAGATTGAATAAACTTGATAATCCAGTTTAATGTCATAGTGGACCAAACATTTGATTGACAAGTAATCCAGTATAAGGCCACAGTGGACCAATGAATGTTGAATTATCCTGCAGATATTAATTTTCCAGTTTAAACTCATAGTGGACTAAACAATGAATGAATTACCAGTTTAAAGTCATGGTGGACCAAACATTTGATTGATAAGAAATCCAGTTTAAGGTCATGGTGGACCCAACAAGTTGATAATAGTCCAGTTTAGGGTCTTGGTGGACCTAATAAATCCAATAAAAAAATTTTAATGATAGTCTTGAAAATTAGCCAGTTTAAAGTCTTGGAGGACTAACAGCTCCAAAATTCGTATATAAAAAAACCTTAAAGAACGTCTTGAAAAGTAGCCAGTTTAAAGTCTTAGAGGACTAACAGATCCAAAATACGTATAAAAAACCTTAAAGAACGTCTTGAACAGTAGCCAGTTTAAAGTCTTGGAGGACTAACAGATGTCTTGAAGTAAAATCCCATAGGTATTGAGTTCCCCTAGACCCTGTTTCCTGTCTAAACTAAATTAATAAAACTAAAAAGAATGAAGACTAAAAAAAAAAAAAAAAAAACTAAGAAATATAATAATAATTTTGATTTAATTAATTAATTTTTTTTTATTATTTTATTTTTTATTTATTTATTTATTTATTTTTTATTTATTTTTTTTTATTTTATTTTATTATATTATTATTATTATTATTTTTTAATTTAATTTTATTTTTTATTTTATTTATTTTATTTTTATTTATTTTTATTTTTAATTTGTTTTTAATTTAAAATAAAAGATTTTAGAAAAGATAGATTTGAAATAAAAATTAAAATTTAATTATTAAAGAAAGATAAACAAATGTGAAAAGAAAGATAAAAAAAGTAATAATAAAAAAAATTATCAAAATTAAAATTTTAAAAGATGCCCCCTGGCCATTTGATGAGCCGTACCCTCGACATCATACCCACATCCAAGTGCAACTTGATGTGGTTACACAATTTGAGAAATTTAAAAGAAAAGAAAATAAATGAAAGTTTCTAGAAGATAATTTTTATAATGATGATCACTGGGTGGGCTCACTCCAATTTATAAAAATGATTAGAGACCACCAGTGAGCATCACCTTTACAATAATTCATAATATATATTAAAGAAAAGAAATCACAATCTAACATAAAAAATCAAAAACAAAATAAAATAAAAGAATCTTGAATCCGGCGTTGAGAGCGGTGTCTCTTGATTTGTTCCAGTTTATAGTCTTAGTGGACTTCCTATAATTAAAAGACAAAGCCAGGATTCAACTAGAAACAGGGAAAATTTTGGAAACGAACATTATGGGGTAATTGTGTATAGTGCAGCCAGCCCATCAATTACCCCCACACTTGCCAATATTAAATTAAGAAGGTTCCCCTGTGAACACTTCTTCCAATAAATTTTAAAAATTTTCCAACACTATCTTCACCCATATTTTAAGAATTTTAAGTTTTTTGAAAATTTCAAAGAAAGTCTTCTTGAATTTCGTTAAGTTTCATCATAGTTTCGTCACCCATATGCAGTGTAACAACAGTAAAGTATTTTGATAAAAAGAAGATAGTTTATCCTCTTTGCGGAGCACATCATAAAATTTCGTTGATATCATAGTTTATCCTCATTGCGGAGGAATCCATAAAATTTCATAAATGTCATAGTTTATCCTCATTGCGGAGGACAATAAGATTTTTATAAACATCATAGTTTATTTTCATTGCGGAGGTCGATAAGATTTTTATAAACATCATAGTTTATCCTCATTGCGGAGGTTAATAAAATTTGATAAATGTCATAGTTTATCCTCATTGCGGAGGAAGACTTCGGCACTCCTGGTGCCTCTAGGATAGAACTGTTTCACTTGATCGGCCGCTACCCTCTTCTTCAATACTACTCCATCCAACTCTTCTAGCAAATATGAACCGCCAGAAACTTGCTCCTTAACTTTATACGGTCCATTCCACCTATCTGCAAATATTTTTCCCCACTGACTTTCCAAACTCCTATTATACACCAGGACCATATCACCTGGGTTCAAACGTTTCCTTAATCGATGTGCCAACCGCTCATCCCAATATCTGAATTATTGATTTCGGATCTTCATCATCCGCGAATATGCCTTTTCTAAATATTCTTCTTTCTTTTCTAGCTGCATCATAATTGCACACAATAATTCTTCAGTAGTTTTAACCGTGTCCCAGTCAACTCCAAGATATGATTCAGCTTCTAAATCAACCGGTAAAACTGCTTTCTGTCCAAAAACAAGTTCATAAGGTGAAAATCCGGTCGTCCTTTTGGCAGTGATTCGATCAGCAAATAAAACTAAAGGTAAATAGTGCCTCCACTTTTTGGCAATTGTCCCACACATTTTAACTAAGGCATCCTTAATAACTTGATGCCCTCTTTCAACCATGCCTTCAGCTTCAGGATAATATGGGGTTGCTACCCTAACCTTTGATCCAACTTTCAATACAGCCTCTTTAAATTCTGTCCCAAATTCAGGACCTCCATCTACCGTTACCAACTTCATCACCCCATACCTATATACCCAATTATTCAAAAAAAATTCTGCCACATTTTTGGCAGTTAGATTGATAAGAGGCGCTGCCTCTACCCAACCAGATAAATCATCTCTGGCCACAATTAAATATTTATACCGTCGCTCTTTTATATGAACGGCATCTAAACTAACTCTCCCAAAGAGCGTATATTCACCGGTCGCGCGTCCAGGTTCTTTTGGCCTTAAATAACTTTGTCTTTGACATTCTTTGCATGACTGAACCCACTTTTTAACAGCCATCTTCATGCCAGGCCACCAAAATCAATCAGAAATTCTTCTAAACGTTTCTCCAACGCCTCTATGCCCGAGATCTTCATGCAGTGATTTCAAAACTAATTCTTGCCCCTTCTGTTGAGTTATAACAACTTGAGGATTTGGGTACCTTCTCCTCATTAAACCTCGACCAGATAGGTAAAACGTGGATGACTTCCTCTTGATAGCCACCCATTCATTGTCTTCACAATTTTCTGGCCTCTCTAAAGTCAACAAATATTTGACTAACAAAAAATAAAAACCAGTCTGACCCCAGACTTCATCTTGAAAATCGATTAATATAACATCAATAGGGACTTCTATATCACCAATATCACCTGCACATGAATGAGCCAATAATTGTTGACCCCTAAATAAATCTTTAATCGAGCTATGTCGATGTTTTTCTTCTGAACCTTTGGATCCTTCGTAAATCTTATTTGAAAATACCTCTTTCTCTTTATCCACCTTTTTAATTAAATTCTCTAATTCTCCAACATATACACCATTTCTTAACTTACTACTATCCCACACTACCAATCCATCTTCCTCTACATACACCACATCTTCTTCTACCACCTTTCTACCGAATTTATCTAAACCTTTTCCAGCACCTTTATTAAAATAAAAACTATTTTCCAGTTTATCCTCTTGGTGGAGGTCATCATCACCATAATCTAAACACAATAGTCCTGCCAGTTTAACCTCATGGGGGAGGTATGGAAAGTCTTCAGCTCCTTTAGTGCTGGCTTTGATAATAGGTATATCTTCATCGAACTCTTCTGAGTCTGAATCTTCTTTGGTGGGTGGTCTTCTTGATAAACCATCTGGCATAGTAAAATTCTTGCCAGGCTTATGAACTAAATCAAATGAAAAATGTTGAATAAAAGCTACCCATCTCGTCATGGGTGCGTTCAGTAAACTTGGGGAATTAATCATCTGGATTAACGATTTCGCATCCACTTGCAATTCAAAATGTTGCCCCCACAAAATATGCTGAAGTTTCTTCAGTATTTTTGCCACACCACATAATTCCAATTTTGGTTGAGAATATCTTGATTCGACCTCAGTAAATACTACAGATTCATACCTAACTGGCCTGATGTAACCAGCTTTATCCATCTGAGACAAAACCCCCCCAGCTGCAACCTGACTTGAATCTACTGCTAAATAAATTCTGCCAGCATCTTTTCCATAATCCAACTTGTGCAGGACTAAATCCTTCCCCACAACCTCCTTCAACTTCAAAAACGCCTTCTCACACTCTTCATCCCACTCCCAGTCTGCATCCTTTCTCGTTAACCGTCTCAATGGAGCTGCCAATGAAGAAAAGTCCTTGATAAACATTCTAACATATACGCAAACGCCTAAAAACCCTCTAACTTCGGTCGTATTCTTGGGTCTTGGCCAGGACTGAATTTTGTTAACTTTCTTCTTGGACATAATCCTACCCTCTCTACATACCACATGGCCTAATATTTCTAAGGCTGGCACACAACATGAAAATTTTGAACCTGAAATAGTTAAACCAGCCTCTTCAATTCGAAACAAGATTCTTTCTAAAGTAATTGCAAACTCCCAAATGAATTTGCGTATCCCGGGATTCTCTTCCAACACCTGGTTATCATAGTCGGTTGTTGGTCCCTTAATTCCTCCATCATCTATAAATATTCCAGCATATTGTGGAATTTCATCTTGAAGGATCCAAGCCATCTGAGCTTGATAAACTGCAACCGAATTTGTTGCTCCTTGAGGTAATCTTGTTAACTGTAAACGTCCAAGTGGCGTATCGAATGTAGTGAGAGGCCTTGAGTCCGGATGTAACTCTCTCTCATCATATCCACCCATAATATCTCCCAAACCATAGCACACTCTCCCTGCAAAAGCTTCAACAAACTCCTCAGCACTAGGTGGTATCCCAGCATCCTTTATTGTAACCCTATTTAACTCCCTAAGATCATGAACAACTCTAAGCTTGCCGTTCGGTTTCTTGATACAAAATACAGGACTAGAATAACTTGACGTTGATTGCTCATACAGTCCAGTGCGTATCCGTTCTCTGACAACTTCAATATAGGCTTCTTTTAATGCAGCCGGAATAGGAATCGGTTTCTGCTGCCACGGTTCATGACATACCACAGGAATCTTGTAAGGCTCCCCATAGGAATGCTTCAACACACCCCTCTCCTCTTCTACAAAAGCAATGGCCTTCTCTCGCTTGACCATCACATCCAACAACAACTTCATCTCTTCTCCAGACAACCAACCATCAGGTCCAAAATTAACAACACCCAGTCTCTCAAAAGTGATTCTTGACGTCTCAGAAAATTCAGGCGGATTCTTTACCAAGGGACTTTCATAAGGATCTCTTGATAACCTTGGTCTTCTCAAAGGTGGATTTAATTCAGCAGGTAGCGGTTCATTAATAGGTCGAACTTTATTTGCTACTTTCTTATATTTGGCCGCGTCCACATCTAAATTAACTTGAGGTAAAACATTTTCTTTTGTATTGCCATTAAAACTTTCATCAAATAAATCTTCTTCATCGCCAGAATCGGAATAAGAAAAATTAGAAAAATATTTTATTTCATTTTTAAATTTTACCTTTTTCTCCTTTCCCTCGTCTAATTTATAAACAGATTTTCCAACACCTTTGCTTCCCTTATCCAACAGTAAATCACCCATAAAGAAAGTTGGCAGTTTACCCTCTTGCTGGAGGACCGGAATTGAATTTTCACAAAAATTATTTTTTTGTGTTTTAATTATACCGAGATTTTTTATTTGATTTTGATGAGATAATTGCTACCCATCTAGTCATAGGTGCATTTGGTAAACTTGGGGAATTAATCATGTGAATTAAAGATTTCACATCCACTTTCAATTCAAAGTGTTGGCCCCACAAATCATTTTAAAGTTTCTTTTAAATTTTTGCTACTCCACACAGTTCCAATTTTGGCTGAGAATGTATTGATTCAACTTTGGTGCATACCACAGATTCATACCTAGCTGGCCTAATGTAACCAGCTTTATCCATCTGAGACAAAACTGCCCCAGCAGTAACCTGACTTAAGTCAACTGCTAAATAATTCCTACCAGCATCATTTCCATATTCTAACTTTTGCAATACTAAATCCTTCCCACAACTTTCTTCAATCTCTCAAATGCCCTTTCACACTGTTCATCCCACTCCCAGTCTGAATCCTTTCTTGTCAACCTTCTAAATGGAGCTTTCAATGAAGAAAAGTCCTTGATAAACATTTGAACATAAGCACATATGCCTAAAAACCCCCTAACTTTGGTTGTATTCTTGGATCTTGGCCAGGACTGAATTTTATTCACTTTCTTCTTGGACATAATCCTACCCTCTCTACATACCACATGGCCTAATATTTCTAAGGCTGGAACACAACATGAAAATTTTGAACCTGAAATAGTTAAACCAGCCTCTTAAATTCGAAACAAGATTCTTTCTAATGTAATTGAAAACTCCCAAATGAATTTGCGTATCCCGGGATTCTCTTCCAACACCTGGTTATCATTGTCAGTTGTTGGTCCCTTAATTCCTCTATCATCTATAAAGATTCCAGCATATTGTGGAATTTCATCTTGAAGGATCCAAGCCATCTGAGCTTGATAAACTGCAACCAAATTCGTTGCTCCTTGAGGTAATCTTGTTAACTGTAAACGTCCTAGTGGCGTATCGAATGTAGTGAGAGGCCTTGAGTCCGGATGTAACTCTCTCTCATCATATCCACCCATAATATCTCCCAATCCATAACACACTCTCCCTGCAAATGCTTCAACAAACTCCTCAGCACTAGGCGGTATCCCAGCATCCTTTATTGTAACCCTATTTAATTCCCTAAGATCATGAACAACTCTAAGCTTGCCATTCGGTTTCTTGATACAAAATACCGGACTAGAATAACTTGATGTTGATTGCTCATACAGTCCAGTGCATATCCGTTCTCTGACAACTTCAATATAGGCTTCTTTTAATGCAGCCGAATAGGAATCGGTTTCTTCTGCCACGGTTCATGACATACCACAGGAATCTTGTAAGGCTCCCCATAGGAATGCTTCAACACACTCCTCTCCTCTTCTACAAAAGCAATGGCCTTCTCTCGCTTGACCATCACATCCAACAACAACTTCTTCTCTTCTCCATACAACCAACCATCAGGTCCAAAATTAACAACACCCAGTCTCTCAAAAGTTATTCTTGACGTCTCAGAAAATTCAGGCGGATTCTTTACCAAGGGACTTTCATAAGGATCTCTTGATAACCTTCACCGCGCAATACGGGGGGCGGACTTGTTAGCAAGTCCGCAACCTTGGACTCAAATTCACCACAGATTGAACACACATTGAGCTATTGACAAAGGAACCATACAATCAGGGATGAACACCACTCAGCATAACAGTTTTTGTGGGTCTTCAAGTAGAGTTCAGTATGAGTTCAGTATGAGTTCAGTCTGAGTTCCATATGAGTTCAGTCTGAGTTCAGTTTGGGGACTTGCTAGCAAGTCCACCCCCTATATTGCGTAGTGCTTGGTCTTCTCAAGGGTGGATTCAATTCAGCAGGTAGCGGTTCATTAATAGGTCGAACTTTATTTGCTACTTTATTATATTTGGCTGCGTCCACATCTAAATAAACTTGAGGTAAAACATTTACTTTTGATTCGCCATTAAAAATTTCATCAAATAAATCTTCTTCATTGTCAGAATCAGAATAAGAAAAATTAGGAAAATATTTTATTTCATTTTTAAATTTTACCCTTTTCTCCTTTCCCTCGTCTAATTTATAAACAGATTTTCCAACACCTTTGCTTCCCTTATCCAACAGTAAATCTCCCGTAAAGAAAGTTGGCAGTTTATGCTCTTGCTGGAGGACCGGAAATGAATTTTCACAAAAATTATTTTTTTGTGTTTTAATTATACTGAGATTTTTTATCGGTTTTTGATGAGATAATTGCAGTTTACCCTCTTGCTGGAGGTCTGGAAATGAATTTTCACAAAAATTATTTTTTTGTGTTTTAATTATACTGAGATTTTTTATTGGATTTTGATTTGATTTTTGCAGTTTACCCTCTTGCTGGAGCTCCGGAAATGAATTTTCACAAAAATTATTTTTTTGCGTTTTAATTATACTGAGATTTTTAATCGGGTTTTGATAAGATTTTTGCAGTTTACCCTCTTTCTTGAGGTCATAAAACATTCCCTTCCAATTTTTATCCAACCTAATTTGGCCCATTTTGCCTTTTTCACCATTTTTAAATTTAATTGAAAAACAGTGTAAATCCAATAAACATATAGAAAAGTCCATAACGTATTTGCACTCCAAAGTAATATTAACAGAAAATAATTGAGAATCCACTTGAATTATCACCAAGTGAGCTGACCTATTGCAATCCGGGATCTCATCCTGAGGAGAGATTACAACATTAGAGTGATCAGCCCCTGCTACCCCAAAAAATGAGGGCATTCATCCCCTTCCAACAAACATAATTCACCAGAAGCTGTCCGTTTAATATGCCGCTTCTTGGTGCAAACACAACACTGGCACAGTGTAGTAATCCCTGGCCGTGTTTCCCAACCTTCATCTCCAGGAGGTGCTAACCGCATATGTAACCTCCGCATATCTTCACCAGTGATCTCCAAACTAATCCCCATGCCAGCTTGATACCCTATCCTGGCCTCAAAATCCATCAAAAAAGGACCACCAAGAACAGTTTTGACTGCTCCTCTGGCCACATAAAAGTGAACCTTACCAACAGATCCACCAATGCCTAACCTGACATGCTCAGCTGTGCCCATCAGCTCTGTTGCATGCCCTCCAATGCCTCTGAGGTTTCCCCCAGTTCCACTTTTAATTGGGAAGCCTACACTTGTTGCTTGCTCCAATGAAGTTAAATTAATTTGAGACCCTGAATCGACCAAGGCCTTTACTTCTTTACCGTTAAGAGTTTGTCACCGGACGACCTACGCACAAGGTCGAGGATGTTCCTGAAAGTGAGATGAGGGATTTAGAAACTTCTTCGAAGCACAGAGGAATGATTCGAGGAAATTATTCAAAGGTCACTCGAAGTAATAGCTATAGGTTCGAGGTTTGTTCGAGAAGAATTATAAACTAGTTCCAAGGTAATAATAATTCTTAAAATCTCACGAAGGGTTGGAAACTCAATAGTCAAAGATTTAGGATTTAGAAATGAATATTGAGAAGGTAAAAGAAAGATACAATAACAATGTTTTAACTTTTAAGGTTTTCCACTATTAATGTAAATACGATATTATAATTTAATTCTAAGGAATATCGAACCAAATACCCAACTCCTTTTATATCCTTTGTTCCTCCTCGCATTGACCTCCCTTTCATCGCAGTATGCCCATTCCATTGACCATTACTAACATACACTTAGACCCTCTTCACTAAATATCCGTCCATGCTCAATATACCCCTTTTTAATTAATTAACAAAACTTTAATGAAAAAACTACTACTGTACTATTTCGTTGATCCTAGCGCTGTGCGTCGCTTATTGAAAAGGACTAAGGTACCCTATTGGGAGATTGACTAATTTAGATTTAGAGTTTTAGGCTAGCGCAGTTAAATAGTAAGTACACAAAGGAAAAATCGCAGTTGCTATGGAGAATTGCTTTCTGCGCTTCGAGTATAGATGTAGGACTCGATATTATTGATTTATTGAGTTAATTTCGCCTCGAGTGTCATGTGGCGCGTGACAGATGCCCGGGTATAAGAATGCGAACTCCGTTGAGCTTGAACCATCTTCCCACACTAATTTCACTTGTCTAATACTTTTTCCCGCATCTCTCAATTATTTATTTTATAATGAACTGCCCTACCCCCACACCCACGCCTCCACACCCTAAAGCGGATGGGGGAATAATCACACGACAGTTTTCACGGACTTGCAAGGCTTGTGAAAGCATGGAATATTTCTGTGTCGAAAGTACGGCGACTCGAGGCCCTCGCCAGAAATGCGAGTTTTGCCGTTGGCGGCGAGTGGCGTGCGATGCGTTGACAAAGAACGCGGAAATCGAAAATCGATTCACAAAAACAAAATTTTGGGTAGTTCCAAAGACTAAAGAGGTGGTCGAAGACATTTGGGATGTCTCGATCGAAGATGAACAATCGGTGGGGGAAAATGATAAGGAGATGAACAACGAGATCTCAACCTGGGTAACCCAGGCCACGAGTTCGAAGCGAGGTGTCGAGGAAGAGGTGGATGAATTGGTGGAGGAGGATGAAGATGAAGTCCCTGTTCCAGGGCGGGCACCCAAGAAACGTCGGGTGGTCATCGAGGACGATGAGGAAGAGAGAGAGGTAGAAGTTGGAGTGGTGCCCAGGTTATTTCTGGAGCCTGATCCCATCTTCGAGGTAAGTTTTAATTGTTTTATTTCAACGATGAAGTTACTGATGAGTCGCGTTTTAGACATCGAATAACCTGGAAGAGCCGATTGCGGAACCTGCGCCGGTTATACCAACTGAGGCAAACCCTCCGGCCACGGAAGTGGTTGAAGAGCCCGAAGACACCCTGGACCAGGTGTGGTCAAAGAAACCTCGTCAAGGTCAACGAGTAAGGTTCGCGGAAGAACTATGTGGGGAGGTCGACGCTATTATTGACGCTGCTTCCTTCGACGTGGCGGAGGAGCTCTTGGAGATTGGAGAGGTGGTTCCGGTAGGAGAGGAGGAGGTATTTAATAAATGCAGGAAGGAGATAAGGGTAGTTTTGGAGAAAATGAAAAGATTGGTTTGAGAAAAATTAAAAGAAAAAATTTAAAAATGAAAAGGAGATGGAAAGAAGTAGAAGAAAAAATTGTATTTTAGTTTTATTTTATTTTTATTTTATTTTATTATTAGTATTATTTTTTTTTTTTATATATTGTAGGTGAATGTTGTTAATTTTACAAGATTTGAGAAAGAGAAAAAGAAGAGAAAGAAAAAAGGTTGTTTTAATTGAAGGAAGTTTTAGTGTTTTTAAAAGGAAAACTTTTATGTGAGAAAAGAGAGAGAAAAAGAAACAGTTTTGTGATTGAGATGAGTTGTTAAATTGAGGATTTTTTTTTTTTTTTTTTTTTTTAAAAAAAAAAAATTCTTTTTTTTTTAAAAAGAAATTTTAGTTTGAAAAAAAAAGAGGAGAAAGAAAAGAAAAAAAAACAAAGGGTAGAATTTAAGAGAGTTTGAAAAGAAGATTTATTTGTTTCGAAGAATTATTATAGGGAGATTCAGGGGTTGAAGTTAAGTTCGAGGAAATGGTCGTGCCATACAGGATTTGATGATTCGAAGAAAAGAAAGTCTTTAAAAGAGAAAAAAAAAAAAATTTTTTAAAGAGAAAATTTTGAAGAGAATTTTAAATTTAAGAAAAGAATGTATTTAAAGAATTGAAAAAAGAAAAGAAGAAAATATTTAGAGAGATTTATGAGTTTTTTATTTTATTTTATTATTCTATTTTATTTTATTTTATTTTATTTAATTTAATTTAATTTAATTTAATTTTATTTAATTTTAATTTTTATTTTATTTTATTTTATTTTTGTTGTATTTAATTTTAATTTTGATTTTATTTTTGGTTGGTTTTGGAGGAAATTTATAGAAGGAGAAGAAAGAAAAAGAAGAGAGAAAAAAGAAAACAAGGCTAAGAAATTTAAGAGGTGTTTTAGATTTTAAAGAAAGAAAGAAAAGAAAAGAAAATTTTAAATAAAGAAATTTTAAGGTTTTGGTTTTAAAGGATATTTCGAATGAAAAGATTTTAGGAGTTCAGGAGCATTGGAAACATTGATGGCTGGTTCCCAGGATGTTTTGTCTGAGTCATTGAGGAAGCCTTCCCATTCCACGAGGTATTGAAGTTTCCCCTTGCGTATTCTTGAATCAAGGATACGACTTACTTCCCACTCTAGATGATCTTCTACTTCGACCGGTTCCGGAGGGGGTTGGTTCTTGCCCGGGTATATTTCTCGAGCCAGTTCCAGGAGAGATACATGGAAAACAGGGTGAATCGCCTGCCATTTAGGAGGTAACTTGAGTCGAAATGCAGTTTTAGAGACTTCAGAGTCGATTTCGAATGGTCCCAAGCGCTTTTCAGCCAGTTTCTTTGATGGTCTTGTTGTTCGGATGTTTCGTGCATCGAGCCATACTTTGTCTCCTGGTTTAAAGGAAGGAGCAAATTGTCGATGTTTGTCGGCCTGTTCCTTGTATCTTCGAATTGCTGATTCCAAATTTGTTTTAAGTTCTTCTTGGAGTTGTGATATAGTTCGAAGATAATGTTCTGCAGGATGATTAGTTCCTACATGAATTGAGTTGAATCGAGGATGTCGTCCATAAATGGTTTCGAAGGGAGATTGTTGTGTCGAAGAATGAGTCGAGTTATTATAAGCAAATTCGGCCAATGGTAACCATGTGGTCCAATCGTCTTGTTGGTAACTGACATACATTCGAAGATATTGTTCGAGGATTTGGTTAACTCTTTCTGTTTGACCATCGGCTTCAGGGTGATAGGCCGTGGAGAGATTCCTCGTGATATTGAGTTGTCGACACAGTTGGGTCCAGAATGTGGATACAAACAATGAGCCTCTATCTGAAATAATGTCATTTGGTAAGCCGTGTTTAGAAAATACATATTCTAGAAACAATTTTGACAAATCTTCTGCTGTAGCAGTAGTAGTGGTTTTAACAAAAATAGACATTTTTGAAAATCTATGTACTATTACTAATATAGCATCAAAATCATTAGAAATAGGAAGTTGAGAAATGAAATCCATCGATAAAGATTCCCAAGGTTTAGAGGGAATAGGAAGTGGTTGAAGCAACCCATGCTTCCGGTGACGGGGAGCCTTATTCCTATTACATTCGTAACAAGCTTTTATATAGGCCTTGATTTCCTTGGTCATACCTGGCCAGAAAAAATCCCTCGCTATTAACTGGTAGGTTTTATCAACCCCAAAATGACCAGCTAACGGAGAATCATGTCGACTATTGAAAATCCATAATTTTATCTCATTGTTGTCGGGTATGACTACTCTACCTTCGAAGACTAATAGACCTGATTCAATACTAAATCTTTTGGCCCCTTGCTTCGAGAGTATTTTGTCTTTTAACCCTAAACAATAATCGTCCTTCGACTGAGCTTTGAGGATGTTGGATAGTGGAGTTCGAAAAGATTGAATTGTCATCGAATTAAGTTGATGAGTTGTTAACATTGATTCGTTGAAGATTGATTGCACATTTGCTGGGTTCTTGTCAGCAAATGTGTCCCCCCGCTGTGGGTAAACGTCGTCCCGACGTGACAAGATATCTGGGACAATGCAGTTTTTTCCTGGGCAATAGGAAATAGAGAAAGAAAATTCAGACAAAAGTTCAGCCCACCTGGCTTGACACCTGGTTAACACTTTAGAAGACATGAAGTATTTCAAAGCATTGTGATCAGTTAAAATTTGAAAAGGACTATCTAGGCTGAGAAGAAAAGAACGCCATTTTTTAAGACAATGGATAATAGCTAAAAGCTCTTTGTCATGAATTTCATAATTTAATTCCGCGGCTATGAGTTTGCGTGACTCAAAAGCAACAGGATGAAACAAATTTGTTTCAGGATTTAATTGGGAGATGACCCCTGCAATAGCATAATCGCTCGCATCTGTCTCAACTATTGTCGAGGCCAAAGGATAAAAATGCCGAAGAATTGGGGCTGTGGTGAACGCCGTTTTTAGTGCTTCGAATTCCTTTCGCGCTGTAGAAGTAAAAACAAAAGGAATATCTTTTCTAAGAAGAGAAGTAAGATTGGAAATAGTTTTAGAGTAATCTTTAATAAATCTTCTATAGAAGTTTGCAAAACCCAAAAATCCTTGGAGTGATTTAATGTTTTTGGGCTCAGGCCATTCCAGGATTTTCTGGACTTTTTTGTCATCCATGACTAAACCGTCAGTGGACAACGTAAACCCCAAAAAATCAATTGATTTGAGGTGGAATTCGCATTTATTATGCTTGGCGTAGAGACCATGATCTCGAAGACGATTTAGGACCTGTCGAACATGATGAATATGTTCATCCAGTGTTTTCGAGAATATTAAAATATCATCTAAATAGACGACTACAAATTGTTCAACAACATCTTGAAAGATATCATTAACAAAAGTTTGAAAAGTTGAAGGTGCGTTACATAATCCAAAAGGCATAACTAAATATTCAAAACTACCAAATCTAGTGCGCATTGCAGTCAGTGGTTCATGACCTTCTGCAATGCGAATAAGATTGTAAGCGCCTCTAAGATCAATTTTAGAAAAGAAATTAGCACCATTGAAAAGGGTAAGAAGTAATGACATAGGAGGAACAGGATATGCATTTTTCTTTGTGACTGTGTTGAGCTGTCTATAATCAACACACAACCTAAGACTACCGTCCTTCTTTTTTACAAAGAGGACTGGGGAGCCGGTTGGAGATTTACTGGCTCTGATGAAACCTTTGGCTACATTCTCTGCAATGTAGTCTCGAAGAACTTGAGATTCGTCCTTCGATAGAGAATAGACAGGACCTGCCGGAGGTACTGGGCCTATTAACTCTATTTGATGGTCGTAGGGTCGATGAGGTGGTAACTTATCGGCCTTGCGGATTGAGAAAACATCGAGGAAATCGTGGTAGATTTCCGGTAGAGTTGATTTAATGGCTTCAACGTTGATTTGGTCATCCTCTTCATCTTCGAGAGAATCTGTCGAGGTGATACCTGTATTGAGAGAGCATAATTCGATTACTTCGAGGCAATTTAAATCCTCTTTGAGTGAAGTCATCGAGCTAGAAGGGTTAGCCAATTGCTCATTTAAAGAAGGTACAGATGCTTGCAAGTCATCTGGCAGAGATTTGTCCTCTAGCAGGACGTTGTCAGGTGGGTTGTTTAACTCCCTATTGACCTGCATTAGAGAATCAGAAATATACTTAGAGCGTGGGGTGATCAATCCCCGGGTCCAATCAATTTCGGGATTCCAATACGTTAAAAAGTCATGGCCAAGAATGGTATCGTCCATCCTTGGGGCGTCCAAGACTGATAATTCCCACTCGAAGGGGGGAAAATTCGGAAAGTTGAAAACCCATAAAACTTTCTTACTTACCCAATATTTGGGTTCCTCTGATTCGACCAAATAGATGGGAGTTCGATTGATATCTGTAAATGTTAGTTGAAGCTTCTCGGCAAAAGATAAACTAACAAAAGAAATTGAAGCTCCAGAGTCTATAAGACAACTGAAGGGGATATCCTCCTTAAAAAGAATGAATCTCAAGCGGTTTAAGGCAACTCCAGTCCTTAAGACATGGAGGTTCTGTGCACTGGGAGAGATAAGATAGTTTGCTTTGCACACAAGTAAACTATCTACTAGTTTTTTGACTTCAAACTAGTACCTTCTCTTTCCTTCAACTTTACACAGTCTTCCAACTTGTGCTTACCCCCACAATACATACATAACCCATTATCTGCTCTTCTCTTCTTCTCAGCTTCTTTAAGTTCCCCTTTAGGATCCAGTACTTTGCTGATATCGCCTGGGGTTGAGCCTTTTGATCGAGTTTTATCCTTTCCCTTATTGGGTTTGGATTGAGTCAAGGAGGATTGATTTGGTCGTTGGTGTGAAGAAGGTCCCGATTTAAAATTTAGGCCTTGAGATTTGTTGGCATATCGACGATGTTGAAGTCGTCCTTGATAAACGCCGTCAAGTTCGAGGGTTCGATCCATTAAATCCGTTAAAGTAGTCATCTTCTGACCGTGAAGATTTAATTGATCCAGAATCCTCAAAGGAAGTCCTTTCTTGAAATGATACTTAAGGGCAGCATCATTCCAACCTACTTGAGTTTGAAGTGCTCTGAAGTTCGAGATATATTCAGAGGCTTTACCATTATCACTCATGCGAAGAAAATCAAGTTCAATTTCTGCGTTGTCCGTTTCATTAGGATCCCCAAACAACGTAAAAAGTTGGTCTTCGAACTTTTCCCAATTATTGATAAGTAAGTGGGTTTCTGTCGAAGAAAGCATGAGTAGATAAGGTTCGAACCATCTTGCTGCTTTCCCGGCTAGGAATGAAGAAGCGTAAACAACCTTTTATCGGTCGCTGTTAAAGGTTCGAGGGTCATTATGGAACAGTAGCTTGCAGGTTTGCAAGAAGGGTCGCAATCTGTCGGGGTGATCTCCGTCAAATTTGTCAGGAGATTTCATAGAAGGAGTTTTGAACTTAGATCCCTCTGAAGACGTTGGATTTGAAAGGGTTTTCATAAAAAGTCTCATGAATTCTTCCAGAGAGTTAGATGGTCCCGGTTCTGAGGATTGGCCAGAAGGGTGATTGGCAGGGGCGGATGGTGCCTCATGCATTGTATCCTCTCCTTCTTCTTCATCACTAGAATCCTCAAAATCTTGTGGAATGTCTTCTACAGATTGAACTGAGTGTTGCCGTTCCCTAAGGTCGAGTGGTTCCAAAGAGTGAGTGCGAGAAACAGACCTTGTGGCTGTTGGCCTGCCTCTAGCGCGAGCTCTAGTAGTAGCGCCCGTAGGAGGAGTGCGTTGAACAGGTGCCATTTAAAATTTTTAGAAGCACATAAAAAAGACGTAGTAGTGCAAAGAATGTGAACTACGGAGAATTAAATTATACTGTCCCCGGACGACCTACGCACAAGGTCGAGGATGTTCCTGAAAGTGAGATGAGGGATTTAGAAACTTCTTCGAAGCACAGAGGAATGATTCGAGGAAATTATTCGAAGGTCACTCGAAGTAATAGCTATAGGTTCGAGGTTTGTTCGAGAAGAATTATAAACTAGTTCCAAGTTAATAATAATTCTTAAAATCTCACGAAGGGTTGGAAACTCAATAGTCAAAGATTTAGGATTTAGAAATGAATATTGAGAAGGTAAAAGAAAGATACAATAACAATGTTTTAACTTTTAAGGTTTTCCACTATTAATGTAAATACGATATTATAATTTAATTCTAAGGAATATCGAACCAAATATCCAACTCCTTTTATATCCTTTGTTCCTCCTTGCATTGACCTCCCTTTCATCGCAGTATGCCCATTCCATTGACCATTACTAACATACACTTAGACCCTCTTCACTAAATATCCGTCCATGCTCAATATACCCCTTTTTAATTAATTAACAAAACTTTAATGAAAAAACTACTACTGTACTATTTCGTTGATCCTAGCGCTGTGCGTCGCTTATTGAAAAGGACTAAGGTACCCTATTGGGAGATTGACTAATTTAGATTTAGAGTTTTAGGCTAGCGCAGTTAAATAGTAAGTACACAAAGGAAAAATCGCAGTTGCTATGGAGAATTGCTTTCTGCGCTTCGAGTATAGATGTAGGACTCAATATTATTGATTTATTGAGTTAATTTTGCCTTGAGTGTCACGTGGCGCGTGACAGAGTTACCACCAGGTAACCCAGGGGAGCGGAAAAATGTGTATCTACATCTTTCCCAAACTTCTCAGCATTTTCACAAATATATTCCACCTCTCCAGTGGAATCCGACGCCTCGTCAAATGATTCTTTTGATTTTCAGAAAGCGCCGGACTAATCGTAAATAACTCCCCTAAAGATAAGGGAATCTGCAGTTGATTCACCCTATTCAAAACTGCGTCCATCGCATTAGCTTGACCAGAAACTACTGGCCGCTCATACTGGACCTTTGATTTAACAACCTTGGCCCTGGGTACCTCTTGAGGTCCAACCGAGCCATCTTCACCCCCCATTATAACATCTTCACTTTCTATAACCCTAACTCCGTCACCAGCTTCTTGCACTAATCCTGATCCATCGCTAGTCCTTCTTACTCCCTCCATTGGGATGGGACCGCTAAAACTTGGTCTGGGTAGAGACGCCAACGGTGCGTCCTCCTCAGAATCCGAATCATCCTCTGGAATAGGCTCACCATTTAAATCAAACTTGCCATAACTAGGGGGCCCCATATCAGCAATCCCCTTCTGCATTTTATATAATTCGTCCTTAGAGTAAGGGTTCAATTTGTTGGCGGCTGTTTGAGCACTATAATTCTTGTCCTTAGAGTAAGGGTTCACTTTGTTATTGGCCTTTCCAGGATTAGCCCTCAATTGGCTCTGAATGCTACTTTTCGCCTTAGTAGCAGCTGCTCTTCTAGCAGCATTAACATCGTATTGGCCAGCCATACAGCTACCCTCCACCTGGGCAACCGTCACCAGCTCTAAACCACCAAAAGAAGTAGAAAATGTGGCTTTACTGACCTCTTTCTCTTTAACTTTGTCAGCTTTTCCACCATTACCATTACCATTTTTGCCACCCTTGGCAATAACATCTTCATCAGTCACCTCTTCAAATATGGCTCTCCTTTCAGCCGTTAAACTTCTTCTGACCAAATCAGAAGGAGACTGTCCATCACTGGGCTTGATGAACAAACCATCAGGAAATTTATAAACTTTACCGTCAAAAAGAACTTGCCCAGCATCCATATCCTTATCAAGAGCAAAACAAACTGTTGCTCTGTGCCCCCTCCTATTACAATAGGAGCACACCTTTGGCTCATCATAGCCACCTATAAATCCATTACTACCACCATTCCCACCATTTCTCCTATTGCCTGGGAAGCGGTTACGATTATTATTGCTATTATAATTTCGACTTTCATAACCTCTGGACTGATAGGAAGTCGACGTTGACGAAGAAGCGATTGGGGCCTTGTTGGCCTTCTGAGTCTCTTGAACAAATATTTTTAATTGTTTCGTTAAATCGGCCAAGTGATCGACCATCTTATTATCTACCTTGCCCTCAACTTTAGCAGCAGGTAATCCCATTTGTGCCTTCTTGGCCTCCTGGGCTTTGACCATAATATCGTTGTTTTCAACCAAAACTTCGCTAAACTTGCTAACATATTGAGTGCATGACTCTTGATATTTGTCCAACGCCAATAACTTTAGATGGGCTTGAATGTTGTCCTTGATAACCTCCAGAGCCGGCAGTTTCTGCTCACCATTAGGCAGTTCCTTCATCAAATCATTTCTTGAAAGATCCTTCAACAAGTCCATTCGAATATCCCTACTGCATGCTGACCAAAACAAATCTTTTGCTTGATTCTCATGCACTAACTCATCCACCAATATGAGATATTCCACCACTTCATCAAACTGAACACAGAGCTTTTTGAAGTCCGCCATAGAAGAAACTCCACCTTTTGCTTGCCAGTCTCCAACAATTTTATTGAGGTCCATCATAGTAAACCTAACACCCCATCTATCAATCATAGCTTTAGAAAGCTTAACCCAATCCTTGTCCTTGAATGCCTGCATAGCAATAACCTCCTTTTCCACCTCCCTATAAGCAATAAAAAATCTAACTTGCTTCACCATGTCCACATGAGAAGCACCATCAACATCAGCAGCAGCTTCATACCTGCTAATGAACCATTTAACCTCCTCCCCATCAAACTTTGGGCCATCCCAAGAAACAATTCTAACTGAGGGAGTAAGAGGGTTAGAAGATCCAGAAGCAACAGCAGAAGAATACATCCCAATAAGTAATGAAAAGCGTTAACAATCGATAAAATAACAAGCCTCTTGCAGGCCAATAACAAAAATCCAATTAGAGTTCCAGAAAATAAGCCTCTTGCAGGCTAAGAACGTTCTTGATCCAAGTAAGTCTTTAAAGAAAGCTAGAGAAATCAAACCCCACGTTGGGCGCCAACTATGGTAAGGTAAACTCTTACAGTCGCCTTGCTGTAAGCAGAATCCGGAGGAGATATGTGGATTTAGCTGAAAACCCCGTCCTTCCAATAAAAATAACAAAATGGGTATTCTAAATCACTAAGCTAACCAGTCTACTTGAATCTGATTGATAAAAATAATGAAACTCTAAAATAATTAATGATTATTGAGATTTAAGTAAAAGTGGCTGTTGAGGAAGAAATACTGATAACAACAATTAAGGTGTACCAGTGAAAGATCTGAAAAGATTGACTTTTATGTTTTTATAATAATTTGAATTTTTATGAGACAGCAATAATCAAGTCCCAGTGATGAAGACCTTTCTAAAGATACCCTGTATGAAGTGTGATTTAAATTGTTGGGTAGTATTTCTAAAATGTTATTTATAAAATATAAAGTTATAAGGGTATTACAAATTTATTTAATTTGTTGAGTAATAAAAAATGAGACCGTGGTGGTTAATGATTAAGCTGTATGATGTATCCCCTTCTTCAATTTCGAGTTTGAGAGGCGCTTAAGTATTCCTAGTCACGTGCCTAAGTTTTCCCCTCCAGAGCTCTCCCAGAGTCAATCCGGAGCCCGTACGGAGTCCGAACGGAGTCCGTACGGAGTCGAAACGGAGTCCGTACGGATTCCAAACGGAGTCAAAGCGGAGTCCGTCCGGACTCAATTAGAACCTTTAAAACTATAATAAAAAATCTAGAAAAATTACACATAATAGAGCCACTTCCACTTTACATTCAAAACTATTTTTTGTAGTCTGCGCAGCTCTAATCACCCCGTGAAAAGTCATCAAAGTTAAGTAATTTCTAAAAACGTAAGTATTTCTATAAAACTTTAAAATTCATTTAAAAAAAATATAAGAAAAATAGTAAAAATTCTGGGAAAAATTCCCAAGGTTCTTGAGTGACTCGACTTGATACTTATAAGCTTTTCAGACTGTAAAAAAAGTTTTCTCCGTAAAATAAATTGTTTTCGTGTAGGCATTCTCTCTTGACCAATTTCTTCATATTTAAAACTCAAATAAATTAAATAAAACCCTTTTATAAAAATATAATAATGACAATCTTGAACGCCATAATAACTCCATTTACGTACTTTGGTGCCATACTAAACTTTAGGCTACCACAACGTGCCTGAATCTAGAGTGGCCATTGACAATCTGAAAGAAGTAAGATTTTCCACCTCTGGATTCTGGGGTGATAGGTCTGCATAGATCCATGTGTATAACATCCTACGGAGATTCAGGTGTAGGAAAGGAACCAGAGTAAGGAAGCAAGTGAGACTTAGCTAGTGCACAAGTCTTACAAATGAAATTTGAGAAATCCAAACCTGGGAATAACTTTTCCATGGTTTGATTACTGGGATAACTGTAATTATGATGCAGTAAATTAAGGTTGGAATCATTTCCCAATGTATTGGCCAAGAGGTTAAAGATTTGATTTGAAATTATGGGAAATGATAAAATCTTCCCTGAAGAGTTACAATTTATATGGTTTTTGCCTTTGAATAGGACTTTGAAGAGTTAACCTTCATTTTTAAGGCTCCAACCGTTACGTATGATGTTCATGGCTGATATAAGGGTAGCTTTAACTGATGGTATATATAAAGCATCATTGATATGAAAGGTGTGGCCAGAAGGGGAGGTAAAGGAAACTGTGCCTTGTCCAAGGTCTACAATTTCCTCACCATTGGCCATTGACAGAGTGATGCTAGTAGGTTGATACAAGCTGAAAAATTTGAGGGAGTTGAAAATAATATATGAGGTGCCACTTTCCAAAATGGAGTGATTGTCTGGTAGATTTTAGATAATAGATAGAAATTTATGTCCAGATTCCTTGTCTCGATTTTCACATTCTTTTTTCCTTTTAAGGAACTCATCACGCTTTTCAGGGTGGAGTTTGAAACATGAGGATTTGTGATGTGGAGCGAGAGGATTGTGCTTTCTCTTAGTGCACAGTTGTTTTGTTCTAGAGTCCATTGCTAGAACAGTACCCGAAGAAGTATTGAGAGCTTTCCTTTGTGTTATTTCAGCCTCAATATCAGCAAAGATATTTTCGATAGTTGGTTGTTGATTGGTGATATTGTACTTTCTGAGAATAATAGTTGCGGCTGTTTGATATGAGTCAGGTTATAAGTTTAAGACATAATTTCCCATTATATAGGATAAAATGTTCTCTTTAAACAATTCTGGTGCCACTTCTCTTAGTAATTTCATCATACTTCTAAAATCATTCATAGCGCCCAGTAAATTATTCTTAGTGAATTTGATCTTGAATAATTGATTTACGACATATGAGCAGTTATGCGTTGATCTGGAGGCATAATGTTCTTTGATGTGTGTCCACAATTGAGCCCACTCAACTAAATCATTGTCCAATACAAATTTGTCCTGATTTGGTCAATCCATAAACATCATGATAATGGTTTTGGTCTGGCATTGTCTGAGTCTGAAGACATTAAGTAAATTGGGATCAGTGGGAATAGGAGTGTCTTCAAAGAGGAAATGGTCGAGATTTCGAACGGTGAGTGCATATTTGATATCAGTCTTCCACGAGCTATAGTTTTTATCGGTTTGCTTCTCAATCCCCTTGATTTCAGAATTTAATGAGTTATCTTGGAGATAAGAAAAGTCAGGAGGAGGAGGAGATATGGTAGACATATAAGAAAGTTCCGTTCGTTCAGAAGAGATACTTGGTGAAGATGGAGAAGTAGTGTTTGTTGATTCAGGGGTCGCCAGTTTTAAATATAAGACAGGGGCGCTGGGCCCATAACCCTGATAAGATGGATGTTATTTAGTTAGTTAAGTTAAAATGGACAAAAGATATGTGGACTAGGCATGATGGGTGACTTGGAGTGGAAAAGTGGACAGTGGACAATAAGAAGAAAATAAATACCTAATATGATGGACATTATTTAGTTAGTTAAGTTAAAAGGGACAAAAGATATGTGGACTAGGAATGATGGGTGACTTGGAGTGGACAAGTGGACAGTGGACAATAAGAAGAAACTATACGTAAAGTAATGAGTGAGCTGGAGCAGCGAGAGAGACAAAATAAAATAGAAGAGGAAAAGTGGATTCATTGCTGAGAAGAGCAGACACACAGAAATACCTGATAAGATGGACGTTATTTAGTTAGTTAAGTTAAAAGGGACAAAATATATGTGGACTAGGAATGATAGGTGACTTGGAGTGGACAAGTGGACAGTGGACAATAAGAATAAACTATACTGAAAGTAATGAGTGAGCTGGAACAGCGAGCGAGACAAAATAAAATAGAAGAGAAAAAGTGGATGCCAAAAAAAAATTAAGCAAGGCATCCATATATATTAGTTAACAGATTGATATGTATTTATTAGTAGGATAGATGTTGAAAAAGTATGTGAAAAGGAACAGGTACATATAGTATATAAGAAACTACTGGAGTTCAACATTAAAAAATTAGTTTATAAGTTTAGTGAAATCAGGAAGGAAAAGGACATTGGATGCAGATGGACTTGAAACAATATGGATAGGACAGAATGAGGAGAAGGAAATAAGGACTAGTGGAGGAGAAATATAGGTTTAGTAAGAATTAACAAAAGTGATAGATTGCATCACATTGCTGTTGAAGAGCATACATACGTTTACCTGTTTATAAACTAGTTTAAATGTTTAGTGGACTCAGGAAGAACAAGGAAAGTGGACGCAGATGGACTTAGGACAATACGGATAGGAAAAAATAAGGAGAAAGAAATAAGGACTAGTGGAGGAGAAATGTAAGTTTAGTTAAAATTAACAAAAGTGATAGATTGTATGGCAAACTCAGGAGGAGAGAGCCACACTTTAGTATATGGGGGATATCATCAAGTTAGGTTAGAAAGAGAATTCAGATATGCTGAGTACCAAAACACAAAGATATGAATATGCTGTATGTAAACTCCATATATTAAGTAATAGGTATTTAAGTGAATGGAGAAATAACAAAAACCACTATATTATATATACATATATATCAACACGCCCCATGCTCAACACAGTAATGGAGTCATGTTAAGACATTTAACAAATTTATGATGCTTGGGTTTCCCCAGAGATTTAGTGAGTATATCAGCCAGCATTTTCTTAGTTTATATATATTTTATATTTATGTTGGGTTCATTGATAAGCTCCCAAATCCAACAGGCTAACATTGATATGGCAATTTTGGTGTTGGTAAAGAGGGTTTAGGACTTGATTAATTTCTCCTTGGTTATTGCAATTCAGAGTGATATTGGTTAAAGGAATAGCAAAATCTGAAAATAATACTTTAGTCCAAAGTAATTCCTGGACACACTCTGTCATTGAATAAAGTTCTGACTTGGAGGTTGATAGTAATACTGATTGCTGTTTGCATGATCTACAACTAATTAGACCTAAGTGAAAAACAAGTGATCCTGAAGTTGATTTAGCATCCACAGATTTATTATAATTGGAGTCAGAAAATCCAACTAAGGTACTAGGATGACAATCTGGGAAATTTCCCAAGGTTAAAAAGTGGTCCTAGGTCAGCTGTAGATATTTGAGTACGTGAAGGAAGGCGTTTTATTGTTCATCAGAAGGATTGTTAAGGAATTGTGCCAGAGAACTGGAAGCATATGCAAGATCATGGCAAGTGAATAGTACTAGGTAATTAAGTAGGACAATTGTGTGCCTATAGTTGAGCAGATCAGTATGCTCATGATTTGAATTATTTTTGAAATGAGTGTTAGGTATAAGTGGATCTAATACTGTAAAACAGTTGGTGTGATTGAATTCTGAAAGTAGGTTGGATATATATAGTTGTTGAGATAAATTGATAGTTTTTTTATCCCTTTTCTGTGTTACTATCATACCATGAATCCACTTCAACTCTCCCTGGTTTTCCATGTCAAATGCTTCTGAGATCTTGTGTTTAAAGTCCTTCACTGAGGGGGTAGCAATAACAAGATCATTGAAATGTATAAATACATGGCAAGGTTTTCTATAGTCTTTGATGTAGAAGAGAAAAGGGTCAGGTTAATCAGGAATGAACACAATGTTGGTAAAGAAACCAGATAAATTTTTATACCAACATCTAGGGCTTTGCTTAAGGTAATATATAGAGATTTTTTCAAATATAAGAAATTTTTAGGATTATTCAGTGTGTACTTGCAGAGAAAAAAGAGGAAGAGATCTTCATCCAGTTCTCCATGGAGGAAAAGTGAATTTACATCCATCTAGTGTATCTCCCAGTCTTTATTAACAGCAACATCTAGTGGAAAACATAAAGTGTTTAGTCTCCCAGTAGGTGCCTAAGTTTCATTGTACTCTTTTCCCTATATTTGTGAGAATCCCTGAATGCACAGTCTTGCTTTATATTTGAGTATATTCCTTTCAGCATCTGTATTTTGTTTAAAAGTCCAGGTAGTTCCAAGGAGATGACAATGATCAGGTTTAGTAGTATCCTCCAAAACATTATGATTTGAAATAATTTTTAAACTAGTCTTGATAGCTTTTAACCATTCATCACTTTCAGGTGATTTTAGTGCCTCATAATAATTTTTAGGTGTGTGAAATAGAGTGACTATCATAAACAGAAGATTGGTCCTTTGCTTGTGGGTGATAATTTTGGTAGGATCAATGACAGATTTACTTGGTCAAGTTTCTGGATTGATGCAGGCATAATGATTGGAAGAAGAAAATGTACAAGTCTGACTGGGAAGTGAAGTTTATCAGAGTTAGATGGTTCTGTAGGATTATGGAGGATCTAAGTAGTTTCAATATTTGTGGGACCATTGTTTGGGAAGGTTTGAAATTAATGTAATTCAGGGAGAAAAGTGAATCTTCTGGTACCCCTTTTGATAAAGAAGGAGCTAAATTTAAGGTATTTAAGAATTTAAAATAGTGAGAAATAATAATTGAATTGGTTGAAGGTGAGTAAATCTGTAAGTTAACGTGACCCTCACAATATCCCAGAAACACTCCCTCCACACCTCTTCCATCAAATTTTTCTTTTTGATGCAATTATTGTTGATAATATACTAAATTCAATCCAAATTGGAATAGGTTTGTAGGAAGTTTAGTATTTGATCCATTCCACAGCTCCCAGGGAGTCTTTTTGTGATCTAGAGTGGATGAAGGAAGTATGTTAAGTAGAAAGTTGACCATATTTACCACTTTGGCCCACCAGTGTAAGTCAAGGTCAGATTCAATAAGAAGAAATCAACCCTTTTCCACTCACCATGCAATATGGGGGGAAGACTTGCTAGCAAGTCTGCAACCTTGAACCCTAAATAATATTTTTTTCAGAAAACATTGGGTTGGTGATGAAAAAATCATGAAGAAATATTGAATTTACTTTAAAAACACCTTGAAACTGATTTGACCATTTATTGAACCACATTTGATTAATAGTTCAAAAAATATTCACAGAAGGAAAAAAGTGTGCACTAGAGGTCTAGTGCTTTTTTTTGTTTCCTGAAATAATTCCTGGTAAAATTCCAAGTGGGACTTCCATCTGATACCTTCCTCCCCTAATTCTCCCTTATCTTCAATCTGCCTTCCTATCCTTCCACCCTTATCTTGTTGCTAACCTTGCCATCTACTTACCCTTTCTACCCTATTCCTTCCCTTCACAGTGAGAAAACAACTCTCCTCTCCTTACACCTCTCTCCCTTCTCCTCTATTTATTTCTCACACCTCCCCCAGAACCTTACTCACCTTTCCCAGCCCACTGTCATTATTTAGTTTTATTTTACTTTGTATTTTTTTTCTTTTTTCATGTTTTTTCCCTACAAATATCTTCCTTTCTCAAAACTTGGCCACATTTTTTTGGTAAACACAAGCAACTCAAATTCAGAAATATGTATTTAGTTACTTTATTTACCACTAAGAATTGTTTATAATTCCTCAAGATTTTATTTCTTGTTATTTCTTATTTATACATATTAATTATTCTGAATTTTATCAAAAGTTGGCTACTTCCCAAGCCCTTTCATTCCTCCCCAGAACTTTTTTACCTCTCCAATCTCATTGATCAACTCACCCAGAAAAAGGGAGGGACTGGGGAACGCTAGAGAAGGTGAGAGAGGGGCTTTGGAGGGCTGGGAGATGTTATAAAAGCCCCTTATCCACTTTGGGAAGGCTGGAAAAGGTGAGAGAGGGTCTTTAAAGGGCTAGGAGAGGTGATAAAAGCCTCTCACATACTACTCCCAGCCCTACTTAGTCTTTACAGCACCTTGAATAAATCTCCTGCAAAATTAAGAGACTGGGGAGGCTGGGGGAGGTGATAAAAGCCTCTCACTCACTTCTCCCAGCCCTCCTTAGTCTATACAGCACCTAGCTCACATCTCCAGCCAAAGTAAGGGACTGGGGGAGGCTGGGGGAGGTGAGTGAAGGGCTGGAAATGTCTTGGGAAGGTGAGAAAGGGCTAGGGGAGATAAGCAAGAGCTTGGGGATGTGGAAAATAGACTGGGGAGGTGAGTAATATTTTGAAAATGTGAGAGAAAGGCTTGTGAGGGCTAATGGAGGTGATTTGGGTGATTGAGGGGAATAGGAGGTGAGAGAGAGGTTACAAAAGGGGTGAGTTGTGTTAAAAGTGAAAATAGAGTGGAGGGGAGTAGTGAGGAGGGCTTAAACTTAGATTTCGAAGCTTACCGGGTGTAGCAAATGTACCAGGAGGGAAATAAAAGGGTGGGTAGTGGTAATAAAATTAACAGAAATGAAAATTCAGAAAAAGTTGTGTGGAGAGATTGAGAGGTTGTCCATTGAGAAGGTGAAAAATGGAGAGTGAACTTTGTTCTTCAGGCGAACATCAGAGTCCACCCCCTCAATCTACAGCTCTATTCTACCAATATGGAAAATGAGTGATAATTATTTTTTATTGATATTTTTGAGCTTAGACCTATGGTTTATATGTCTTTATTTTTTTTTTGATTTACAATGCACTTTAAGACTAAGAAAGTAATATAGTAAAATAATTGGTAATGAAATACTATTTTTCTTTTTTACACAAGAATTTACAGAATGCTTCTGATAACTATACATGATATAAATAAATAATATTATAGAAAAATTGTATCAAAAAGTTGAAAACTAGAACAAAACATTTAAAAAAATTTTAAACAATTGAACTTATGTATTTTATGAGCTTATTGTATTTGTTTTTAAATGTAATAGTAATATATGTTGGTTATATTTCATAATCACAAATAATAAAAATACAAAAAAAAATCAGGTAATATGGTGTAAATTATAAAACAAAAGCTTCAAATTCTTGGTTAAAAGGAGTTGTCATTAAAAATAACCACTGATCATATTTTATATTTTTTCAAAAAAAAAAAAGAATAAAATCATTAGAGAGGTTAAAAGTGATGTTTTTGAAATAAATAGTATAATTTTCAGTATTTTTAGTGATCAAGTGAAATTAAAAATTAAAATGAATATGAGTTTAATGAAAAAAATTCTGTGAATGTATCAGATTATTAATCTTCCACTGTTATTATTTCTATAAAATATTCATTACAATTTCACTATTATTCCAGAACAGACTCATCAATTTTTGGTTAAGAGAACAAGATGAGTTCAAAGTAAAGTTCAGCCTGAGTCACTTCTGAGTTCAGTCTAAGTCCAGTCTGAGTCCAGTCTGAGTTCCATCTGATTTTAATTTGAGGACTTGCTAGCCAGTCCCCCTAAATATTGCATGGTGACTGTAGATCAATTTCCTCTTTCTGAATTAGGGTTTTGCTGGGGAGAATAAGGAGCTGTTTGTAGATGAAGTATTCCTTTAATGCAAAGGGGGGTTTTGAACAAGTTATTGATAAATTCCCCTCCATTTTCTGAAACCATACATTTAATATTTTTTTCAGACTGAGTTATGACTAAATTCATATATTCCTTGAATTTTTTTAATGTTTCAGATATGAATTTGAGAATGACAGTGTGTCAAAAACAAGAATTTCATCCACAATCTGGTAGAAATAAGATTTTCCTCCCTTGGAGTCTGGAGTAATGTGTCCACACAGGTCCATGTGAATTACATCAAGTTAATTTTTGGGAGTAGGAGAGGTGCCAGTATAGGGTAGAATGTGTGATTGAGCTAATTCACAAGTTTTACAAACAAAGTCATAAAAATTCAAACATGGATAGAGTTTGGCCATGATTTGATTATTGGGGTGACCATTAATATGATGCAGAAGTAACAGATTGTTTGACTTTTTTGGAGGAAGATTTGAAACACTAAAAATAAGAGGTTTGGATAGAAGAAAAGTAATGATATTACCATTGACCAAACAGTCAATAATAGTTTGACCTTGATAATGAATTTTAAATTTTCCATTCTTTTAAATTAAACTCCAACCAATTTGGAGTAGGTTGTCTGCTGAGATAAATGTTTCCTTGACAGAAGGAACGTAAACATCATTGACACTTTTATGTCAGCAAAAAGACTTTCAATATTTGGTCAACAATTGGTTGTATCATATTTGCTAAGGATGATAGTTGCTGTGGTTTGATAAGATTCTAGCAAGAGATTCAATAAGTAGTTTGCCATAATGTATGACAAGTTAATATCTTTGAATAGGTCAGAATCCACATCTTGAAGAAGTTGTACGGTGATTATGAATTTGTCCATTGCCTCCATAATATTGCTTTTGTTAAATTTAAATTTTAAGAGCTTTTTCACAATATAAAATAATTTTTAGCTTGAATTGGAGGCGTAGTGATCCTTAATGAGAGTCCACAGGGCAGCTGGCTCCACAATATTATTTTCCAGAAATAATTTATGATGATAAGGTTGATCCATGAGCACTTTAATAATAGTATTGGTTTGAAATTTAAAAATTTTTAGAATAAAAAGTAGTTCAGAATCTGTAGGGACCGGTAAGTCCTCATCAAAGAGTTGATCAATATTCCAAATGGAGAGTGTATACTTAAGGTTGGTTCTCCACATGCTGTATTTTTTTTCAGTTAGTTTTTCTATTCCTTTGATTTCAGAATAATTAGTGGAATATTGAAGGTAAGAAAAGCTAGGTGGCTGAGATGTGGAAGATTCAACCATAGCTGTTTGAGTGGGAGAGGAGGATAAAAAAGGTGGAGGGGAACCAGAAGTATCTATGGATGCAGGATTGGCAAGAATTATAAATATTGCAGGGGCTCTGGGCTCATAACCCTGTTAATATATTAGTTCATAAATTTAGTGGACTCAGGAAGGAGAAGGAAAGTGAACACAGATAGACTTGGGAAAATATGGATAGAACAGAATCAGGAGAAAGAAATAAGGATTTTACCTGTTAATAAGTTACTTTATAAGTTTAGTGGACTCAGTAAGGACGAGGAAAGTGGGCGCAGAGTAACTTGGGACAATATGGATAGGATAGAATAAGAAGAAATAAATAAGGACTAGTGGAGGAGAAATTGAGGTATAGTAATAAGTAACAAAAGTGATAGATTGGATTGAATTTCTGTAGAATAGCATACATACATTAACCTTTTAATAAATTAGATTATAAGTTTAGTGGAATCATGAAGGACAAAGACAGTGGATGAAGATGGACTTGGGTCAACATGAATAGGACAGAATAAGGAGAAACAAATAAGGACTAGTGGAGGAGTAATATAAGTTTGGTAAAAAGTAACAAAAGTGATAGATTGGATGGAGAACAAAGGAACATAGAGTCACACTTTAGTATATGGGTGATACCATCAAGCTAGGTGAGCGAGAGAATTCAGATATTCTGAGTACAGAAACACAAAGATATGACTATGCTGTGTGCAAACTCTTTATATTAAGTAATAAGTATTTAAGTGAATTGAGAAATAACAATAACTACTATAGTATATTTATGTATATATCAACATTGATAAATAATTTAGTGATTAAACCTCAGGAGAAGACTAATAAAATAGTTATTCCCAGTGGAAACTCACAATATTTGGATTGGTGCATGCTAGTGGTGGAAAAAAGGTTAATAAAATATAGTTATTGCTAATATAAAAATAATAGGGGGTATCAAAGCTAGAAATCTTCCATTTTAAAATAACTATTTTTTCCTCCAAATTTAATTTAATTATTTTTTAAAATATTCCATATTGTGCCCCCAAAATACCTATTTTTGAGAATTAATATCAAGTTTGTGGCTTTCATTTTGTGTTGGGAAATACCTTTTAAATGATTAAGTTTTTTTAACTTAGATACCCCCTAATATCAATTTATAAATGCTTTATAATGTATTTTTTTATGGTAATAATTGTTTTATAATGTTTATCTGAATTGTAGTAAGTAAGTGATGTCCAATAACCTGTGAAATCCTCCCTTACGTATACCAAAATCCACTGAAGTGCATAGACCTTCAATCCAGATGATCTCACTTCTCTACCTGGAAATTACAGCACTATGAGGGAACATCAACTCCCCATGGCTTCCACTTCAAGAAGTTTCAACACTCAGACCTTGAGCAAGGAGCCTCAATCACAATTAATGATAGCATAAACCCATACCATAAATAGAGAAAACAGATAAAAGTGGATACCATAAAGAAACAGGTAAAATAACTCATCCAAAGAGTATCTAATGAAACCCAAAGCATACAAAGGAACAAAATTAGCACTATAAGCCCCCAATAACATCCCCAAGCATCCATATTAACCCAGTAATTATATCCTAACCCATAAATCTGTGAATATCTATCAAAGGAAGCAGATTAAGTTTTCCAAACTGGATATATGCACCAGAAAAAGGTGTATACGCTTGTGTAGGAATTGTGAGTCTGTTGAAAATGTCCATATGACATAGGATAAGCATAAAAAATAAAGCTTGCAGGCTATTTAGAGGTTAAAACCCACTTATAGACCAATATATACATAATATAACTACATATTTCATTGAATATAAGGTTTATGCATACATATAAGCTTATGTATGACTATAATTACTTAATATCACTTATGATAAGTATATTTTAACTCCAAAAGCACCTTAATAAGTATTAAAAGGATATAAATAGGCTATTTAAACTTATATAAGTCATGTAATAGTGTAATAAATATATATTTATAAGGATAATAACCATATATATAAGTGTTATAACAATATTTTTAACTTATAAGCTAAATGTAATTAAGTTTATTTTATTTAAAGCATAAGAAATACTCAGTCCTAGAGATACATAGGCTGACACTCCCTCACCCAAAAAAACAATAAAGAATGTTAAAAATTTTTAATTAATAAGTAAAGAGTGAATAGTAAAATGATTTTTAAAATTTCTATTATAAATATAATAAATTTTAACAGTATAATTGGGTTTTTAATTTTTTATAAGTCTTTTAAGATCACAGACTTCATTTTCAAAAATCCACAGTGTATACTCACTTTATTTATTTTTAAATCCTAATAAATACTCAAGTCCCTTTTCCTTTGTAAGGTGTCTCTTTTTAAGTATCTTTTAAATTTCTGCTTTTTCAACTATTTCTTCAGGTTGCTTTTTATGCCTTCCTGATATTCTTGGAAAAAAAACAGTATCAATAGAATGGTATGGTTTTATAAGAGAAAAGGAAATACTGGATATTTTCTATCATATGGTGCATATAGAGTATCTTCAACAGCATTGTTACCAACCATCTTTTTTACTAAAAATGGTCCAATGAATGGATATTTCAATTTAACATTACCATTTAAATTGAACTATAGTGTAGAAATAAGGACTTCATCACCCTCTTTGAACATTTGCTCCTTATGGGCTTAATCACATCTTTTCATCTAATACTAAAATGCCTTATTTATACATTCTTGAGCATGCTTTCTGCATAATTTTTGCATCTGAAGAAAAGATTATCTACCTGGATGGATATCCAGTCTAGGTAGTTTATTCAGAGTTTTAGAAGTGGTATTAGGTACGTAACCCAACTATAACTCAAATGTCTTTTTTCCAGTGACAGATTTTACTGTACTATTGTATGCATAATTTAAACCTGGGATAAGGGTTACCAAATCATGAGTGAATTTGTTATTTTCTTCAAATTCAAGAACAAAAGCAAAATATCTTCTTCTCATATCTTCTAAGGTTTGTTTCTTTCATTCTTCTAGACCATCATTTTGTGCATGGTGTTCTGTAGAAAGTTATAATTGACAACCTGAAACATCCATAAGTGATTTCCAGAACTCAGAAGTAAATTATGGATCTTTGTCTGAAACTCTTGCTTTGGGGAATCGTGCTATATTAAACATTTTTTTCCACCATAAAAAAGCTAATTCCTTTTCAGAAACCTATTTTTGGGCAGGAATAAATTTACATATTTTTGTAAATCTATCCACAATTACCCAGCAGGAGTTATAACTCTTATTCCCTGCTATTGGAATGCTTGTTACAATATTCATGTTAACTATTTCCCATGGAGCTTTTAGTTTCTCAATTTTTTTCAACAAACCAGCTCTTTTAACTGTCAATCTTTTAGATTTTTGACAAGAATCACATGTCTCAACATATTTTTGAACATCTTCAGACATTTTAATTCACCAAGCTGTATTTTTTACTCTAGTTAATGTTTTATAGAAGTCAAAATGATCTGCTAGTATATCATCATGACATATACTTAACATTAACTCCTTCATTGAAGGGGGAATCACAATCACATTACTTAACTTCTTCCTGTATAATATAAAACCATCATTAATTGAAAAAGTTCTTTTTCTAATGCTTCATTATATTTTTGTGGTAATGTTTTTATTAAAAAACTCATTGAAGAATTAGATGGATCATTTAATATTGTAGTAAATTTTCTCAAGTCAGGATCTGAAGTAAAAATTATCATAAATTGATTGCATAAATTCATTTTTAAGATCTACAATATAAATTCCATAAATGTTACTTATCTCTGATTCAGGAAAATAAGAAGTATTACCATCATTATTAGGTAGAGGTACTCTAGATAAAAGATCTACATTAAAGTGTAAAGTTCCTGATCTCTGTGTAAAAGTTATCCGTCCTCTATACTCTTGTAAAGCCAATTGCCATCTAAAAATATGTCTATTAAGATTTTCCATGTTTAAAAGTGACTTAACTGCACTCCAGTCAGATATTAACTCAATTTTAGGTCTTCAAGGTGATAATGTAGCTTCTCAAAATCCCATTCTACTTCCAATCATTCATGTTGAGTAGTACCATTATTTAATTCACTACTTCTTAAAGTACGTGAAATGTAGAAAATTACTACTTCTGACATTTTTCCTTCAAGAAGTTGTTTTAGATGCAAAGAAGCACCCAATCCAATAATACTTGCATCTGTATACAAGACAAAAGGTAATTTAAAAACTGGTAGTCCCAAGATGAGGGCTGTCATTAAAAATCCTTTCAACTTATCAAAAGCTTTTTGTCTTTCATTATTCAAAATTAAAGATTCTTATTTCTTTATCATTGTGGTCAATGGTGCAGCAATTAATTGGTAGCTCTTTGTATATTTTCTATTATAAACAAACATTCTAAGCAAAGAATTGTACATCCTTTACATTTTGATGAAGTCCAATATTTTTGATTGCAGCCACCTTATTTTAGTCTAAACATATTTGTAATCCAGATACAATATAACCAAGAAATTTTAAAGACTCAAACCCAAATTTACATTTATTCAATGCAAGGGTCATTTTTATTTCATCCATCTTCAGAAGTACTTTCTTTGAATGGATAAAGTCTTCATCATATGTATTAGAGAACACTATGATGTCATCAATGTATACCATTAACCATCCTTCAATCATTTAATTATGGAATTTAATATCCATTAACTTCTGAAATATTGAAGGAGCATTTGTTGGTCCAAATGGAATCCTGACATATTTATATATTCCCATATGTGTTGTTACCAACAAAAAATTATGTGAATTCTTTTTTACAGAAATTCAATGGTACCCTTTATTTCCATCTAGGAAACTTATGTATTTAGCACCTTTAAGGTGAGCATGTAAAGAGGCAAAACTAAGAAAGGGGTAAATATCATCTACTGTAAATGTATTTAAAGCTCTATAATCACAGAACCATCTTTCTTTATCTTGTTCATAAGAAATGAGCACTGGTGATATCATGGAATAAGTTGGTATAGCTTTAACCTTTTCAATAATGCTCATGTTTAACAACATTCTAATATTATCCTCTATGTCTTTTCTCTTCATTGGTGATGCAGGTTATGGTTTCTTTTAAAGACTAGTAGGAATATTATCCATTTCACAATTTAATATTATTTTCATCTCATGATCTTTTACAAGACCAAGTTCATTGGTCCCATGCTCAAAATCCATTTTAAATTCTTTAATTAAGTCCTATATATTTATTTTCTCAGTTTCACTTATCTGAGTTCCAAACAATGCTTTTGAAATTTCTGTTTCCAGAAGTTCCACCTCACTGGATTCACTTTCTTGACAAGGAATATCTATTACTGCCTCAATGTGTAAGACTGTGTTAAAAGAATTTATTTTGAATTTTCTTTTACCATTTATGTCAATTGTAAAACTATTATAAGCAGGGTCTAAGTTCACAGAAAACCTTGTCAGAATGTCATTACTAATGATAAACAGCTACTAAAAATAGTATTTTCCATTACTACAAAGTCAAAAGTTATTCTAACATAACCATGTTGATGTTTAAAGAAAACAGAAGCTCTGTAACTACCAATGGGGTGTAGTACTGAAAAAAACCTCTCTAATTTTTACTTTTAATCTGTTCAAGATTTGAATTATAATCACTATCAATTCTCTGTGATTTATATGCAGAAACAACAGAACCAGAAGCTTGTTTATCCAATACTATATTCACAGTTTCTCCAAAACATTTTTGCTGGAACTGTGATAGGTTTCATTCTTAAGTTATCAGCTTTTATATCCTTAATAATTTCAGAATCATTGAAATTCATTAATGATACATTTGAGTCCATATTTAATATTGGATTTTTAAAGATGAACAAATCATCTTCCAATATACAGAACTCATTTACATAAATATATGAAATATTAATGTCATAATAACTTGAGTCTTTACTTTTTTCTGTTTCATTTTCAGATTCTTGCTGATTTTAAACAATATTTATATTTTTCTCACATTTTTGAATTTAACCCAAGGCTTATTACACTTATAACAAGTAGTAGTCTCATACTTTTTAGGTACTACAGGTGCATTAAGTTTCTTCTGTTTTTCTGCAGTGGTTTTAAATTCTAATTTTTTACAGTTTAATTATTTTGTTTATAAGTGGTGTACCTTTCTTCATACTTATGATTTATAAATATATATTTTTGTAGCTACAAAAAACAAGATTGACTTTTGATCCAAGCATCTGTGCTTGTGCTTTGAATTGCTAACAGGGAACATAATATTGTGATTCATAAGATTTTCTAAGTATATTTAGAATTCTGAGGAGAAGCCAACTTGGGTTTCATTTTGTAAAATTTTTGCACTATAAATTGGTGTGAGTATACAGAGAAAAGCCGAGAATACTAATCTGCATATAGTAATAAGATACAGGCTTTCACAGAGAAACTACAAGTTACATTTTTTTTGAAAAAACCAAATGAAAATTGTTTAAGGATAAGGATAAGATAATTAAATAAAGAAATCTTAAGTATCAACATGTTTAATAAGATATGAAAATTGTAATTCCAAGAAAGGAAAATGAAAAATAAGAATAACACCATCCCCTCCCTAGTTCTCAGTCACTTTGTCCTGATGATTCCAGGTGTGATTTGTGCAAGTTCTGCAGTTTTTTACAGAAGAAAACTATGAGCAACATAAAGTGGAACTTGTCTAACACATTCCAATTAAGAAACATATTTAAAGGTGAAAAAGTCTTTTATCTAATACAAGGATAAGCTTGAAAAGTAAATAACTAATATATTTGTATTTTTATGAATTTAGTAATTATAAGGAATTAATGAAGCGGCATTATGGAATAGGGTATTATTTGTAGATGGATAGCAAATAAAAGAAATATATGGATAACTAATTTATCATACTGATACATTATTTATGCTTAAGGCATTACTATACTAGTACACCTGTAGAGGGAAAACATAGAAGGATAGATGAAAAAGGAAAAGAAAAAGGTTATGAGGAAGAAACACTTCACACCATCCCTTCCTAAATTGCTGGTATCTTCTCCAGAAGGTTTGCAAAAGTTTTTAAATTCTTCATATGTGAAATATATATCCTCTTCCAATAAAGTATTGTCTGTCTCTATGATTAAATAATACACAGAAGACATCAGATGTTGCATACCCTTATACATATTTACCACATGTTTGATTTCCCAACCATAAGAGTTCTCTATGTAGTTTATCCAAGACTATTATTAGTAAAAAAATTAAAATAGATATTAATATCACTGCAACCATTTGTGTCATAATTTAAGGATCATGTTAGACTCCTTTGGTAACTTATCTTCTTTCTGCTTATACATTAAATCTATTTCTGTGTTTTGTCTCTTCCTATTAATTATTTTCCTTGATTAAATACAGTATACAAAATTTTGTGACACTTTTTTCTACACATATTAATATAAACATACATACTAACACATGAAATATAAAATCTACAAACATAAATGTATATCTATTGATTTGAAAAGAACAATCATACCATTCAGCCCTAAATTGTTTATATCATAAACCTAGTGATGATTGGAGAGAATAAAAGATCACAAGATTCATTTTTTTTAATTTCTTACAATCTCACACAGAAAGGGAAATGAAGGAAAACACAACTGTAGACATAGGGTTAAGTATATTACATGGACCTACCTAATAATAAGCTAATAGCTGCAGAGGCCTGTGCATAAATAGAGGAGGTGTGAGAGATGTGAGAGGTTTAGTTATAAGTAATCACATGATCTATATTTTGCATGATAACTAAAGTTTATTTTTTAATCTACCAGTGTCAACTAAGCAAGACGAAACTTCTGAATTAATTGGAGAGGGTGAGAGGAGGGATAAAGTGGTAAAAGGGACTTTTTTATATTTCACAGATTTGATGAGAGAGGAGCGCTGATCTGAATGGGAAGGGCACAGGAGAAGAAGGCTCTCAGGAGTGTCCTTACATCTAGATTTTCAGCTGGTGCACCATGGGTCCTCCACCGCTTTGAATTTGAATAAGTAGTGATGAAAGGGGCAATTTCCAGACCCAACCTGTGTGAAGGCTAGTTAATAACAGAAACCTTTTATAAAAATAATAAGCAACCAATCAGTTTTTTGCTCTAAATCTCTCTAGATGAGAGTTGTTCTCTTCCAATATACCTTATTTAAAAATAATAAGTGACCAATCAGTTTGTGGCTCTAAATCTCTCTTGATGAGAGTTGCTCACTGCAACTGTACCTATAAAGGTAAATATAAAATTTGTGAGAAAAATAAAATAAGATTAAGGAAAATCAACAGCTATTACTGATATATAAAAAAAAACCCACTCAACATTAACAGGGATATGATAATATGGCACAGAAATGTCACTTATACCACAATTGGAAATAACAGGGCTATGTGACTGAGTACAGATCATGACATACTGAGAATGAATTAAAAGAAAATAAAAATATACTTTTTAGGATTAGTGACAATGTAAGGTACGTCAACTATGTATCTGCACACCCCTCCTTGCCATAAATATTATCCATCAATCCAAGTTTCTTGCTGAATCTTGCAAGTTTTTCCTTGCTAAGAGATTTAGTGAATATATCCCCAACCATATCTGAGGTGGGAATATTTTGAAGATTTATTTTGCCATTTGAAATATGGTCTTTTATCCAATGGAATTGTATTTATATATGGTATTTTCTTGCATGAAAAACTGGATTGTTACATAGAGAAATGCTATCTTGATTATCTGAGAAAAGTGTTGATGATTATTTTTGATCATATCTTAAATCAATTAAAAGATTTTGCATCCAAATAGCTTCTTTACTGGCTTCAACAGTAGCTTTGATTTTTTCTTCTGATGTACTTAGTGCAACAGTTGGTTGTCTCTTTCACCTCCAGCTTACTGCTGTTCCATTAATTGTAAACATGTAGCCTGTGGTTAATTGTCGTGTTTCCCAACATCCAACCCAGTTGGCATCAGAAAAGCCATTTGGCAAAGAATTACTCAAAATTCTTTGGTTATCAAATATGTTAAAATTTTTGAAGTTAAGAGAAACATTTATTGTGCCTTCTAAGTAGAGAAGGACTCTTTTGAATGCAATCCAATGTTTTGTTCCTGGTAGATTCAAATGTTGAGCTATTTGGCTGATGGAAAAGGCAATACCAGGTTGTGTGCCTTTTGATATATAGTTTAGTTTATCTATAGTAGATCAATAATTAATGTTTAATTTTTCAAATTCTTCAATTTCAACATCATTGGACTTCTCAAGTTGATTTTTCATCATCATTGGCATGGACACTGGTTTTCAATCACTCATTTCTTAACTGGATAATAGATACCTAATTTCCTGATCCTGAGAGATTGAGAGTGTTTTGGCTTAAAGATTTCTAATTATGTGCATTCCCAGAATGAATTTTGCTTTGCCTAAATCTTCCATGCCTAAATGTGATTTAATTGCATCCTTAAACCACAGAACATCTTTTCCAAAAATTGAAATATTTTCCACATGAATATGAAAAAAATGTATTGGTTGAACTTTCATGAATGAATAGACAAAGGTCAACTTATGAGGGATACAAATCTACAGAATAGAAAAATTTGAGCAGTTCATTGTACCAACAACAAGAAGCTTTTTTGAGACCATAGAAAGAAAGCTTGAGAAATAAGACAGGATCTTTTAAATTACCAGGTTTCTTCATATTCTTCAACTGGTTTTGTGTAAAAAAATGATCCTGTAACATCTATTTGAATGAAATCCCAATCTTCACTATTGGAAATGCTCATTAATACTTGTAGTGTTGTGAGTCTTCTTATTGGAGAAAAATTCTCAAAATAATTTCTCCTGCTTTCTGTGAACAACCTTTTGCACATAACCTAGATTTATACTTGTCAATATTCTCTTTTTCATCTCTCTTAATTTTTAAAACCCTTAAAGAACCAATGGAAGGAATATTATCTGGTTTTACAACTACATCCAATACTTTTTGATCATCTATCATTTTTAATTCCTTCTTGATAGCAGCATAATCCATTCATAACAATCAGGACGGTTTATCACTTTGTGATAGGTGAGTAGATCTGAAAAATAAAGTTTGAAGTATACTCTTGTGTTAAATGCAAGGATAGCAATAATGTTAGACATAAATATTCATTAACTAGAGACGCTGAGCTAAGATGTTGTTTTCTTTGCATTCTTGAGCCCTCAATAATATTATTGGGGTGAATATTGGCACTTATATCATTTGGTGCTTTGTTTGAGGCAACTTTATATTCCCTAAACTTTGATGTCTTTGGAAGAGATTCAAAGTTTCAGGAATAAGAACCAAAAGCATTGAGATCATGTGTGAAATCAGGTTCTTCAGCAGATTTGAAAATTTTATAACTTAAATTCCAATAGTCAAGAGGCAAATATTTTTCTTCTTCTTTGAAAAATTCTACTAGTGAGGGGCCATTTTCAATGCGATTAGAAAAAGGAATTTATTTTTCATCAAAAAATGACACTATGTGAGTACATTATTTGATTATTGTCAATTCTAAGAAGTCAATATGAAGTTTTATCTTCCGCATATCCCAGAAAAAAACTTCTGATAGAATTAGGGGCAAATTCACCCTTTCATAAGCTCTTATCAATGAGTGAATAGGATGCACAAACAAAAGCTCAGAAATACTTCAATTTGGGAGGTTTGCAGAATCTCTTTTCATAAGGTGTTTTAAAATCTATTGAGGCACAAGGGAGATGTTTTTCAAGATAAGTTGCAGTATTGACAGCTTCTCACCAGAATTCAACTGGTGATTTTGCATGAAAAATTAGTGCCTTTGCCATTTCAGTGCTAATACAGTTCCCTAGCTCAGAGATGGGATTTTTTTGTTGTATATATAGCAATGTGGTGAGTATTTTAAATCCATCTTTGTCAATCAACCTTTTAAAACTCTCATGGATTAATTCAATACCATTTTCATAAACCAAATTTGTAATTTTCAATTGATTATATTTTTCAATTTTAACTTTGAATTTTAAGAATATAGTTTATGTTTCTGATTTACTAGCAATAGTAAATACAAAATGGAAAGATATTAAAGTATTGGTGATTTTAAAATATTAGAGTGAACCTCCTTTTGATGCTGGTGTGATTTTTCCACTCAAATCAAAATTTAAATATTTGAGAAAGTGAGTGCTTCTTGGCATGGTTCCAAGAAAGGGTGGCAATGATACTTAGCATCTAAACAATATTCACAAACACTCAAATCATTATCAAATTTAATATGGAGACAATCTTCAAATTTCTTTAAATAACTATTGTTTGAATGTCCTTGTCTATAGTGCCAGAGAGTTTTTGGGCTAGAAGAAAAAAAATTTAAGATAAACACTGAAAGACTCACTGAACTTAGAATTAAAAACAATGAGGACTTCCTGTGAGTCCTACTTTCCATCAAAAATGGTTCCATTATCTTTGAATATTTTTACTACACCATTTTGATTTGTAGTTTGGCTGCACCCTTGACTGATAAAAGGCCCAAAACCAAATAGATCTTGGTTTATTGAAGGAACATGAGGGAATTGAGTCAAGGTTACAACTTCTCTCCGCGTGACCAAATTGACAGAAAATATTCCCTGACTGTAAATTATGGAGCTGTCACCAAGCTTAATTGGTTTTGGCCATATTCAATAATCTTTGAATTACTTTTGATTTCTGAAAATAGGAACAGTAGCACCACTGTCAAAAATAATGATATTTCCAGTGAGATTATTTAAACTTCAATTAAATCTTTTCACAGGCCAATAACTAATAATGGCATTAATTTCCTGATTGGTAGTTGAGGTGCTTTGAGAAGAAGCACGACTCTCTTCTTTTCCAGATGAAGTTCAAAACAGTTTTCTTCACTATGTTTTGTTTTTGGATTGTGTTTAACATTGCGGAAAACTGGCCATTTCAGCTTATCAGAGCTGTTAGTGTTAGTGGTAAGGGCTGAGTTTTTTACTTCATCAGATTCTACCTCAATGACCAAATAAGAAAGACAAGAAAGTAAATTGTGAACTGAGAGATTTTGATGAGAAACTTCAGATGAGTGTAGAACAAGAGCTTTATGAGTTTGATAAGAGCCTGGAAAGAGTTTAAGAATACAATGAGCTTTAACTTCACTTTCAACAGAGACACCAAAAGCCCCAAGTTTATTAATTCTGGTTCTCAGTTTGTTGACAAACACTTATTTAAACCTTTCTCATGACATTTAACAACATGATAGCATGTGAAAATTGATGCCCTATTAAAAGCATAATCACCAGCATATTGGATGATTAGCTTGGGCCAAATTAACCATGTATTCTCCATGTCTTCTTCTGTAACAAAAGTGAAAAGATTCCCAGAATCTATTTTTGAGATTATAATGTCAGTGGCTTTGTCAACTTTTTATTGAAATTCATCTTTGAGAGCTTGAGGAAAATTATTAGAAGGACATGGTTCTCTACCAAGTACAAGATATTTTAACTTGTGAAAAATTAAATGAGCTAGCATACTGATCCTCCATTTGTGAAAATTATTAGATGAAAGAATTGGAATATTACAGGTAGAATTGAATGAATTATGGGATGTGTCCATGTTGGACTAGGGAGGAGGGGGTGAGGTTTCAGTTGAGTGTCTTGGTGAAGTGCAGGAAGGTGCAGGTGATGGAAATCAAATTTATTGTTTGACAAAATTTATGAGGTCTGGGCCCATACCTGAAAATAAAAAAAACCTTTTATAAAAATGATAAGCAATGTAGAGAGTGGTAAAGTACTAAGCAGTAGAAACAATTTGAGATGGGTTGGTTCTTCTTTTAAACTTCTAAAAAGAAGTGCCTGCCACTCTTATTTTAAAGACAGCGCAATAATGCAAACACTAATGCCTGAATAGATAGCTTATAAGTTGAGAGATGAGTTAAAAGAGAAGGAAATTCAAAAATTACTATCTGGATGTTTCTATCCTTAATAAGCGCTTATATCCACAGCTACTTCCTCTTGAAGTGCTCTCTTTGAATATGCCTTATAATAGCAATAAAATAACTCTAATAATAGTTTAACCTACTGAATCTATTTATTCCCTCTGTGTTGCGCTTTTTCACCAAACTATATGAAACACACACACACAGACAAAAACTCTAAAAGACTCAGAATATCTCCACTATACTCTTAAATACTTAATCTCAGAAAAATCCAATCTCTTACTGTTATAAGAGTAATCACAAAATAGACAAATCACTATATATCACAATATATTTTAAGAGTATATAATATGAAGCTCTAATTCTTGTAATAAAACAACTGATTTGAATAATAATTCTTCTACCTAACCACTACTGTCCTTTTACTATTAGATAGCCTTTCCTGTTTATATTTTTCAGTGCTCCAGACACAGCTCTTAAGTAGATCTCCAGTGCTATTTTTAGCGCCATATTAGTAAAATAATAGCTAATCCATTAGTAAACTAAATAAAATGCTTGTAAAAACTACAGCGCCTAAACATACCCTAATCCTACTAATTATAGTATTAACTAGTTCCACTCATATCCCACATGTGCGCTTATGACTGTACCTTTTCATTGTTTCAGCGCCACTTCCCATGTTGACATCTTTTAGCACTTATCCTTGTCTCTTTGAATCTTGGGTAGTTTGTGATTGAGTCTCCATTCTCCTCGCTTCATTAGTAAGTCCATATTTCTGAAAATTTACTTAACCAGTTAGAATCTGCAACTTAGATTACCTGCTTCAATAAATTATTGCACTTGCCGCAGTGCAGTAAACCATGTAATTGAGGCCTTCCTTTATCCATAATTCCTTCCTTAACTCATAACACACAATTATTAGAAAATCCAAATCCATAATGTTTAGCGCTTGCACTCATAAGTTGATAATACACAATTTACTTTGTGCAGAATGTCTTGCTGCAAAATCCAAGCGCACAGATCCTAAATCCTCCTCCCTGCCTCTCTTTTCCTTTCTTTTTTGAAACACACTATTACACATTCTTGATAACACTATCTACTGCGCTATTATTTCCATCATTCTTCCTGGGCTACACGAGCTTATTGGTCCAAAAGATAGGTTACCTGTGGGGCATGTACCACAGCAACCAATCAGTTCTTTGCTCTAAATCTCTCTAGATATAATTTGTTCCCTGCCAATAAACCTTTTATAAAAATAATAAGCAACCAATCAGTTTGTTGCTGCAAATCTCTCTAGATGAGAGTTGTTCTCTTCCAATGTACCTATAAAGGTAAATATAAAGCTTTTGAGAGAAATCAACAGAGATGAAGGGAAATCAACAACTATCACTGCTATATAAATAATGAATCTCACTCAAAATTAACAGGTGTAAGATTCTGTGGCACAAAAACGTCACTTATAGCACAATAGGAAATAAAAGAGTTATGCAGATGAGTACAAATCATAACATACTGAGCATGAATTAAAATAAAGCAAAAATATAATATTTGTTATTAGTGAAAATTTAAGGAACATTAACTATGTATCTTCACAAGACTGTAGCTTTGCCTCTGGGGAGAATGGAGAGTTTCTTAAGCATTATAATAGGACCAAAATGACCACATAGTTCTCTTAGTGTATTATGGAGGGGAGGGGTGAGAAACAATAATTGGGACTGGGATTTGAGTAATGATTTGAGAGAGGATGAAGATAGAGGAGGGGGTAGAAAATTGAGACATTATAGCACCAAGGATGAAAAAGGGTTAGATCCATTAGCTAGAACATCCACTATTTCATTTTTGGAAATTCCAGAATAGCTTGGGCGCCACTGTAGCTTCAGTTGTAGGGTGGAATTAAAATGGAGGAGAAATGAGATAAGTTTTATGATAGCACTGATTGTAGAGGAGTTTGAAGTTGGTAGAAAAGTGTTGGAGTGGTCTTTAATTACTTCTTAATTGTCAGTTAGGATTGTGAGGGTGTTCATCTAATCCTGTTGTGGTCTTCCAACATTGGCAGGGGCCTTTGTTGTGTGATTTGGCACTGTTTGTGCATGTCTTAATTGACATCTGTTAAGGAATTGGGTGTTTTTCTGGTTTTATTCCGTGGATATTGGGTCTGCGGGTATGTGGGTACTATCATTGGATAGCCCTGGTCTTTCTCTATATTTTATGTCTTGTAGACATTTTTCATATTCTGAGTTTTAAGGGGTCATTTCCTCATTTTTCATTTATAAAAGATTGCTGTTTAATTTTGTTTTTTGTGTTTTACGGGCTAACCTTAAGTCTTAGGGTTAAGTGCTTAGTACCATTGGATAGAGCTAATTTTTCTCTATATTTCATGTCTCAATGTTTTTATAGTGAAATTCAGTGTTTTAAAGGTTTTAGTAGTTGTAGCTAATTTTTCTAAGTAGATTAGTGATTTTTGTTGGTTTTCTGGCTTCAGGGAGGCTTGACCGCTTCAGGCGGCATCTCCGACGTGGGGTGGCCCGCCCGCCTCTGTTTTAGGAGGTTGGGGAGCGCTTCAGGAGAGTTTTTTATGCAATTTGTCAGGTACAGGCGCCAGATTGGTGGGTGCGCATGGGCTCTTAGTTAGTTGTCTGTGTGTACATAGTGAATAAGACAGTTTGGGGAAACCTTAATCATCATACAACCATCCGGAGGTGATCTCATTGTTCCTCACTCAGTTTTCACTGTTTTCTGGCCACAATTGGCTGTGTTTGTTGCAAGTGAGTTCTTCATTTAACTTAACTTTGGCAACTGTTTTCTCTGTTATAGTCTTGCAAGCTATAGCAAGTATTATTGCTGTCTCTGGTGTGGATTTGCAGCCTACATCAAGTATCTTTGCTGTCTCTGGTGTGGACTTTGTTCTACATTTCAGTTCTTTGGTCTGGTAGTCTATCTGGGGACTACTTTCTTGGCTCATCAAGCAGTCAAGTGTGTTAAACAGGAGCTTTAGCAAAACAGGAACCAACTTACTTTAGCAAGTAAATCTCACTCTATTTTTCTAAAGGGACAGGGGATTTTCTCTCTGGGTTTTCTCCAACTCCCTTGGTAAAGGACTATAGCTAGTACTATAGGATTGTCTACACCGTAAGGGTTTGGCCATAAATTGATGAAGGCCAGGAGGATTCCAATCAATTCAGCTTCAAAAACCAAATATAGAGTGAAATTTCCTAGTCAGGAGACAAATGAGAAGGGTAAGCAGGAGTCGAATGCAGATGCAAAATTTCCAGCAGGTGGTGATTTAGTTCCATCAGTGAATATATAGTGGCTAGATAAAGGATTGAGGGAAAGGGAAGAGGAAACTTCATTGAGTGCAGTTTCCTTATTGGGGGCAATAAAAGTATTAAAGAGAGGGGGGGCAATGTGGGAGGGAGTAACGGCATATGATATCAAGGCCATTAATGGGGAGGTTTCTAAAGAAGGGATTGTGGGAGGTGAAATGGTGAAGTTGGTGCTGATGCATTTTTGGAGGGGTGGCCTTGGATAATTGTCTGGAAATTTTTGCCATAAGATTTATTTGGGGGAGGGAGAGGAGGCAAAGCCAGGCTTTTTATACTACAAGATCCAATTGCTAAAGAGAATTAAGTGAAGCTGAATCATGTAAGAGAATACACACAGGGCTGGTTCTGAAACACCCAAGTGACCTTTTTATAGCCTTGTAATCAGAAACATGGAGAATTCTAATTGTGTGTGAATTTTTCTTAGGACAGTGCCATACAATAGCTGACTGATCAGTGTGGGAGTGGATCAAGGAGGAAATGAGGATCTTGTAGATTTTTAGGGGGATACACCACCCTAAAGAGGCAAGGAAATGAATGCTAGCTACTGCTTGAAGACTTTTTTCCAATAGCTTAGAACCATTAGCTTTGAAGGAGAGGGTTAGGTCAAGATCAATTTTCTTCAAGTTGCGGAAAGGGCATGCAACTGGAGGAAGGGGAGTGGAGAGGTAGAGAGAGGTGGTAAAGCAGTGGTGATCAGAGAGGTAGGACTTAGAGCCAGTCGGGTAAGTTTTTGCACTTGATGAGGATCTTGAGTGCTTTTTTGTCTGCATAAACAAGGTCAATTACTAATGTGAAGTTTTGGGTGTTGCAGAAGTTAGTGATGCCTGCTTGAGAAGCAAGAGACACTTTGAGGGATGACATGGAACTAATAAAAGAGGTGGCTTCTGGGCGGTTTCAGTAATGTTTTGAGGTATTTACCCACACATTGTGAAGGAAATTGGAGTTGGAAAACAGTAGGCATGGGATGAAAGTAAAAAGGGAGAATACAAGAAAGATAAAGGGGGGTTATACATGTTTTTAAAGAGAATATGAGGGGAAGAGATATGGGAGAGGAGGAGGGTGATATTTTGACATGGGGAAGGGAGGGAGAGAACAAATGGATTGGAAGTTTATTTTTCACATAGAAGCAGCAGCAAATAGAATAAGGGGAGGGAGAGTGAAATTAAGGGGTGATTAAATCCCATCCCTTGGCATGAGCTGTATTAGTTTGGTCAGGGGAAAGGTATGGCTCCTGAATAGCTAGTAGGTCAAAAGAAGAGGTGTAAGTATTATTAAAGAGGGAGTGGAAACAATGAAAATATTTGTGACAATTGAGTTGATATTCTGAGAAGCTTTTGTTGAGGGTGTGTTGACATTGAAAAAAATAGGGGAGACATCTATCATATATTTCTATAAGGACAGAATTACTGGTTTGGAAAATGGAAAATTGGGGGGTTGGGGGTTATATCTTCAAGAACATCTTGAAGAGTAGCTTCTGAAGCTTTGAGGGAGTGGTTGTGGGGGAGAGAGTTCATGCACCAGAAGCAGACTGGAGAGTTGAGTTTTAGTTTATCACACATTTTGGTGTTGTGATGACCCACACAGTTGAAACATCTGGGATGAGAGGAAAAGAGGATGGATAGGTGGCCCTTACCCCAGCACTGGAAACAGGTGTTTTATTAATTGTTAATGGTCTCTGCGTGGTGTACCTTATCATCACAAATAAAAGGATATAAAGGAGAAGGGGATGAAATTATGTCAGCATCATTTTTAATAAGGAGATGTATCATTATGTAGGAATGATTTTTCCCTGCTCTTCCTTCTGCGTGTTTGGGCCAGGAGACGCTATATAATGATTTGAGGGTCTCAGGGTTTTCCTCAGCTCAGGAGTTGAGGCATGTTTGATTTTTAGTGTCAAAGTAGGTAGGGATGCCATGTACAAAAACAGGGAATGAAGGGGGCTTAAAAATCATACCTTGAGGGATCCATCTACTCCATGAGTTTTCTAGGTCAAGCTTCATTTCTTCATATGGGAGTATGAGCTTTATATCATAAGATTTGTGGAGGAAGGCCCCACTGATCCTGATGGGGGAGGAAAAATTAGTGAGAGAAATTTTGTTTGCTGAAAGGTGGGTATTGAGGAAAGTAAGTAGTTGTGTGTTGTTGTACTTAGATAAGACAGTGGAAGTTGGGTTCATTTGTTTGATGGTTAAGGTGGGGGTGACCATAGGTGGGGCTGATGCAAGATGTGGTTGAGGAGGGGATGAGTAAGGGAGAAGGCTGCTTCTTGGGGAAAGGATCATGGAGGAGTAGCTGCCAGAATTGGTTGAGGGGCCACAGTTTTTAGACTTGCAAGGATTTAGTTGAGTTTGTCTTTGATGGTGGACAATGAGGGAGAGGATGGGGAAGGGAATTGTTAAAGATGGGACACAAGTTGGAATATTGATTTGTTAATAAGAGGGAGGAGGGCTTGGAGAGAGTCCTAATGTCTGCCATGGTAGAGGTATGGATTGAAATTTTGAAGACTTTTTGAGGGGGGTCCTGGATTGTGGAAAGGATATTGTGGAGGCATAAAATGTGGGATGGGGGGGTTTGAGATATCATCTTTCCCTGCTATGCATGAAAGGTGGGCTCACAGGGAGTTTTGATCTTGGGAAGGGGAGAGGGAACTGATGAGACCCTGTCCAAAGAAAGGGTTTTCAGGATTTTGGATGGAGGTTTCTAGTGAGGTTCTTTGTAGAGATGATGAGAGGAGAGAGGAGTAAGATGGTGGGTTGAGTGGGGTGTCTGAGTGAGGACAGAAAAGGGGTACTTTCAGAGAAGAAAAGAAGAGATTGGGGTGTTCTGCCCTGGCTGCTTCCAGGGAGGAGGAAGAGGATCTGGTTGGGGGCGGAGAAAAGTATCTTCTTTTCTTGGGTGCAGGGTACAGGAAATATGTGGGAAGCAGAATCAAAAAGTTCACTTTGGAGGGAATGAGAAGAGGGATATTGGGAATAGAGGGGGAGGGAAAGAGAGGATAACTTATGACTGGGCCATTGACTTGAGAGGGGGGATCAGGAGGTGTGGGAGGTGCAGAAGGCAAAGGAGGCAAAGGAGGAGGCAAAGGAGACAAAACATCAATTTGAATATCATTGTTTCTTAAGTCAAGATCCATGGATGTGCAAGATTCATTTGTTGAATTCTATCTTTTGTTTCTCACCAATAATCACCAGTTAATGTCAATTTGCCTCTTATATGCTTCATTACATTCACTATACTTATTTTATTAATAATTGAAATATAATGTTATCATTGTTTGCTCCTAATTTTCATAAACCCTGAGATCTGCTGCACCTTTTCCTACTCTGCTAAACCATCCAAGTTCAGTCTTAGTCCCTGCATCATTATATAAGTTTGGCCGTAGTTTCCCTACATCATTTAAGACTGGCCTTTGTCCCAGCATCATCAATTAAGTCAGGCCACAGCTTCCCCACACCATTAAAGACCAACCATTGTCTTGGAAGCATGATTAAGAGCAGCCAGGAGTCCCTGAACCATCAAATACAGTCAGATGTTTTCCTCTGTACCATCATGAATACCAGCCATTATCCTGGCACAACATTTAGACCAGCCTTTGTTAGGAAAAAACTATATTTACACCAAACTTTTGTCCTTGAACCACATTAACACCGGCCATTGTCCCAGAATCATTATCAAGTCAACTTTACCATTGGAACATTGCCTCCCGTTCACATCACAATCATTCCATTGGGCCTTTGTACCCTCATTAATCTTTTTTTACATTATTTTATTATATTACATTTATTATTTCCTTGGCCCATTTTTTCCACCGTATTTATCTTAACTAAATTATTTAACATAAAATTTAGTTATTTGAAGAGCTAAATAAAGTTCTCAAACAATGGAAGATCCTCTAGGTAGCTCCATAGCATCATAAGTTTAGTCAATTTTAGGAAATTTCATGATGTCTGTTCTGTTGGGATTAGTCATATAATTGATATCCCGCTGTATTTTTTTCTTGTTGGTCTTTAAAGCGGAGTTGAGAGACAGCTTTTTATAGAGAGTTGTAGTTTCCTTTGTATATTTTAAGACAAGAACCATTTGTTAGGTTTCTGAGTATATGGTAATTGTTGGTAATTAGTTGATATGTACCATTGGGAAAGCATTCCCTGTTTATGAAGGGGTCATCCCATTTTGGATGAAACTTTTTTGGTCTATCTTCATATTTTTGCATGAACGACTTGTTAGAGAACTAATACTTTCTTACATTTTACCAATACTTTGTGTTAAAACTATCATTAAACTATCCACACATGATTCTACAAGTTTCACTTGTCCCATTTTGAACACCAATTAAAACTCTAAAAATCTTTTACATGTCCAATGAATGTAAATACAAGTTTGAAATAATTAACTCAATTTACTTATCTTAGATAAATGTTTTGATATGAGTCTTTATTAATTTAATTAGTATTCTGATTGTCTTTTAAAACTGCTTCTATACTGTCCTTCTTACTCATCCAATCTTTAAAAATTTTACATCTACTAACCTGTTATAATTGTTTCTAACTCTTGTTACTCACATATCATAATCAACTTACCATTCTCTACAAACTGACATATACAACTTGAAGTGCTTAAACATTGGACCAGGTATATCACTCTTTAAATATATAATATTACATTCCATTACTAATACATATTTCTTGGTGATTATTTAAACAAGTTAGAGTCAAGTTAATTATTCTGTGATAAAACTAATATTCTCTTTTGTATTTCTTAAGGGGAATACTTTCACTTTTCCCTTTAAAGTAATTCATTTAATATTTATACATTTTACATCTACTAACCTGTTATAATTGTTTCTAACTCTTGTTTCTCACATATAATAATCACTATACCATTTTCTACACACTGAAATATACCACTCAAAGTTCATAATAATTGGAACAGGTGATTATTGCAAAAATGTTTAGTCAGAGTGAATTAGTTTGTGATGAAATTAATATGCTATTTTTTATCTCATAAGTTTGAATCAATGCAAATCTCCTATTCTAAGTCCTTGTTCAACAAATCTTTCATAAGTTTCAGAATATCTAGATTGAGAATTCTCATTTAGTTCTTGGATTTTGTACTTTCTTTCATTGAAAAGTATTCAATTGGCTTGATTATTGTGGTAATAAGCTTCTTCAGGGTCTATTTGTGAGATATCAAGAATATGAGTAGGGAAGAAGGAATAATAAGGGATTATTACATTGATTCCTTAGTATTGATGATCCAATAGACACTTTATTTATTAATCAGTAAACCCAAATTAGTTATACTGTCACATGCTGAATATCTGAATTGTAGTTATATCAGTCAGCTTTATATAATAATCAGTAAACCCAAATTAGTTACACCATCACACACTGAATATCTGACTTGTGGTTTTATCAGTTATCTGTCCCAATGAGTGATAAAAATACATATTAAGTTCATGTATCACCACACAATATGGGTGGGGGAACTTGCTAGAAAGTCCCCAACCTTGGACCCAAACTTACCTCAGATTGAACACAAATTGAGTTATTGATAAAGGAACCACACAATCAGGGATGAACAACACTCAGAAGAACATTTTTGCATGGGTGTTCAAGTAGATTTCAGTATTTGTTCAGTATAAGTTCAGTCTGAGTTCCATATTATTTCAGGTTGAGGACTTGCTAGCATATCCACCCCCTATATTGCGTAGTGTATAAGTATTAGAGTTTAGTGAGATATTAAATAAAGAGATAAAAGAAACAGAAGATAATTGGTAAGTGTTTTTAATAGTAAAATATAAGTATTAGATGAGGAAGCATATAATAGATTATCACTATATATACTAATATTATACAAGTACATACCAACAGATTGATAAGAGAATAGATTTATACTTTATAAAAATGTACACATAAATCATGGATTAAGCATATGAAATAGATTCCACAATAATTATATCAATTATAAACTCACTCTTCCTTCAATACCACTTCTGCTTCACACATGATCGAATTCTGAGCTTTTTTATCTTTATCAAAGCAAATGCAAGGCTGCTTTTTAGTGAAAATGTCAGCAATCATAACAGCAGTTAGAAAATATTTTTTGCAGATTTCATTTTGTCAAACTCTTTGTTTCAACCAATGATAACAAACATCTGTATGCTTCAAGAATTCATTAATTTGTGCTTCCTTGGACAGAAAATGGAACTCTCATTATCACACAAAAATTCAGGAACATTGATACTAGACAAAAGAAGCTGTGGAGAGATTGTTTCATTTAAAGAGAAGAAAAATTTTGATATCCAAATGATTTTTTTTTTCACAATCACACATAGAAATATACTATGCTTCAGAGGTTGAAAAAGAAACTGCTTTCTGATGGCAACTTCTTCATGAGATAGGACTCCCATTAAGTAGGATAACATAAAGAGTAATAGAACAGTGCATTGCTTTGCAATTGAATAATCTGAATCACTAAAAGATTCAAGAGTAATAGCATTGGTATTTCTCAGGAGTTTTATCCAACATTCTTCTTTCTCACAAAATATTATAGAAGTTTTAGAGCAAGACATAAATGAGTTGGATGATAGATAAAAATAATAGGTAAGTTAAATAATAGTGGACAAAAAGGACTTAAGTTAATAGGAGGACTTGGGACTAAGAGGGACAGAGAGGGAAATGTTACCTGATAGATAAAAATAATAGGTAAGTTAAATAATAGTGGACAACGAGGAATTAAGGGACAATGAGTGAAAGAGAGGGACTAGCAAGTAAGGAGGAAGGAAAAATAAATAGAGTAAAATAAATAAGGAGAAACAAAAGGATAAATGCATTTCTCTTGAAGCGAACACGTACAATGTTACCTGATAGATAAAAATAATAAGTAAGTTAAATAATAGTGGAAAACAAGGTCTTAAGGAACAAGGAGGACTTGGGAATAACAGGGACAGAGAGGGACTAGCAAGTAATGAGGAAGGAAAAATAATTAGAGTAAAATAAATAAGGAGAAAGGAATGGATGCAGAATCAGGAATAATTTCACATCCATACATAATGCTTGACTATCACATTGTTAGGTTAAAGGTTAAAGATTAGGTTAAGGAAATTAATAATGTGGAGCATTAGCATGCCTTCTGATTTACTTATTTAAAGTAATTAAAGAAACAAAGAGTAGGAAAATAACTAGTGAAAAGTATCTACATTAACACTCCCTGGTGCTCAAGACAGAAATGAGTGTAGATTAAAACTCTTTTGAAATTGATGATCTTTTGGTTTAGGTAAAGACTTAGTAAAAATGTCGGCCACCAATTTAAAGGTAGGTATATATTAATTTTAAACTCATTATTATTCACTGCCTATGCATCTTTGGATGACCACATCCTCCCTTAAATCTAGAATGTCCTCATTCTTCAACCTTTAACCACCATGCTCACACTTCTCCAGACAAGCCTCTGACCTTGGAGCTTGCCAATACTGCATTTACAACAATCTCATCTGTTCAATGACTGAACTACTACATATCTAAAGAAACTCTTGTGATACTTTCTATTCCAGGAAGAAACAATGCAATAGACCTGGCCCATTATCCTCTTCTTCAGATTTCTCCTCTGCTCAGCCTTGTCCATCCTCTTCTACCAAAAAGTCTAGACCTTCTATCATCATTCTAAAAATAATCAACAGACTCCATTCCTCCAAAAGAAAGCCTGTAGCTTTTTCAGTCTCTTCTTCCACTTATTACACTGATTCCCCAAAAGGTAAGATTCCTTTTCTCTCTACTAAACTAGACTTACCATTTTTTCAGCATCCCTTCCACCATTTATTGATTATGGTGAAAATGTAGAAACCATTGAAAAACCACCCCCAAACTCAATTCCTCTTTCCAAAGAAAAAATTAAAATATCATACACAACAACAAAAATAAACCCTCCTTTCCTACTTCCAATCAACTTGTGCCAAGGAGCAACAAGACATTAATAAGAAAAGGAACCTCATTAAGCAGTTCAAGGCCAATTCAGAACATTTTTCCTCCTCCTTTGACACCCTTCTATAATTTAATTAAACTAGATATTAAGTTTGACTTAGAAAAGGAAATATGAAAACATCCTCTATAGGATGTCACCACCAAACAGCCCTCAGTTTAAAGTCTTGGTTGACTCAAAAAACCTAAATTTATAGCCTTGGGGGACTCAAAACCTTAATCATAAACCCAGAGCTACTAATCAACTTAAATAAGGTTAATAGAAAAAACTAAATTGAGCTTCCAGCCCATCAATTACCCCCAAACTTGCCTCTTCTAAATTCAGAGGCTCCCCCTGTGGATACCCTCTTCCAATATTCAAAACCAACACCAAAAAAACACCAATTCATCAGTTTATAGACTTTGGGGACTCTATAAACAGTTTTCAGTTTAAATTCTTTATTGAATTATGCATATTTAAGTTTAATGTGATGATGTACTAATGCATATTTCAGTTTAAAGTCTTGATGGACTATGCATATTATGCCACCTTCATCTTCTGAACTTCCATTTTCACTTAAACATCTTTGAATTACTGATAAAGAAGCTTTTCCCTGTCTCTTTCTCTTTGTCATCAACACAGATTATAACAGAGTTTAGATAAACTACCTTTAACCCTTCTATCCTTCCTTGCTTTCATGCACCTAAGGATTATTCATGCAAGAATTGTATTCACATGTGCAGTACTTGCACATTCACTCTTCAACTCCAGATGCCAAACTTTAAAATAGAGCTTGTGACTCTTGTAATTCAAAGAAGAAAAGAGGTGACAGAGATACTTAATATCCTATTCCTCCACCTTCACCTTCCCATAAGTATATCTCCAGATCTCCTACCAGATCTCTAGAACTTGCTCTTTCTTCTTCTTCTTTATACTAAGCTCCTTCCAAAAGATCTTGAAGGACTGCCACCAGAGCTCCATCAAAAAGACCACCTCTTTCTTCTCAAGAATCAAGATTTATATCCTCCAATTTTGCTTCAATTTAATCAAATTCCACTCCAAGACTTATGGAACACATTCAGGTAGCCCTCCCGCTTTACTTGGAAGCAGAAATAAATCTCTAAATATGCCAAAACACCATGAAACTGAGAAAAACTCTCCTGAAACCACCAGAAACACCTTTGCACAAGACCCTCCTCTTTCTCCCAGAGTAATTCAGACAAAAACTTCATAGCTCAACCTCAACAAAAGCTTCCAAACTTCTAAAAGGCCTTCCAGAGCTCTCAAAGATTATCAACAGACAAAAAAACATTCTCCTTCTTTCAAAAGAAGAAATTAAACTTACCCACCTCCTGAAGACTACTCTTCTGAAAATTCCTTCTCTTCCAAAAATTCATCCAGAAGGCAAAAGTCAGCCTCTAGATTTCCTTCACCTTCCCCATCCAATAACAACATTAAGTCACCAGCAGCCAATTCCACTGGGCAGGACAGCAATAACAACAATTTTTCTTCTTTAAATAGGCCCCATGAAGTGTCACATCCTAGTTCACTATCTCAGAATCTATTAGAAGAAGACCAAGAAAATCCCTATTTATCCTTAGTTGATCCTTCTCCCACACATCATCAAAATCCTTATGACATCCAAATTCCTAAGGAATAAAATTTTGATGATCTTCCTATCTGTAGGAATCATATATTTTCATCATTTTCATTAACAAAAAAATTAACTTCTGAACTAATTTTCTTCTTGCTAGATGGCACCCCTCATCCTGAATCTACCATTTGAGTTGTCCAACCTCTTGAAACCACATTGACACTGGATCATGCAGATATGAAGTAAAACCTAAGTATGATGTGTTCCAAAATTATTAAGGCCTTTGATCTTCATGGGCCACTGAATGAATTTAAGAAGAACCTGAGAAAGCAACTTCTTGATGACCACTGGAAGATGTTCAGGATAATTAAGCACACCTTCCAACACTCCATCTCAGCCTCTTCTGCTTCCACCCAAAAATTACCTTTAAAACCAGTTCCTGACCATTTCAACCCCAATAATTTCAAAAAAAGATTGCACTTCAAAAACCACAGTGCATCCTCCAATCCCAACAAGAGACAAAAAGGTAAACATGTCCCAAACCAGCCTCGAGAAGCTTCTTCTTCCAGACAATGAATCATAGAAAATAGAACAAAGTATTTATTAATAAATAGAGAAAATATATATATATAAATTTTTTATTATATCTTTATTTGTTTATTTTTTAATTTTATTTTTATATAAAAATTACTACTTAAAACTACTAACATACTAAAAAAAACTTGAAAAGCATCAATAAAAAAATAACAAAAATGAAAATAGTATACCCCAGCCAATTGATTAGCTGATCCCTGCGCACCTTGATGTGGATACACATTTAAGAAATTTAAAGATTAAAATATAAAGAAAAACTTTAAAATGAAGGATAATAAAGTGAATAAATAAAAGAACCTTGAAATTTGATAATGAAAAAGAAAAATAGAATTACACAGCCAATTAATGAAAATTTCTCCACCAATTCTTGTCCACATCCACGTATCCCTGATGTGGTACACCCAAAAAAAATATTTTATAAAACAACCTTCACTAACACAATAAAAAGAAAAATTAGAGAAAAAAAAGAAAATATTCCAAAACCACTATTATAATTCCATCACAAAAATTCATAGAAGCAGCTCCAGGTCCAATGAAAAGATCACTGGGTGGGCTCCCTCCAATTTTAAAAATGATGGGAGACCACTAGTGATCCACCATCCAGAAAGATCTAAGAACCAATAATCCATTCTAATCCAGTTTAAAGTCATAGTGGACTAAAAACCTGTATATAAAAAAGCATATAGCTAAGATTCAACAAAATAAAATCAAGGACTTGAAACAGAAATTCAGTTGTAACTTTTATACAGAGCAGCCAGCTCATCATTTACCTCCACACTTTCCAAAATAAAATAAATAAGCGCCTCCCATGGTTACCTTCTAAAAAGAACAATACTTCCACACAAAACACCAGAAAAAGACCAGCACTTGAAGACCAAAGAATTTTAGGTTGAAGTCATAGAGGACCAAAACCTGCAAAAATAAATCAATACTAGGGTTCAAAAAAATTGAGAGAAGGGGTTGGAAACAGAAAATCTGGGTAAATATTGATAAAGAATCCAGACCATCAGTTACCCCCACGATTTGCGAAATCAAATCTAGAAGCCCCACCCTTGGATAAATTCTAACAAAAGAATTTTCCAACAAAAATCATCTCCCAAAAAAAAACCAAAACCATTAAAATTCTTGAAATTTCATTTTAACCTCATTCTGGAGGTACAATAAAACCAATAATCTTCATTTTTATCTTAATTTAATTTTAAATAAAATATCCATCTTCACTTGAATTTTTCTTCCATCTTCATTATACTAATAAAACCAGAGAGACTGATAAGAATTTGAAAAAATAAAAATATCCTGAAAAAAACATAGAAACCAATTTAAACAAAAGCATAAAAAATTAAGAAGTTTATCCTCATTTCAGAGGAATAAAATTCTTGATATCCCCAGGTTTAAAGTATTAAGTTGGCCTCTAATGCCTGAATTCCCTAAGCTCCTCTGCCAACTATGATATAAAAACATCAGACCTCCAAACAAATCTTCCATCCTTTTCCATAAACTTACTTTACCACCAATTTTAACCCCAGTTTCCAAAAAATCTGAACTGTTTGAACTTGAAGGAAAAGTCACAACATCTTTAATTTCTCTACAATTAGAATCCAAAATGACCTCCTCTATGTAAGGGAAATTCAAATTATTAATAATTTTCCCCTCCACCCTACAAAAACCTTCACCATTTGAGTGAAGCAGCTGAGAATTCACTGACTCTAACTTTAAATCATCCATAACAAAATTGTTTAGAAATTTCAAAATTTTAACCAAAACAGGACCTAGAACACTATAAGAATCACCTTCCTCAAAGCAACTATCACCTGATCTTTAGGGAACCAGCTTGGAATCATCTTCCTCCAACAGACATACATCCAGAACACAATCTTTGTGAAAATACAAACTTCTAATAGTGAGATGCTTGCCACTACTTCAATTCTCTGAACTTGAAATCACCAATTGAGAACCTTTTGTATGAAGATCCAAATCATCCAGTGATGAATTACTCTGATAATCAATATGTTTCACCAGAATAGAGTCCATAACATCAAAGTAAAAATCATGCTCCAAGCGTACATCTTCTGATATTGAAGGAGCCACCTGAAAATAATCTTCCTCTAGGATCAATAAATTCAAGATAGAATCTTACTTCCCGTCACAAAATCTAACAGAAACATCCACCACAGATTCCTTCTCAACATTTCAAAACACCTGATCATGATCAGCCATTTTTCCCCCCACATAATCCATCTAAATTTGAGAAAACACACTGATCTCCTAGTGCATACATCTCGAAAAAATCCAGTGAAAAACATTACTGAGATCCCATGGCATCCTCTTTAAAATAAAAATTACTTTCAAAAAATCATTAGAATCACCATCTCATAAATTAATGGCTCCAACACCTCCCCAAAAGCTGAATTTTCCACCACAGTCATCTGAACCTCTCCATCCAACAGAATTTCCTCTCATAATCTCACATCACTATCCATCATACCATCCAAATATTCCAGAGTAACCTTCTTCAAAAAAGCTGTAGCAGGAATCCTACTTTCTCCATTTGGAAGGTTTTTCATCATATCAGCCTTTAAATGGATATCTAGAACCTCCACCTTAACGTCCTCACCCATGGCACTCCAAAATACATAGTTGTCCCCATATTCATGTGGTAATATTTCATTATACACCAGATAATCCAGAGCCTCCCCAAATTCCTCCATAAATTTCCCATACTGAAAGAGAGAAGTTACACCACCTTCCAATTCCTATTTCCTAGAAATCCCATGAAGATCAACTATTGAGAAATAAGTGGGCCACCTTTTTATCATATCCATATTCAAATTTCCCCAATCCTTATTCATATATCCTACCATACCAGTGACCTCCTTCTCCACCTCCCTATTGCAAATGAAAAAGATCACTTGCCTAACCGTATCCAAAAGTGAGGCCCCATCAATCTCATCAGAAAACTCAAACCTAGCCAAAAGCCTTCTTGCATCCACCCCCAAAAACCTTGAAAAATTATAGAAATTTCCACTACACCCTCCAATATCCACCAAAAATAGCTGATGTCCCCCCCTATATACTTAGAGACCCAGGAGGGACTAAATCCAACAGAAGAGAATTTTCCTGTACCAACCACAAAGAGATATAGCACCAAAACCCAAAATCCACCAAGTTTTAACAAAATACACCACCAAAGAGCCAACCAAATACAACAAAGACTCCAAAGAACTATCTGGTTGTACTCCACGTTGGGTTCCAGAAATGTAGACACTCCTATAGTACTTGCTGTAGGCCTTGACCAAGGGAGTTGGAGAAAACCCAAAAAGAAAAAAACAATGTCCCTTTAGAAAAATATAATTGAGATTTACTTGCTGGTTAAATTGAGTCTTTTTAGATAAAGCTATTTTCCAACAAACTTGACTTCTTGATGAGAGAAGAAAGTAGTCCCTAGAAAGACTACCAGACAAAAGAACTTAAATGTAGACCAATGGCCACACAAGAGAAATCAATAATACTTGATGTAGGTTTTAAATCTACACCGGAGGCAGCAATAATAATTGATAGAGCTTGCAAGACTATACCAGAGAAACAGTGACAAGAGTTTAGATCAAGTAAGAACTAAACTTTTCACAACCCAGCCAACCAAACACAAAGAGTGAAGCCAGAGATCCAGATATCACAGATGTTATATTATCTCTTCTAACTTACTTAAACTATTTCACACATAGACCTCCTAACCAGATCCCTAGCTTGATCCAGCTCTCCCAGCTATTTATATGCATAAAATTTTCTCTAGAGATATTCCTGCTTGCAGGCAGGCAGGCTTCCCATCTTAGGAAAGGCCCCACTGATTCAGGAGGTCCATCTGTCTTAGTAAAGGCCCCATTGAGGCAGGCAGGCCTCCCATAGGTGGGAAGCCACTTCTAGGTCTGTAAACTCCCAAAAACAACCAAAAAACCTCTAAAACCACAAAACTACACAACTACTCATAAAAAACAGCTAATCACACATAACACAGTCCAAAATAATGAGAAAAGATATGATAAATAAACTGAGACATAATAAGTGACCCTAACTTAAGCCTAAAAAAATACAACTAACCACATAAATAATAACAAAACACCAATACTAAGCACCATTACCCCAACTTAACCCTACATACTAAATACTTCCAAATACACATTCCAAAGGCCTATTCATCTTTGAATCACCACACTGGTTTCAATTGGAAAGCCTATAATAGTTGCTTTCTCTAAATAGATTAACTTTATTTGAGACCCAGAATCTACCAGGGCCTTCACCTCTACCATAAAAAATACCATTAAATACCCTAAAGGAGCAGAAAAATAATTTTTCACTTCCTCTCCAAGCTTTTCCACATTTTCACATATATACTCTACCTTTCTAACTAATACCCTTCTCCTTTAAGATTCTTCTTTTACTTCTCTTAAAAGGCAGGACTAATCATAAATAAGTCGCCTGAAGATAAAGGAAACTGGAGTTGATTCACTCTCCCCAAAACTGTCTCCATAGAATTTTCTTGACCAGATACAACTAGCCTTTCATATTTAATTTTAGATTTGACAGCCTTGGCCCTGGGAACCTCTTCAGGATCCAAATTTCCATCTTCACCTACCATTATAACATCATAATCTACTATAACCCTATCTCTATCATTATTTTAGTTCATCAATCCAGATTGATGATTGGTTCTCCTTACCCCTTCCATAGGAGAAGAACCAGCAAAACTTAGTCTGGGAAGAGACGCTGTAGACAATCCTATAGAAATAGCTATAGGCCTTGACCAAGGGAGTTGGAGAAAACCCTGAGAGAAAATCCTCTGTCCCTTTAGTAAAATAAAGTGAGATTTACCTGCTACAGTAAATTGGTTCCTGTTTGCTAAAGCCCCTTTTCCAACAAACTTGACTGCCTGATCAGCCAAGAAAGCAGACTCCAGACAGACTACCAAACCAAAGAACTAAAATGTAGACCAATTTCCACAACATAAAAAGCAATGATACTTGATCTAGGTTGCAAATCCACACCAGAGACAGCAATAATACTTGATATAGCATGCAAGACTATACCAGAGAAACCAGTTTCCAAGTTAAGTTAAATGAAGAACTCACCTTGCAACAAATACATCCAATTGTGGCCAAAAACTGTGAAAACTAAGTGAGGAACAATGATATCACCTCTGGATGGTTTTATGATAATTGAAGTTTCCCCAAACTGTCTTATTCACTATGTACATACAGACCACTATCTAAAATCCTATGCACACCATCAAAATTTGTCTTCTTGAGAACCAAATTGCATAAAACCCCTCTAGAAATTCTTCCGAGCCTTCTAACACTGAGGGAGGCAGGCCAACTGCCAGAGGCGGCCAGATGGCCTTGAAGCCAGAAAACCACTGAAAACCTCCAAAAATACCCAAAATACTTAGAAAAATCTAATAAAACTACTAAAACCTTTAAAACACATAATTAGGCTATAACAGCATTGTAACATAAAATTTAGAGAAAAATAAGCTCATTATTATGGTACTAAGAACATAAACCTAATACTTAAGGTTAGCCCATAAAACAAAAAATAAAATTAAACAGCTATATTTTTAAATGAAGAATGAGAATTTATCCCCTTAATACTTAAAATCTGAAAAATGTCACTGGGATATAAAATATAGAGAAAAATGGGGGCTATCCAATGGTAGTATCTAGATCACTTCAGTCTCAATATTTGCTGAATAAATCCAGAAAAACACACAATTATTAAATAATGTCATTTAAGACATATCAAAACAACGCCAAATAGACCAAAAAAGGGCTCCCCCAATGTTGGAAGACAACAATGCTATTGGGACATCTTCCTCAGAATCAGATTTGTCATCCAAAGGAATAAGGTCACCATTCAAATCAAATCTTCTATAACTAAGAGGCCCCATATCCCCCATTTCTTTCCACATTTTTTAAATTGTGTCCTTGGTGTAAGGTTTCTTTTCAATCTTTTTAATTTTGGCCTTTCCTGGTTTAGCCCTAAGTTGGCTCTGAATGCTACTTTTAGCTATAGTAGCAGCTGCTCTTCTAGCAGAATAAACATCATATTCAACAATCATACATTTTCCAACCACCCTAGAAACTGTTCCCAGCTCTAATCCACCATACAAAGTTATAAAAGTGGCCTTATTGACCTCATTTTCATTACCATTATCTAATTTTCTACCATCTGTACCACCATTTTTTACCACCTTTAGATTATCCTCATCATCACCGGTTAATTCTTTAAATCTGACTTGCCCTTCAGCCATTTGATTCCTCCTAACAAAATCCAAAGGTGCTTGTCTGTTGCTGGGTTTAATAAAAGATCTATCTGCAAATTTATAAGCCTTTCCTTAAAATTTCACTCTACCAGCCTGCAAGTCCTTACCAAAAAATAACAAACTTCTGCTTTGTGCCCCCTCTTATTATAATATGAGCACAACTTAGGTTTCCACATCCAACTCTATGACCATTTCCACAATTACCATTAATATTACTACCACCATTAGCATTTTCATTTAAAAATTTACCATTGCCATTAAAGCTATAGTTCCTTCTCTCATAACCCCTATATTGATAAGAAGAAGAAGTAAAAGATGAAGCCACAGGCACTGAGTTTCTTAAACAAATATTTTGGTCTGCTTAGTTAATTCAGATAAATGATCCACCATTTTATTATCAAAATCCCCCTCAACATTAGCAAAAGGCTGACCAAGTGAGCCTTCTTTTCTTCTTGAGGCTTGATTATAATATCATTATTTTTTTCCAAACCTTCACTAACCTTTCTAACATATTGAATGCAGAACTCTTGATACTTGTGCAAATCATTAATTTTAAACAGGCCTGAATACTATTCTTTATTACCTCAAAAGCTGGTATTTTATGTTCTCCATTCATCATGCCCTTCATCTTGTTGTTCCTAGACAGTTCCTTCAAAACTTCCATTCTTATCTCCATACTAAATGCTGACCAAAACAAATCCTTTGTCTGATTCTCATGGACAATCTTGTCTATCAGAATTAGATTATCCAGCTCTTCTGTAAACTGCCTACATAGTTTCTTGAAGTCCACCAATGTATACCTGACTCCACACCTATAAACCATCTCTTTTGAAAATTTTAAACAGTACCACTTCTCATAACCTTTATTCTCAATAAACTCTAATTCCAAAATTCTATCAAAAATAAAGAAACTAACCTTCTTCACCATGTCCAAATGTTAAGCCCCATCAATAGCTGCATCAGCTGCATATTGATTTAAAAAACATTTAACTTCTTTCCCATTAAACTTAGGTCCATCCCTAGATACATTCCTGACTGAAGCACCAACAGGAAGAGATACACCAGATCCAGCATCAGATCACATCCAAAAGATATATAATATAAAACCGTTAAAAAAAGTTAAAAATTTGTTAAATAAGCCTCTTGTAGGCTAAGATAGTCCAGATATCAAGTAAAATCAATTAAAAGCCAGATAATTTAAACCATACAATGGGTGCCACCAATGTAAAAAGACTCTTAAAAATGCCTTGCTGTAAGAAGAACTCAAGGGATGTGGATTAAACAAAGTACAGCCTGTTCCTTTAAGTAAATAAAGATTTCACAAATCTCTAGGCTATAACCTCTACTTTATATAAAATGACCAATAAACAATTTTTTATTAACGGTGTTGAGAAGTAGAATCTGTTTTCTTTTTAATGAGATTGAAAAAGAAAACTTTGAAGCTTATTTATTAATTTGAATAAATGATTGAATAATATGTTTTTATGAAGCATTTTTTTATAATATTTAGTTGTTAAAATCATCTCACTGTCGAGGAGAACTTTAACATGGTACCCTATAAGTCAAAATTTATGATGATGAGTGAAATTAATAAATTTTTATGTAAAAATTTTATACATATAAGGGTATTACAATCTTTATAATTTAATAAATAATATAACTAATGATTGTTAAAATATATGTTGTTGTTGTTGGTTGTTGTATGATACAAGTTTTTGTTATCTGGCCCCCTTATTTAATTTTGAGTTTACATGCTTTATATGCATATTATGTCATGTGCCCTACTTTCCCTAACCGGAGCATTCCAGAGATTTTCCAGAGCTTGTGTCACCGGACGACCTACGCACAAGGCCGAGAATGTTCCTGCAAGTGAGATGAAAGGTTTAGATACTTCTTCGAATCACAGAAGAATGGTTTGAGGAAGTGATTCGAATATGACTCGAAGGAGGAACTACTGCTTCGAGTTATTTTTCAAGAAGGATTCTAATATAATTGAAAGGTAATATTAAAATTCTTAAGATCTCATGAAGGGTTGGAAACTCAACAATCAAAGATTTAGGATTTAGAAATGATTATTGAGAAAATAAAGAAAGATACAATAATAACGATTTTCACTTTAGAGTTTTACCACTATTAACTATAAATACGTTTTATAATTTAATTCTAAGGAATATCAAACCAAAAACCCAACCCTTTTTATATCATTTACTCCTCCTCACATTGACCTCATACCCATCAACTATTCCGCACACCACAAACCATTTAAAATATATACGTTACACCTGGACCCTCCTCACTAACATCCATTAACCCCTTAATCCTTCACTAACCATTCCGTCCATGCTCACTACCCCTTAATATCCCACAGACATTTCATAAACCTTTGAATGTACTATTATATTGATTATTGCGCTGTGCGTTGCTTATTGAGAAAAAGACTAAGACACACTATTGAGAAATTGACTAATTTAGATTTAGAGTTTAGACTACCGCAGTTGAATAGCGAGTACACAAAGGAAAGTTGCAGTTGCTATGGAAAATTGCTTTTTGCGCTTTGAGTATGGATTTGAGCCCCTTATTATTGATTTAATGAGCTGCTTTTGCCTCGAGTGTCATGTGGCGCGTGACAGATGCCCGGGTATAAGAACGCGAGCTCTGTTGAGCGTAAGAAATAATTCCCACACTAATTTTCTTTCCTCTTTATTTAATTTTTATTATTATTTTTAACTCACTATGACAGATTTCCCTACAGCGACTCCCACACCTCCACACCCTAAAGCCGATGGGGGTGTTGTTACACAACAATTTTTGAAGACTTGCACGGCCTGCGAGTCAATGGAGTATTTTTGCGTGGAGAGCACGGCAACACGAGGGCCTCGCCAGAAGAGCGAGTTTTGCCGATGGAGAAGGGTGGCGTGTGACGCCTTAGCAAAGAATGACGACATTGAGAGTCGGTTTACTAAGACAAAGTATTGGGTGATCCCCAAAATGAAGGAAGTAGTCAAGGACATTTGGGATGTGTCCATTGGGGACGATCAATCGGTGGGGGAGAATGAGGAGGAAGTTGAGGATGATGTGACAACCTGGGTGACTAGGGATGTGAGCAAGAGGAGGTCGACAAATTTATCGAGGAGGAAGAAGAAATTCCCATCTCAAGGAAAACCCCAAAAAAATAACAGGTGGTCATCGAAGATTACGAAGAGGAGAGGTAGGTGGCAGAGAAGGTCACTCCTAAATTATTTTTGGAGGTTGAACCAATCTTTGAAGTAAGTTCACTTTTTTATAATTCATAAATTTAATTACTGATGATCCTGTTTTAGAATTCAGACGTCATTATCGAAGTCCCTACGGCGGAAGCTTCAAATGTGGAAGCGACCCTTGTGGAACCCACTTCTGTGGAAGTGGCAGTGTCGGTGGAAGATAGGTTACCGACTGTTACCTTGAGGGAGGAAAACAAAGAAACCCTCAATCAAGTATGGTCGAAGAAGCCTTTTCAGGTTTGATGAGCAAAATTTATTGAAGACTTGAGCGGCGAGATTGATAAAATTGTTGATGCCGCTTCCTTCAACGTAGCCGAGGAGCTACTGGAACTTGGGGAATCAATTCCGGTAGGAGGGGGAGAGAATTTTGAAAAATGTAGAAAGGAGATAAGGGAAATTTTGGAGAAGATGAAGGGATTGGTTTGGGAGAAGATAAAAGAGAAAATTTAAAATGAAAAGAGAAAAGAAGAAAAAAGGAGTGTAGAAACAATTTGTATTTAGTTATTTTATTTTTTCATTTTATTTAGAATTTTATTATTTATTTTTTATAAGATTTGAATGAGAGAAGAAAGAAGAAGAAAAGAAAAAAATAGTTGATTGAAAAATTTTTTGTAAAGAAAATTTAATGAAAAGAAAAAAATTTGTTATTTAAGTTTGTTAATTGAAGATTTGAGGGATTTTAGTTATTTGAAAAAAGAAAAGAAAGAAAAGGAAAAGAAGAAATAAAAATTTTATAAGGATTTTGAAAGAAAGAAGTAATTTTTTTCGAAGAATTTAAAAGAGTGATTTAGAAGTTAAAGTGAAGTTCGAGAAAGATGGTCGTGTAATTTTCGTGAAGAATTTTGATAGTTCGAGGAAAAGAAAATTTTAAAGAAAGAATGTATATAGAAAATTGAGAAGAAAATTTTTTTTTATTTTAATTTGGTTTTATTTTATTTTATTTTATTCCTATTTTTACTTTATTTTATTTTAATTTAATTTTATTCTTATTTTATTTTAGTTTATTTTATTTTACTTTATTTTACTTTATTTTATTTTATTTTATTTTATTTTATTTTGTTTATTTTATTTTATTTTATTTTATTTTATTTTATTTTATTTTATTTTATTTTATTTTATTTTATTTTATTTTATTTTATTTTATTTTATTTTATTTTATTTTAATTTAATTTTAATTTAATTTTAATTTTTATTTTTATTTTTATTTTTATTTTTATTTTTATTTTTATTTTTATTTTTATTTTTATTTTTATTTTTATTTTTATTTTTATTTTTATTTTTATTTTTATTTTTATTTTTATTTTTATTTTTATTTTTATTTTTATTTTTATTTTTATTTTTATTTTTATTTTTATTTTTATTTTTATTTTTATTTTTATTTTTATTTTTATTTTTATTTTTATTTTTATTTTTATTTTTATTTTTATTTTTATTTTTATTTTTATTTTTATTTTTATTTTTATTTTTATTTTTATTTTTATTTTTATTTTTATTTTTATTTTTATTTTTATTTTTATTTTTATTTTTATTTTTATTTTTATTTTTATTTTTATTTTTATTTTTATTTTTATTTTTATTTTTATTTTTATTTTTATTTTTATTTTTATTTTTATTTTTATTTTTATTTTTATTTTTATTTTTATTTTTATTTTTATTTTTATTTTTATTTTTATTTTTATTTTTATTTTTATTTTTATTTTTATTTTTATTTTTATTTTTATTTTTATTTTTATTTTTATTTTTATTTTTATTTTTATTTTTATTTTTATTTTTATTTTTATTTTTATTTTTATTTTTATTTTTATTTTTATTTTTATTTTTATTTTTATTTTTATTTTTATTTTTATTTTTATTTTTATTTTTATTTTTATTTTTATTTTTATTTTTATTTTTATTTTTATTTTTATTTTTATTTTTATTTTTATTTTATTTTATTTTTATTTTTATTTTTTTTTTAAAGAAAGTTGAAAATTTTTGAAAAGAAAAAGAATAAAGAAGAAAACAAAAGAATTTTTTTTAGAAGTAAAGATGTTTTAGATTTTAAAAGAAAAAAAGAACAGAGAAGAAAGAAAGAAAAAAAAAAGTAAAAGAGAGTTTTAAGGTTTTGGTTTTAAAGGATATTTAAGATGAAAAGATTTTAGGAGTTCATGGGAGTTAGAAACATTGATGGCTGGTTCCCAGGATGTTTTGTCTGAGTCATCGAGGATGCCTTCCCATTCCACAAGGTATTGAAGTTTCCCCTTGCGCATTCTTAAATCAAGGATACGGCTTACTTCCCACTCTAGATGGTCTTCTACTTCGACCGGTTCTGGAGGAGGTTGGTTCTTGCTCGGGTAGGTTTCTCGAGCCAGTTCCAGGAGAGATACGTGAAAAACAAGGTGAATAGCCTGCCATTTAGGAGGTAGCTTGAGTCGAAATGCAGTTTTAAAGACTTCAGAGTCGATTTCAAATGGCCCCAAGCGTTTTTCAGCCAGTTTCTTTGATGGTCGAGTTGTTCAAATGTTTCGTGCGTCGAGCCATACCTTGTAGCCTGGTTTAAAAGAAGGAGCAGTTTGTCAATGTTTGTCGGCCTGTTCCTTGTACTTTGGAACCGCTAATTCCAAATTTGATTTAAGTTCCTCTTAGAGTCGTGATATGGTTTGAAGATAATGTTCCGCAGGATGATTAGTTCCTACATGGATTGAATTGAATCGAGGATGTCTTCCATAAACAGTTTCGAAAGGAGATTGTTGTGTCAAAGAATGAGTCGAGTTATTATAAGCAAATTAGGCCAATGGTAACCATGTGGTCCAATCGTCTTGTTGTTAACTGACATACATTCGAAGGTATTGTTCGAGGATTTGGTTGACCCTTTCTGTTTGCCCATCGGTTTCAGGATTATAGGCTGTGGAGAGGTTCCTCATGATATTGAGTTGTCGACACAGTTGAGTCCAGAATGTGGATACAAACAATGAGCCTCTATCTGAAATTATATCATTAGGTAAGCCGTGTTTGGAAAATACATATTCTAGAAACAATTTTGAAAAATCTTCTGCTGTAGCAGTAGTAGTGGTTTTAATAAAAATAGACATTTTTGAAAATCTATCTACTATTACTAATATAGTATCAAAATTATTAGAAAGAGGAAGTTGAGAAATAAAATCCATCGATAAAGATTCCCAAGGTTTAGAGGGAATAGGAAGTGGTTGAAGCAACCCATACTTCCGGTGACGTCCCGACGTGACAAGATATCTGGGACAATGCAGTTCTTACCTGGGCGATAGGAAATAGAAAATGGAAATTCAGACAGAAATTCAGCCCACCTGGCTTAACGCCTGGTTAACACTTTGGAAGACATACACCACGGGAAATCTAGGGGTGAATTGCTAGCAATCCCCTATATTGAAATTTAGAGTGTCCCTTAAATATGCCAGGTTTATGAATACTTTATAAACATAAGTAAATTAGAGTTAGATTTACATTTATTCTCAGATTGATTATAGACAAAATATCAACTGATTCCAAATTATGCACAAGTTGATCCTGCAGAACTTGATTTTGGTCCTCTGATGAGCACAAATTGAGCACAAATTTATCTAACCTAAGCTTATGCATATATATTAATTCAGGATACTTGCTCTATTAAATTTGATAATAAAATAAAATATTGATGAATTTATATAAAAAAATTATTATGTAAGATATTAAATTATAAATTAAAGCATCATAGGAGTGCACTTAATAGAACTTAATTATACTATGTGACACCTTAATACTGTATCACGCAGTTTGAAACATTAAAAACAAAATGAGTCATGATGGGCAATTAAATTGCTTGGACAGACACTTTCAAAATTAATACTGACCATAATACACAAGTATGAAACCTTGGCATCTATCCAATAAAAGATTTTCCTTCTGATAAATGGATTTTTCTCAGTTACTCGCTGCTAAAAAGTGTCCTTCTGAGGTTTGTCTGACCTTCAGGGGGGTAATTTGGCCACATCACACTACTTCTATTTCCATGATTGACCAAAACATTATCCTCATTCCCATCTAAAGAGTTGATCTCATCTGACTGTGGCTGATTGAAAGGGTCCACCACAAGTTTAGCCAAAATTTTGGTGAACATTTTTGTTGATGGATAGTAACTAACTGGTGCTTTCTGAAATTTTCCACCTCAAGTTGGGATAAACTTCAGGAAGATATATTTATTATGAATACCAAATTAACTGAAGAATACTTTTGCCCTAGCTACTCTGCATCAAAAAGTGTCCAACTGAGGTTTAGCCATAATTCAGGTAGACACTTTTGGAAAGGCACAGTCTGATGGGTTTAATATCTATATATGGCAATAAGTATCAGTTTTTTATCAACATGGAACTAGAATTAATTTAACATGGACAAAGTTTCCACTTGAAGTTTGGCCGAAATACAGGTGGAAATTTTAATGAGGATTACTTGATGAAATGAAGAAGACTTGCAATTACTTTCCATCATAAAATTTTCAAACTTAAGTTTATCAAAAATTGTGGTGATACTTTGGCCAGATCCAGTCATATGGGATCAACTCTCTATATGGCAATGAGAATCAATTTTTAGTCAATCATGGCATTAGAATTAATTTTATATGGAAAAACTTTCCACCTGATTTTTGGCCAAAAATAAGTTGGAAATGTTTATGAGGAATACTAGATTAACTAAAGAAGACTTGCACCCTACTACTGTCCATCATAAAAGTGTCCACCAGAAGAATTCTCAAACTTGTGGTTGACACCTTTGGCCTAGTCCAGCCATATGGGATCAATTCTGCATATGGAAATTAGGATTTAATTTGGTCAATCATGGTACTAGAAGTAATTTGATATAGATAAGGTTTCCAACTAAATATTGGAAAAAAGTCAGTTGAAAACTTCATTTAGTTTTTCAAAAAATCAAATTAAGTAAAATTTTATTCCTCATGATGCCCATTTTATCCAACACCTCTTCTGAGCCTTGAAAGTAGGCATTTAGCTTGAATTTTGAATTTCATATAAAATCCCTATTATTCAACCTATTTCTTTTTATCCCTTTTTTTCTTTTAGATATCAATAAATTTTATGTAAAACAAATCATTTTCAGAATTTTTTACCTGTATTTAATAAAATTATTAAAGGTTTAACATCACCCTGTAAGCATTTGGCACATGTTTTTTTGATATACTAATAAAAAAAATAATATACTGGTAACAAAAAATTGATCAAATGATAAAATATTAATAAAACAGAAAGATCAAATACCAGTGGATATGTTTTAAAAAAATACCAGTTGCACTGAAGAAGAGCTGCACCCTAGATACTCACCATCAAAAAAGTGTCGAGCACAAGTTTGGCCGAACTTGTGCTGGACACTTTTGGTCAGTTTCAGTCATATGAGATCAATTCTCGCTATGGCAATGAAAAAATTTTTTTGGATAAAAAACTTCACTAGAAGTAGTTTTACATAGCCAAATTTTCTACCTAGATTTCATCCAAACCACAGGTGCACAATTTTTTATCTTTGAAAAAAAGTCAATTTAGTACAATTTATCCCTGATGGCTCTCATTCGCTTCAACACCTCTACTGGCCTTTGATAGTAGGAATATTACTTGGATTTCTTTTTTCATATTTGATCCCTTTAACTTAATTTTTTATTCCCAATATTGCTTTTGGATACCAATTAATAATTTTTAAAATAAACTATTTTCATATTTTTATACATTTATTTAATAATATTATAAATGGCATAACATCACCTGGTATGCATTTGTCACATGAGTTTTTTCTATACTTATAAAATTAATAATATAATGGCGACCAAAAATTAATCAAATGATATTAATGAGTGAGGAAAAAATATAAAATACCAGTAGACATGTTTGTAAGAAATACTAGATGAACTGAAGAAAAATTCTACCCTAGCTACTCTCCATCATAAAAGTGTCCAGCACAAGTTTGGCCAAACTTGTGCTGGACACTTTGGTCAGGTGCAGTCAGATGGGAGCAATTCTCTCTATGGAAATGAAGATAAATTTTTGATATAAAATTAAACTAGAAGTAGTTTGATATGGCAAAATTTTCATGCTGAAGTTTTGGTAAAGTTCAAGTGGATTTTTTTTTATTTTTACAAAAAAGAAAATTTAGTGCAAGTTTAGCCCTGATTGTGCTAATTTAATTCAACATCTCTTTTTTCTGTTTATGGCAGGAATTTAACTTGGATTTTAATTTTCATCTTTGATTTCTTTTATTTTACTTTATTCCTCTCATATTGCTTTTGGATAGAAGTTTATTTTTTGTAAAATAAATCATTTTCATATTTTTTTACCTTTATTTAATAATATTATAAAAGGTGTAACATCACCCAGTATTCATTTGGCACACAATTTTTTGCTATACTGATAATATTAATAATTTAATGGTGACAAAAAATTAATAATTTGATAAATATGAGTGAGTCACAAAGATTTAATAACAGTGGAAATGTTTATAAGAAATTTCAGATGATTAAGAATGACTTGCACCCTGGCTACTCTTCATGATAAAAGTGTCCAGCACAAGTTTGGCCAAACTTGTGCTGGACACTTTTGGTTGCATGCCGTCAGACGCAATCAATTTTTTTTATAGAAATGAGACTGAATTATCACTCCATCATTGCACTGAAAGTAGTTTTATATAGACAAATTGTCCCCTGGAATATTTTCCAAACCTAAGGTAGACAATTTTTTCCTTTGATAAAAAGTAAATTTGATCCATGTTAATATATAATGGTGCCCATTTTTTCTGAAGCCTCTACTGGCTCATGATAGCAGAAATTAAACTTAAAATCTTTATTTCATGTTTGATCTGTTTAATTTTAATCTTACCCTTTTTTTACTCCTTTAGCTTTTAAATATCAATTTTATTTTGGTAAAACTGATAACTTTCTCATTTTTTTACATTTATTATATTATATTATTAAAGTTGTAAAATCATCCAGTGTACATTCATTACACATGTTTTGCTATACTAAAAACATTAATAATATAATGGTGACTAAAAAATAATCAAATAATAAATATGGATGACACAGAAAGATCAAATACCCATAGACATTTTTAAAATGAATATAATATTAACTGAAGAAGACTTGCACCCTAGCTACTCTCCATCATAAAAGTGTCCAGCACAATTTCATCTGAGTTTGTGCTGGTCACTTTTGGTTACTTGCAGTCAGATGGGATAAATTTACTCAATGGAAGTTAAAATGAAATTTTGCTCAATCATTGCACAAGAAGTGGCTTTATACTGCTATACTATCCTCCTGATTTTTTGGAAAACCTCAGGTGGACACTTTTATTAATTTTAAAAAAAAGAAAACATATTCCAAATCTAGAACTGGTGGTGCAAATTTGGTCTGAAAACTCAAATTATCTTTGATGGCAGAAATTTTATTTGAATGTTTGATGTCATATTTAATCACTTTTATTTTACTTTTTTATTCCTGTTTTTGCTTTAAAATATCAATTTATTTATTGTAAAACTAATACTTTTCATATTTTTTTTACTTTTATTTAATAAGATTATGAAAGATGTAGCATCTCCCAGTATGCATTTGGCTTATAATTTTTTTCAATACTAATATCATTAATATTATAATGGTGAAAAACAATGAATCAAATGATAAATATGAATGACACAGAAAGATCATATACAAGTGGATTTGTTTATAAGGAATACCTGATGAACTGAAGAAGACCTGCACCCTAGATACTCACCATCATAGAAGTGTCCAGCATAAGTTCGGCCGAACTTGTGCTGGACACTTTTGGTTGCATGAAGTCAGATGGGATAAATTTACTCTATGGAAATGAAATGACATTTTTCTCAATCATTGCACAATAAGTAGTTTGATATTGCCAAAATGTCCTCCTGATAATTTTTCAAAACTCATCAGGACACTTTCTTTGGTTTAAAAAAAAAGAAAATATAGTGCAAGTTTAGCCGTGGTGGTGCACATTTGATCTAACACCTCTTCTTGTTATTGATAGTGGGAATTTTCCTTAGATTTTTTTTTCTTATTTTATTCCTTTCATTTTACTTTTTTATTGCTCATATTGCTTTGGATATCAATTTTTAATTTTTAAAATAAATAATTTTCATACTCTTATACCTTTATTTAATAATATATGATTAAAGGTGGAACACCACCTGGTATGCATTTTTCACACAAGTTATTACTATAGTAATAACGTTAACAATATAATGATGACAAAAAATTAATCAAATGGTAAATTCAAATGACACAGAAAGATCGAATTCCAGTGGAAATGTTTATAAGAAATCCCTTTTGAGTTTAAGAAGATTTGCTGTATGCCTACTCTCAATTAAAAAAGTGTCCAGCACAAGTTCGGCCGAACTTGTGCTGGACACTTTTGGTTGCATGATTCATATGAGATAAATTCTCTCTATGGCAACAAAAATGATATTTCACTCAATTATTGAAGTAAAGAATGTTTAATATTGTAAAATTGTCCCCTGGAAGTCTGTCCAAACCTCAGATCAAACTTTTTTAGTTATACATAAAAGTAAGTTTAGACCAATTCTTGACCTAGGGGTCCCCATCTGTCCCAACACCACTTCTGGCTCTTGATAGTAGAAATTTTACTTGTATTTTTTATTTCCTATTTAATCCCATTTATTTTCATTTTACTTTTCTATTACTCTTTTTAATTGTAAATATCAATTTATTTTTTTAACTTTATATAATAATATTATTAAAATTGTAACATCACCATTTTTGCATTTGGCATGCAGGTTTTTGCTATACTAGAAACATTAATAATATATATGGTGACAAAAAATTAATTATAAGATAAATATGAATGATAAAAAAAGTTAAAAACCCAATAGAAATGTGAAAAACAAAAATCTGATGTACTGAGAAACACTTCCACCCCAGCTACTCTTTATCATAAAAATGTCCAGCACAAGTTTGGCCGAACTTGTGCTGGACACTTTTGTTCAGGTGCAGTCAGATGGACTCAATTCTCTCTGTGGAAATTAAATTAAAAAAAATGCTAAATAATTACATTAGAGGTAGTTTGGTACGGCTGAATTATCCACCTTGAGTTTTTCCAAACCTCAGGTGAAAAATTTTTTATCTTTAAAAAAAATTAAATTTTATCAAATTTAGCCCTGATGGCACCCATTTGTTTCAACACCTCTACTAGCTCTTGAAGGCAGGAATTTTTCTTGAATTTTTCTTTTTCATATTTGATCTCTTTTACTTTTCTTTTTTATCACTCATGTTACATTTGGATATTAATTAATAATTTTGGAAAAGAAATCATTTTCATATTTTTTAACATTTTTTAATAATATTATAAAAGGTGTAATATAACATGGCCTTCATTTGGCGCACAAGTTTTTTCTATACTAATAAAATTAATAATATTCTAACGACAAAAAATTAATCAGATAATAAAATATGAATAACACAGAAAGAAGAAATACCGTTTGACACGTTTTAAAAAAATAACAGTTGCACTGAAGAAGACCTGCACCCTAGCTACTCTCCATCATAAAAGTGTCCAGCACAAGTTTGTCCAAACTTGTGCTGGACACTTTTGGTCAGGTTCAGTCAGATGGGATCAATTCTCTCTATGGAAATGAAAAAAATTATTTGATAAGAAACTTCACTAGATTTAGTTTGATATAGCTGAATTATCCACCTAGAGTTCATCCAAACCACAGGTACACAATTTTTTATCTTTAAAAAACAATCAATTTAGTAAACTTTATCCCTGATGGCTCTCATTTGCTTCAACATCTCTACTGGCCTGTGATATTAGCAATAATACTTGGAGTTCGTTTTTCATATTTGATCGCTTTAACTTAATTTTTTATTTCTCATATTGCTTTTGGAAATCAATTAATAATTTTTAAAATAAATTATTTTAATATTTTTATACATTTTTTTAATAATATTATAAAATGTGTAACATCACTCAGTATGCATTTGGAACACGTTTTTTTGCTATACTTATATAATTAATAATATAATTAAGACAAAAAATTAATCAAACAATATGTATGAGTGAGGCACAAAGATAAAATACCAGTAGACATGTTTGTAAGAAATACCAGATGAACTGAAGAAAAATTCTACCACAGCCGCTCTCCATCATAGAAGTGTCCAGCACAAGTTCGGCCGAACTTGTGTTGGACACTTTTGGTCATGTGCAGTCAGATGGGATCAATTCTCTGTATGGAAAAATAAATTTTTTTTTATCAAATTTCACTAGAAGTAGTTTGGTTTAGCTGAATCATCCACCTGCTGTTCTGCCCAATATCAGGTGTATAATTTTTTATCTTTAAAGAAAAGGTCACTTATTAAAATTAAGCACAGATGGCTCCCATTTGCTTTAACACCTCTGCTGGCTCTTGATAGCAGGAATTTTACCAGTATTTTTTTCATATTTGAACTGTCGGTCAGTCGTCTAGAAGAGATAAGAAAAGAGGTAAGAAAGAGAGGAAGACAAGAAGTTAATAGTGATTGAGAAATAAAAGAAATAAAGTCAAATGAAATTATTTAGTTTATTGAAGAGAAAGCAACGACAAGTGATTTGAGAGGTGACACAAAATTGGTTTTATTAATATTAATATTGTTTCAAGTAAGGGTTCTGCGCGGCAAACACTTTAATTACTATCAGACTTAATGCAACCTTTTAATTGTTATATAGAATTTTTAATTAGATTGTAATACTAATAAAAATAATAATAAACGTGATAAAATTATATTTAAGTTTTTGAGTGTATAGTAAGTGATGAGCTACAGGGGATTATCCAAGGCCTTTTTATATGCAATGGGTCCTCTGAAGCACTACTATATTTGTAAATACAAGAATTATAATAGAATGAAACAAGAATATAAAAGAATAAGTGAAACATAACAATGTAGAGAAAAATATGAAACAAATAATTAAAAACCCCAATTAAGAATCCAATTTTCCCACAATTAATTCCCAAATCAGTAAGTAAAAATAGTGATTAACTTAACAAGCCTGGGACATAGGGACTATGAGAAAAATAAATCAAAACAAATTGTACAGTCTGATTTAAGGATTTTTAAGTGAAACAAAGAATATTGTTACGCAACAAAATATGTAATTAATCTCAATTTAGTGTAAATTAGTTAATTGTTTTTCCTGACACAATTAAGGGTCAAAAGAAGCGTCATTCATTTTTTTTAATATTATATGAAAGGTGTTATTAAATAAATAAATTTAAAATATTAATTTAATTATATTATAAGTCAATTTTACACTTATAATTATAATATATGTTTTTAATTAATTAAATATAAATATATAATTATTAAATACATAAAAATGCGCCATTATTTGTAGAATATAAAATATATCATGTTTAATTTAAATGTATAAAAATTTATATAAACAATAAAATTAATATAACACTTATATGTAATAAGATACTTATATAATTTTATTATGCAATAAAATATTAATTTATATACATTACATACAACTCTTACGCCCTATTTCAGGTCTTATAAGTTAACATATCACTTACTGGACTCCTGGAATAGCCTGGCTGACACTCCCTCACTCTAAAAAAAACAATAAAAAAAATGCTAAGATTTTACTTTTTTTACTTTTTCAACAGAGTAGGCAGATTTGAAATCCCCTTGCCAGGTATCCATGCATCATGTTCAGATGATTTGTTCTTATATCTCAATAAATATTCAGTACCTCTTTCAGAAGTGATAATTCTATCATTGAGAATTTCATCAATTTCTGCTGTTTCTGTGACTTCCTGAGGGTTTTTCTTAGGTCTTCTCCTTCTTTTGGAAAATAAGTCACAGTTGGAAGTATAAGGCTTAAGAAAAGAAATGGGAAAAACAGGATGTTTCCTATCATATGGAGAATACAATACAACTTCTACTGCATTATCACCAACCATTCTTTTAACAACAAAGGGTCCTACAAAAGGATCTTTTAACTTGTGGTTACCTTGTAAATTGAAATGGACAGTAGAGATCGACACTTCATCACCCTTGTTAAATGTGTATTCTTTATGGGATTCATCCCATCTTTTCTTTTCATATTCAAATGCTTTATCAATACAGCTCTGAGCATGTTTTCTGCATAGCTGTTGCATTTGCATGAAAGATTTTACACCAGGGTGTAGTTCCAACTTAGGTAATTTATTATTAAGAATCTGAGAAGGAGTATGTGGGACATAACCTAACCAAAGCTCAAAAGGCTTTTTCTCAGTGACAGAATGAACAGTGCTATTATATGCAAATTCAAGACCAGGCAATAGAGTGACCCAATCATGAGTAAATCTGTCATTGTCTTTATATTCTAAACCAAAGTCACAATACCTTCTAGTCATATCTTCCAGAGTTTGAATCATTCTTTCAGCTAGACCATCAGTCTGAGGATGGTGAGCTGTCGACAATTTTAACTCACAGCCACAAATATCCATCAAAGAGGTCCAAAACTCAGAAGTGAATTTTGGATCCCTATCACAGATAATGGCTTTTCGAAAACCAATAATATTAAACATGTAAGACCACCATAAGAAAGCTAATTCTTTGGTGGATACATCTTTGTGGGTTGGAATAAATTTGCACATTTTTGTGAATCTATCTACTATTACCCAACAAGAGTTAAAGCTGTCTTTACCTGCAACAGGAAGACCAGTGACAAAATCCATATTAATGATTTGCCAGGGAGCATTAGGTGCTTCAATATGTTGTAATAACCCTGCTCTTTTACCTGTTAACCTTTTAAATTTTTGGCAGGAATCACAAGATTCAACATATAATTTTGTGTCTTCAGACATATTAGCCCACCATGCAGTGTTTTTGATTCTAATCAATGTTTTTTTCAAGATCAAAATGACCAGCTAATATGTCATCATGACAAATTTTGAGGATAGTTTCTTTCATAGAAGGAGGAATTACAATTACATTAGTAAGCTTTCTTCTATAATCTATATAACCATCTTCAATAGAAAACTTTCCTTATTTAAAGCATTTTGATACTTTGCAGAAAGAGTTTTTATTAATGCTTGAATTGAAGCATTCTTAGGATCATTTAAGATAGTAACCAATTTATTTAAATCAGAATCCTTATCATATGAATCCAGTATTAATTGTAATAACTCCTCTTCTATATCAACTATAAATATACCATGGATATGAACAGTATCATCTTCAGGTACATAAGCAGGATTTGAGTCATTATTTGGCAGAGGCAATCTGGAGAGCATATCAACATTGGAGTGAAGTCAGTTACCAACTCAAATTTTTGGTCATCCAAATAGTAATGAAGCTTCTCAAGAGCCCAAACAACTGCTAAGCACTCCAATTGAGTGGCACCATATTTCAATTCACTATTTCTTAAGGTTCTTTAAATATAACAAATTATAACCTCTGAGGATTTATCATTTATAATTTGCTTCTGGTGAAGGGCAGCACCCAGACCAATAAAGCTAGCATCTATATATAGGACAAATGGCTTGTTAAAATCTGGAAGAGCCAATATAGGGGCTGTCATTAAGAAACTTTTTAATGTATTTAAAGCTTTTTGACAGTCATTATTCCAGAAAAAAGCAACATCTTTTCTGGTCAGTTTTGTAAGAGGCAAGGCTATGACCTGATAATTTTTAATATATTGTCTATAATAGCCACACATACCCAAAAAACTTTGGATTTCTCTTACAGAAGTTGGTGCTTTCACATTTTGAATGGCAGCAACTTTGTTTTGGTCTACACAAATTTGTAAGCCTGACACAACATGGCCAAGGACTTTCAAAGATTGAAAACCAAATCTACACTTTTTTAAGGATAAGGTCATATTGATTTCATCCATTTTTTGGAAAACTCTATTCAAGTGAATCATATGTTCATCAAAAGTTTTAGAAAAACAATGATTTCATCAATATAAACCATGAGCCATCCTTCAATTATTACTTGATGGAAAGTGTTATCCATGACTTTCTGGAAAACTGAAGGAGCATTTTTAGGGCCAAATGGCATCCTAACATACTTATATATTCCCATATGAGTAGCAATAAGCAAAAAAATTTAAGAATTTTTCTCAACTGGAACTTGATGATAACCTTTATTACCATCCAGAAAACTAATAAATTTTGCACCTTGCAAGGTAGCATGTATTGAATTAATTCTGGGTAAAGGATAGATATCATCAACAGTATAAGTGTTCAAAGCTCTGTAATCTCCACATAATCTAGCCTTATCTTTTTCATAAGAAATCAAGACTGGGGAGATGACACAATATTTGGGGGTGACATCCACTTTCTCAATGATATTCATTTTTAAAAATGTTTCAATATTATCTTCAATATCCTTTCTTTTTTTTGGAGAAGCAGGATATGGTTTTTTCTTAAGACTAGGAGGAATATCACTCAAGTTACAGGATAAGGTAATTTTCATCTCTTCCTGAACAATTCCCAAGACATGAGAACCATGAGCAAAAGCCATAGGGAAAGAGGTAATAGAGGCAACAATAGAATCTTTTTGTTCACTAGACAACTGATCACCAAAAGAAGCTGTATTTATTTCATTCAATAAATCATCCATTTCAGTTGTTGTTCTACCTTTACACTGGATCAGTGAGTTACAAGATTTCAACAAATGCCCAGAAGTTCTAGGAGAGGAAATTTTGAATTTCCTTTTCACATTTATTCCTAAGGTAAAGCAATTATTTGCTGGGTCCAGTTTCACACCAAACATGGTTAAAATATCATTTCCCATAATAAACCAATTACTTAAATTATCATTTTTCATGACAACAAACTCACAAATAGCTCTGACAAAACCACCATTATATTTGAAGAATACAGAGGTTTTGTATTTGCCAATAGGAAATAAGGTAGAACCATACCCCCTCCATTTTTCAGAAGTTATAGGTAATAATTTACTCAAATATTTTTATCCACTGAAGCCAAAGCTTTTTCAGACACTACACTTCCTCCAGCACCAGAATCAAGAACTACATCAACATTTTTACCATTAATGATAACAGGTGCCTTCAAAGGGGATATAGGTATAGAATTGTTAGTAATATCTTTAATTATCTCAGCATTTTCTACTGAAGATAAATCCAATACACATTCTTCAGATATATTATTTAAATAATGGACATCTTGTTCCAACATTAAAACATCTGTAACAGAATCATTTTCATAGGAGATATTACTTTCACATTCACTGGAAGAATTATTGACATCAAGTTCAACTTCATCAGTGTCTTCATTTTGTTCAACAAGATGAATTTTCTTGTCACAAACATGACCCTTCTGCCACGGTTTGTTACATTTATAACAATTATTTGTTGCATATTTTTTAGGTGCAACTGGGGCAGAGGGTTTACCAGATTTTTCTGGTAGCTTTGTAGAAGGTTTATTCTGATCATTATAAGATTTACCAAGGTAATTCTTTGGTTCATATCTATGGTTGAGTAGTGCCTCATTACAGATATTAATGAAAGAAGAATTTTCCCTTACATTTTCAGTTCTAGACACAATCAAATCTCTAAGAGAATTTGGTAATTTATACAAGATTTTATCTCTTCAAATATCATAATCCATCTTTGGATCAATTGCTCTTAGGATTTTTGTCAGTTTCATAAGAAAAACAATGGGCTTTTCAACAGAGGAGGATACATATCTAGTATTCTGATAAAGTCTTTGCTGAGCTAACCTGAATTTTGAACCACCAAACTGATTCTCAATCAAGGATTTCCAATCATTCCATGTATAATGATTGTTATCTAAAAGAACAGATTCATACCACATCAACGCTACATTGGAAAATAAAGAAATTAGCTTAGAAACAATTTCCTCATCAGGTAGTTTATAAGATCTCTTTAAATTATCAATTCTTTGGATAAAGTGTTGCCAATCAGAGGAAGAATCACCATCAAAGGTAGGATATTGGTCAAACTTAGGCCAATTTTTCTGACTACTAGGATGGTCCACTTTTTGTTTTGAATTATTCATCATTAATAATTCCTGAAGGTTAGCCAGGTGTTCAGAAATTTCATTATTTACAGAAACAGCTGGTGCATGACCATCACAAGATTTTTTGCTAGTAGCAAAAGATTTTACAGACTCATTGTCAGTTTGTTTAATGGTTGAAATATGAGGAAGAAAGGATGAACTTTGCTCAGGCTTTTTTCCTTTATTTTTATGCAGCTTATTGACAGCATTCTCATTCAATTCATTATTGATGGTTAAGGATGAGAATTTTATCTGCAGTTCAGACACATAGTTTCTTATTCTTGGAATTTCAGACATCTGGTCATTTACTTTTGCAAGAGATAGAACATTTCTGTCCTCAGAAACTGAGTGTTTGGCACTTAGTGCATGGAAATCATTTCTTAGCTTTTTAAACTCATTTTGCAGAGATTTTATTTCATTTCTTAATGAATAATTTTCTTCAATAAGGGGTTTCAATTCACTCAAGGTCTTATGTAGACTGATATTTCTATCTGAGATAGCTCTATGGTCACTTCTTATTTGTTTTTGTTGACTAAGAATAATATTCAAGGTTTCTTTGATTTTTAAATATGCTGTATCTTGTACAGAAGAACTCACTTTACATTTCAAGTGTAAATTATTTAATCTATCATTTTCATGGATTAACACATCTCTCAAATGTTTGTCTTTCACAACATTTAATCAAGGGTATCTTTCAATATTTCCTCAGAAGTTCTTTCAATTAAGGTATAGATTTCAGGGGGAACAGAATCATTTTTAATTGCAAGAGAAGGATTAATTAAAGAAATAGAAGTTAAATGTAAAGGTTCATCAAATGACAATTTGTTAATTACATCAATAGGGCTACTAGTTACAGGAAGCTGTCTTTTAACAGGTTTAACTGTTCTTTCACCATGTTCAATAATATTACCTGCAGAGGAAGTTTTTTTAGAAAACATAACCAAGTGACTATCAACCAAATTACTTACCATTGCAGAGGAGGAAACTTCCCCTGAGACTGGGTTTGGGATTGTGCTTGGGCCTTCTTTCTCCTGCCTTGTTGGTAGGGATGAGGAGGTGGATGGAAATTGGGTGTTCTTTATGGGCCAGGCTGATGATGAGGAGGGTGTTGCACATTCTGTTGGTAGTTAATCATTAGATAATCCCATTTCCATTGCTCTACTTCCATAGTATTTGGATTTTGGATGGTTGAGATGGGTGACTGTGAAGGTTGAGCCTGAAACTGAGGCTTATTGGGAGGCAACTGAGGAGGTGCCTGGGCCTGATTCTGGTTCCTGAGTTCTTGAACCTGATCCCACTAGGTGTCTACTTTTGCTTTGTACCTCATATTTTCTGTCTTCAGCTCTTTTATATGGCTGGACAGGTTGCTGATTTGTTGTGGTAGAGGAAGCTTTTTTATTTTGAATCATTTTGGAAGACCTTCTTGAGGTACTAGAGGCTTTACTTCCTTCTGTTGTGCTGGGGGAAGGGGTTTGGTTTGTTTACATCTCCTGTCATTTCCACATCCTGAATTATATGAATTTTTTGTGTTAGCATAAGATTTTTTATGTCCAACTTTAGAAGAACTCACAGTATCAGCATCATAGTCAATTTCAATTTCATCCACTTGCATGTTATCCATTTTTTCAGCCAAATAGTTGGACATAATAGTGGGAAGATTAATTAACTTTTTTAAAAAAAATAATAAAAGTTAGTTAATAATCGCTCCAAAAATAAATAAAAAAATTTTATTAATTAAATTATAAAAAAAATTTTTTTTTTTAATATAAAGTAATAATTATAAAAAATTAATTAATAAAATAGATTGCAAGGTTAAATTGGGAACAAACAATCAAGTTAATTCAACCAATTAATTACCAATATTAAATATGGCAATATATTTGGGACTAAGCACAAAGTACTTTTAAGTCAACCAAAATTAACAATAATTAATAATAAAAAAATTAATTTAAAAATTCAATTTGTATTAATAATAATGTCAATTCTTCTAGGACTAAGAGGATTTAACACACTATAATGGTCAACCAGGAAAAAAAAATTTATAATTGAACACTTACACTCAGTGAATCAGCAGTTAAGCCACAATCACTGTTATTGCAGTAAAAATATAGTAATATGAGTGAGAGGTGCAAAGGAGAACTTACTATAGTGATCAAAAAATCACTTCAAAATAATATAAGAATTAAAATAATATAAACCTAAGAAATCGAACCCAAGTTTGAAACACGGTCGCGGAAAAAGTTTCTTTTTTGCTAGGTGGTCCGTGCGTTTGTCGTTCGCCGCCAGGCTCGATCATCGTTGTCGTTTGGAAAGGTCCCCAGTTGTTGGTCAGTCGTCTAGAAGAGATAAGAAAAGAGGGAAGAAAGAGAGGAAGACAAGAAGGTAATAGTGATTGAGAAATAAAAGAAATAAAGTCAAATGAAATTATTTAGTTTATTGAAGAGAAAGCAACGACAAGTGATTTGAGAGGTGACACAAAATTGGTTTTATTAATATTAATATTATTTCAAGTAAGGGTTCTGCGCGGCAAACACTTTAATTACTATCAGACTTAAGGCAACCTTTTAATTGTTATATAGAATTTTTAATTAGATTGTAATACTAATAAAAATAATAATTAAATGTGATAAAATTATATTTAAGTTGTTGAGTGTATAGTAAGTGATGAGCTACAGGGGATTATCCAAGGCCTTTTTATAGGCAATGGGTCCTCTGAAGTGCTACTTTATTTGTAAATACAAGAATTATAATAGAATGAAAAAAGAATATAAAAGAATAAGTGAAACATAACAATGTAGAGAAAAATATGAAACAAATAATTAAAAACCCCAATTAAGAATCCAATTTTCCCACAATTAATTCCCAAATCAGTAAGTAAAAATAGTAAATAACTAAACAAGCCTGGGACATAGGGACTATGAGAAAAATAATTCAAAACAGATTGTACAGTCTGATTTAAGGATTTTTAAGTGAAACAAAGAATATTGTTACGCAACAAAATATGTAATTAATCTCAATTTAGTTTAAATTAATCAATTGTTTTTCCTGACACAATTAAGGGTCAAAAGAAGCGTCATTAATTATTTTTTAATATTATATGAAAGGTGTTATTTAATATATAAATTTAAATAATTAATTTAATTATATTATAAGTCAATTTTACACTTATAATTATAATATATGTTTTTAATTAATTAAATATAAATTTATAACTATTAAATACATAAAAACGCGCCATTATTTGTAGAATATAAAATATATCATGTTTAATTTAAATGTATAAAAATTTATATAAACAATAAAATTAATATAACACTTATATGTAATAAGATACTTATATAATTTTATTATGCAATAAAATATTAATTTATATACATTACATACAATTCTTACGCCCTCTTTCAGGTCTTATAAGTTAACATATCATTCACTGGACTCCTGGAATAGCCTGGCTGACATGAACTCTTTGACTTTTATTTTACTCTTTTATTCCTCTTTTTACTTTTAAATTTCTATTTAATTTTTGTAAAACTAATCCTTTCCATATTTATTTACGTCTATTTTAAAAAATTATTGAAGGTATAACTTCAAATGGTATGCATTTGGCACACAAGATTTTGCTATACTAATAACATTAATAATATATTGGTGATAAAATATTAATCGGATGATAAATATGAAAGATACAGACTGATAAAATACCAGTAGACATGTTTATGAGACATACAAGATGAAGGAACTGAAGAAAATTTCCACCCAAGCTACTCTCCATCATAAAAGTGTCCAGCACAAGTTTGGCAAAACTTGTGCTGGACACTTTTAGTCACGTGCAGTCAGATGGGATCAATTCTCTATATGGCAACAAAAAAACATTTTTTTATTAAATGTCACTACAAGTAGTTTTGTTTAGCTGAATCATCCACCTGTTGTTCTTCCCAACCTCAGGTGTATAATTTTTTATCTTTAAAAAAAAGTTCACTTATTACAATTTAGCCCTGATGGCTCCCATTTTTTTCAACACTTCTACTGGCTCTTGAGAGCAAGAATTTTACTAGTATTTTGTTTTTCATAATTGATCTCTTTGAGATTAATTTCACCTTTTTATCCCTCATATTGCTTTTTTATATCAATTTATTTTTTGTAAAACAAATTATTTTCATATTTTTTCACCTTTATTTAATAATATTATAAATGGTGTAACATCACCTGGTATGCATTTGGCACACAATTTTTTGCTATACTTATAATATTAAAACATAATGGTGACAAAAAATCAATCAAATGATAAATATGAGTGAGGCACAAAGATCAAATACCAGTGGACATGTTTATAAGAAATACCAGATGAACTGAAGAAAAATTCCACCCTAGCTAACCTCCATCATAAAAGTGTCCAGCACAAGTTTGGCCGAACTTGTGCTGGACACTTTTGGTCACATGCAGTCTGATGTGATCAATTCTCTCTATTGCAATGAAAATGAATTTTTCTTCAATAATTGCACTAGAAGTTGTTTGATATGGCAAAATTGTCATCCTGAAGTTTTGGTAAAGCTCCAGTGGATTTTTTTTTACTTTTACAAAAAAGAAATTATAGTCCAAGTTTAGTGCCACTGGTGGGTGTTCACCCCATCATGTCTACTTGCTCTTGATGGGAGGAATTTCACTTTAATTTTTTATTTCATATTTGATCCCTTTAATTTTACCTTTTTATCCCTCATATTGCTTTTGGATATCAATTTATTTTTTGTAAAAGAAATCATTTTCATATTTTTTTACCTTTATTTAATAATATTATAAAAGGTGTAACATCACCCGGTATGCATTTGGCACACGAGTTTTTGCTATACTTATAATATTAATAACATAATGGTTACAAAAATCAATCAAATGTAAAATATGAGTGAGGCACAAAGGTCAAATACCAATTAATCAATAGTTCTTTTTAATATTATAAATTTTTTGATTAAATAAAATGGTAATAATGAATTATATTTTTCATCCACAATTCGACTCTAATGATTCCCACTGCACAAAAAGGATTCACTTGGTCCTTTCTTTACTGCTTGTGCATATATTTTATTGCCCACAGTACTACAATTTTTTGTAGTGATTATCCCACATCTGATTCAGGAATATTTTCAAACAATATAAGTTTTTTTTACAAAAGACCTTATCATATCCAATATCCCACAAAAAATACAACCTGTTTTTGTATTAAAACCCATTAATTATTAAGAAATTGTTAAAATAATTAGATTAGACCCTGGCACAGCTAGATCCATACCAACCAACCTAAAGTCTTTTCAATATTGAAAACAATTAAATAAAATTATGATATCATACTAAATTATGGGCACCAACCATAATTCAGCACTTCTCATTTGCTCTGCTACAAAATGAGTGCATGTAGCATTTTTCCAATGTCGGACTGTTTTTCTTCCTTCCCTCACACCTTTAGTCCAGAATGAAAATTTAGTATGAGTTTTGGTCAAAATGGTTTGCCAGTGTTATCTGTATGCAATATGAATTAATATTGCATATTTCTATTTATGCATAAAATATACTTGTTAAGCATCATTTTTTTGCATTTTTCAATCATTATGCATATTTATGCATATTCATATGAATATTCATTATACAGATTTATATGCATATTAATATATTTTATTCATATACGTATATGCACCTTTTTTTTGCATATTCAATATGCATATTTTTAATGCATATTCAATATGCATATTTTTATGCATATTCAATATGCATATTTTTATGCATATTTTTATGCATATTCAATATGCATATTTTTTATGCATAATCACTATGCATATTTTTTATGCATTTTTTTATGCATATTTTTTATGCATATTTATTCTTCATAGTTATTATGCATACACTTTGGATAGGCAATTCACATCAATTTTTAGCATGCAATAAGTATCCACCATGCAAATTCAAATGCATATGCATCTATATCATACACGCAACATATATTCAAGTATAATATTTGAATATTAAGGTATGCTAAGTGATGTTGTTCAACCTTTTGCCAAACCTGAGATTAACTGATGTTCAATGTGGTTCTTAAGCTCTGCTCAAGGAGGGATTGTTCTGGATTCAATCTGTGACAGTTTATTTTTTCAATGTTTTTTCATCAGATTTAAAAACATCTTTCTGACAGTTTCAGGATGGTTTCCCAACAGTTTCCAAACAAATTCCTAATAGTTTCAAAAAGAGGGAACTGCTAGCAGTTCACCCCCAGATTTCCCGTGGTGATACAGTATTTCAAAGCATTATGGTCTGTTAAAATTTGAAATGGACTATCTAAGCTGAGAAGAAAAGAGCGCCATTTTTTAAGACAATGAATAATAGCTAAAAGCTCTTTGTCATGAATTTCATAATTTAATTCTGCTGCAATGAGTTTGCGTGACTCAAAAGCAACAGGATGAAACAGTTTTGTTTCCGGATTCAATTGAGAAATGACCCCTGTGATAGCATAATTGCTCGCATCCGTCTCGACTATTGTCGAAGCAGTAGGATTAAAGTGTCGAAGAATTGGAGCTGTGGTGAATGCCGTCTTCAATGCTTCAAATTCCTTTTGTGCTGTAGAAGTAAAAACAAAAGGAATATCTTTTCTAAGAAGAGAAGTAAGATTGGAAATAGTTTTAGAGTAATCTTTAATAAATCTTCTATAGAAATTTGCAAAACCCAAAAATCCCTGGAGGGATCTATTGGATTTGGGCTCAGGCCATTCCAGGACTTTTTGGACTTTTTTGTTGTCCATGACTAAACCATCAGTGGATAATGTAAAACCCAAAAAATCAATAGATTTAAGATGGAATTTGCATTTATTATGCTTGGCGTAGAGACCGTGATCTCGAAGTCGATTTAGAACCTGTCGAACATGATGAATGTGTTCATCTAGTGTCTTCGAGAAAATTAAAATATCATCTAAATAGACGACAACAAATTGTTTGACAACATCTTGAAAGATTTCATTGACAAAAGTTTGAAAAGTAGATGGTGCATTACACAATCCAAAAGGCATAACTAAATATTCAAAACTACCAAATCTAGTGCGCATTGCAGTCAGTGGTTCATGACCTTCGGCAATGCGAATAAGATTGTAAGCGCCTCTAAGATCAATTTTAGAAAAGAAATTAGCACCATTAAAAAGGGTAAGAAGCAATGACATAGGAGGAACAGGATATGCATTCTTCTTAGTGACTGTGTTGAGCTTTCTATAGTCAACACACAACCTAAGACTACCATCCTTCTTTTTTACAAAGAGGAAAGGGGAGCCGGTTGGAGATTTACTGGCTCTGATGAAACCTTTGGCTACATTCTCTGCAATGTAGTCTCGAAGAACTTGGGATTCGTCCTTCAACAAGGAATAGAAAGGACCTGCCAGAGGTACTGGACCTACTAACTCTATCTGATGGTTGTAGGGTCGATGAGGTGGTAACTTTTTGGCCTTGCGGATTGAAAAAACATCAAGGAAATCATGATAGATTTCTAGTAGAGTCAATTTAATGGCTTCAACGTCGATTTGGTCATCCTCATCATCTTCAAGAGAATCTGTTGAAGGAAGACCAGAATTGAGAGAGCATAAATCAATTACTTCAAGGCAATTTAAATCCTCTTCGAGTGAAGTCATCTAGCTAGAAGGGTTAGCCAATTGCTCATTTAAAGAAAGATCAGATGGTTGCAAGTGATCTGGCAGATATTTGTCCTCTAGCAGGACATTGTCAGGTGGGTTGTTTAATTCCCTATTGACATTCATTGAAGAATCAGAAATATACTTAGTCCGTGGGGTGATCAATCCCCGTGTCCAATCAATTTCAGGATTCCAATGCATTAAAAAGTCATGGCCAAGAATGGTATCTTCCATCCTTGGGGCGTCCAAGACTGATAATTCCCACTCGAAGGGGGGGGAATTCGGAAAGTTGAAAACCCATAAAACTTTCTTACTGACCCAATATCTGGGTTCCTCTGATTTGACCAAATAAATTGGAGTTTGATCAATATCTGTAAATTTCAGCTGTAACTTCTCAGCAAAAGATAAACTGACAAAAGAAATTGAAGCTCCAGAGTCCATAAGACAACTGAAGGGGATATCCTCCTTAAAAAGAATGAATCTCAAGTGATTTAAGGCAACTCCAGTCATTAAGACTTTGAGGTTCTGTGCGCAGGGAGAGATAAGATAGTTTGCTTTGCACACAAGTAAACTATCTACTAGTTTTTGAATTCGAACTAGTACCTTCTCTTTCCTTCAATTTTACACAATCTTCCAGCTTGTGTTTACCCCCACAATACATACATAACCCATTATCTGCTCGCCTCTTCCTCTCAGCTTCTTTAAGTTCCCCTTTAGGATCCAGTACTTTGCTGATATCACCTGGGGTCAAGCTTTTTGGTTGAGGTTTGTCCTTTCCTTGTTGGTTTTGGATTGAGTCGAGGAGGATTGAGTTGTTCGTGGGTGAGAAGAAGGTCCCGACTTAAAATTTAGGCCTTGAGATTTGTTGGAGTATCGACGATATTGCAGTCGTCCTTGGTAAACACCATTGAGTTTGAGGGTTCGATCCATTAAATCTTTTAAAGTAGTCATCTTCTGACCGTAGAGCTTTAACTGATCCAGAATCCTCAAAGTAAGTCCTTTATTGAAATGATACTTAAGGGAAGCATCATTCCAACCTACTCGAGTTTGAAGCGCTCTGAAGTTTTAGATATATTCAGAGGCTTTCCCATTATCACTCATGCGAAGAAAATCAAGTTCAATTTCTGCGTTGTCAGTTTCATTAGGGTCACCAAACAAAGTGAAGAGTTGGTCTGCGAACTTTTCCCAGCTATTAATAAGTTCGAAGAGAGCATGAGGAGATAAGGTTCAAACCATCTTGCTGATTTTCGGGCCAGGAATGAAGAAGCATAAACAACTTTCAATCAGTCATTATGGAACAGGAGCTTGCAGGTTTTCAAGAAGGGTCGCAATCTGTCTGGATGTTCTCCATCAAATTTATCAGGATATTTCATAGGAGTTTTAAATTTAGATCCCTCTGAAGACGTTGAATTTGAAAGGCTCTTCATGAAAAGTCTCATGAAATCTTCCAGAGAATTCGATGGTCCAGGCTCTAAAGGTTGACCAGAAGGGTGATTAGCAGGGCAGATGGTTCTTTGTGCATTGTATCCTCTCCTTCTTCATCATCACTAGAATCATCAAACTCTTGTGGGATGTCTTCTACAGATTAGACTGAATGTTGCCCTTCCCTAAGGTAGAGTGGCTACAAGGAGTGAGTGCGGGACACAGGCCCTGTGGCTGTTGGCCTGCCTCTGGCGCGAGCTCTAGTAGTAGCGCCTGTAGGAGGAGTGCATTGAACAGGTGCCATTTAAAGGATTTAGAGAAAACACCTGAAAAGGGACGTAGTAAGGCAAAGAATGAGAACTACCGAGAATTAAATTATACTGTCACCGGACGACCTACGCACAAGGTCAAGGATGTTCCTGCAAGTGAGATGAAAGTTTTAGATACTTCTTCGAAGCACAGAAGAATGCTTCGAGGAAGTGATTCGAATATGACTTGAAGGAAGAACTACTTCTTTGAGTTATGTTTGAGAAGGATTCTAATATAATTGAAAGGTAATATTAAAATTCTTAAGATCTCACAAAGGGTTTGAAACTCAAAAGTCAAAGATTTAGGATTTAGAAATGATTATTGAGAAAATAAAGAAAGATACAATAATAATGATTTTCACTTTAGAATTTTACCACTATTAACTATAAATACGTTTTATAATTTAATTCTAAGGAATATCGAACCAAAACCCAACCCTTTTTATATCCTTTACTCCTCCTCGCATTGACCTCATACCCATCAACTATTCCGCACACCACAAACCATTTAAAAGATATCCGTTACACCTGGACCCTCCTCACTAACATCCATTAACCCCTTAATCCTTCACTAACCATTCCGTCCATGCTCACTACCCCTTAATAACCCACAGACATTTCATAAACCTTTGAATGTACGATTATATTGATTATTGCGCTGTGCGTTGCTTATTGAGAAAAAGACTAAGACACACTATTGAGAAATTGACTAATTTAGATTTAGAGTTTAGACTACCACGGTTGAATAGCGAGTACACAAAGGAAAGTTGCAGTTGCTATGGAAAATTGCTTTCTACGCTTTGAGTATGGATTTGAGCCCCTCATTATTGATTTAATGAGCTGCTTTTGCCTCGAGTGTCACGTGGCGTGTGACAGCTTGTCCAGAGATCTCCAGAGTTTTTATGGAACTTGTACAGACTATCAGACTCAATTTGAACCTTTAAAATATAAAAAAAAATATCTAGAAATATTACAGATGATAGAGATAATTCTCTTTTATATTTAATTCTAGTTTTTTTAGTCTTCACAGCCCTATTCACCTTGTAAATGAATATCAAAGTTAAGTAAATTATAAAAAATCAAAAAAATCAAAAAAATTTTATGAAATTTTTAAAAATAGTAGATAAATCTTAAAAGTTCTAGTAAATTTCCCAAAGGTTTTTAAGACTCATGAATTTAATTTCCATTCATTTTTAAGCCTATAATTTTATTTCCTGCCTTGGAATTATTTTTTAAATCTTGACCCATAAAATTAACCCTTTTTAACCACTTTTTATACTTAATTTATTTAACATAACAATTTTAAAATTAGAATAGATTTCCCAATCTCAGTAATAATCCCCCTAAATTTGTTTTATAATAAATTTATGTGGCATACTCAAATTTTAACTACAACATCTGTTAAAGAGACATTGGGTGTTGATAAAAATTCAGTTTAAGGGAGGTTAGACAAAGATGAAGATGATAATTCTCAAAAGGGTAAAAAAGAGAAAGAAGAAAATTTAATTTCTAAAATTTTGGAAGGTTAAAAGATGGAAATTTCTAAAATCTATCATGATAAAAGGCAAAGTCAAAATTTAAAGTTATTGGATCATTCATGTGCCATTGATCTAGGAGATAGGGAAGTGCCTATAGATATAATATTAATGAAAATTCAAGATGATGTCTGGGGACAGACCAGATTATATTAAAAAATGGTCAAATATATTTTAACTTTAAAAAGACTGGATAATAGTAATAATGATAAATGGGTGGCTATCAAAAGAAGTCAGCAGCATTTTATCACTCCAGAAGATGATTAATGAGGAGGTGGTATCCAAATCCTCAAGTAGTTATTACTCAAAAGAAAGGACAAGAGTTGGTGTAAGCCTAGATATCCATAGGACTGAGTATTTCTTATACTTAAAGTAAGATAACCTTAAGTACATTAGGCTTATATAATAAAAATAAGGTTAAAACAATAATACATATGATTATATTACATATATATATAATTATTACTCTATTATACAAATTATAATAGTTTAAATAGCTTATCCATAGCCTAATAATACTTATTAAGGTGTTAATGGAGTCACAATATACTTATTTTAAGTGATATTAAGTAATTATTGACATACATAAGCTTATATGTATACATAAATCTCATATTCAGTGAAATATGCAGTATATTATGTATATTTAGGTATATAAGTGTGTTTTAGCCTCTTAATAACCTATAAAATTTGTTTTTCTGCTTCTTTTAGGTCATATGGACGTATCCAGTGGACTCACTACGCCTACAGAAGCATAAAAATCTATTTCAGGCGCATACACTCAGTCTGGACAACTTAATCTGCTTCCTTGGATGGATATTCACAGATTTATGGGTTGGGAGGTCATTGCTGGGTTAATACGGATACTTGGTGATGTTTTTGGGAGCTTGGAAATTTCATTTTTCTCCATTATATGCTTTGGATTTCATTATATTCTCTTTGGATGAGTTATTTTACCTGTTTCTTTATGGTATCCGCTTTTATCTGGATTTTCTATTTATGGTATGGGTCTGTGTTATCATTAATTGTGATGGAGGGTCCTTACTGGAGGTCTGGGTGTTGAATCTGCTTAAAGTGGACGCCATGGGGAGGTGATGGGCGCTCACAGTGCTGTAATTTCCAGGGATAGCAGTGACATCATCTAAATTGAAGGTCTGTGCACTCCAGTGGATTTTGGTATAAGAAAGGGAGGATTTTGAAGGTTATTAGACATCATTAACTTAGTAAAATTCAAATAAAAATTACAAAAAAATTATTAGCATTTAGAAATATATTACAAAGCCATTATTAATTGATATTATCTTTATATAAGCTATAACTATATTATATTTATCTATTTTCCACTACTAGCATGCGTTTAAATCCAAGTATTGTGAGTTTTATTTGAGTATAACTATTTTATTAGTCTTCCTTAGAGGTTTAATCACTAAATCATTTACTAATAAGTAGTGGGACCATAAATAAATACTATTGTATCATACTTAAATACTAGATTCACTGACAGTTGTTTATGAAATCTCTGCAAGAAGATCTTTGGCATAGAGATGTAGTTTAAACTTATAGAAAAATTACTGATAGCTTTTGGTGGCCTGGAATTTAGCTTAATGTTAAAAAATGGGTTCAGTTATGTGAATAATTTGAAAGGAGAAGTTATTTAAGGCCATAGGAGCCTGGAAATGCAACCAATGAATATACTTTTTTTGTAGGGTATGTTTGGATGCTTTTCATATTAAGAAGGGGATATAAATTTTTGATTGTAGCCAGATATGATTTATCTGGTTGAGTAGAGGCAGAGCCTCTTATTAATTTGAATCCCATGAATGTGGAAGATTTTTTGATGAAAAGTTGGGTATATAGGCATAGAGTGATGAAGTTTGTGATGGTTGATGAAGGTCCTGATTTGGGAATGAGTTTAGCGAGACTATATCAAATTTTTTATCAAAGGTTAGGGTAGAAACTTCATATTATGCTGAAGTTGAAGGAATGGTATAAAGAGGGAATCAATTTATCAAGGATGCTTTAGTTAAAATTTGTGGAGCAAGTGCTGAAAAGTGGAGGCACTATTTTCCATTTGTTTTATTTTCTGAAAGATTCACTTTCAAAAGTATTCATAGATATTCACCATACAAACTAGTGGCTTTACAGAAAGAAATTTTATCCGTTGAATTAGAGGTTAAATAATATTTTGAAGCAGACTGGGAGAAAGTCAAAACTACTGAAGAATTATTATGTGCAAGAATGGTTCATCTAGAAAAGAGAGAAAAAACTCTTTAAAAGGCATTGAATTAGAGGTTAAATAATATCTTGAAGCAGACTGGGAGAAAGTCAAAACTACTGAAGAATTATTATGTGCAAGAATGGTTCATCTAGAAAAGAGAGAAAAAACTCTTTAAAAGGCATATTCAAAAATGATGAATTTTAGGAATTAGAAAGTTAGATATTGGTATAAGAGGTTAGCTCATAGGTTAAAGAATACTTTAAAAATTGTGATATGGTCTGGGTGTATAATAGGAGTTTGGAAAGTCAGTGTATAATTTTTTTTATTTTCATTTTAAAATTACTAATTTTTTTTTAAGATGTAATGATTACTGGTGGTCTCCAATCAATTTTAAAAATTAGATTGAGACCACCCAGAGATCATTTCTATTTCTTTGTTATTATTTTTTTCAAATTTTTTCAAAAATTATTTATGTTTGTTTTAAATTTCACTTCTGGTGTATACCACATCAAGGTGCACTTGGATGTGGGTATGATGTCAGCAATACAGCTCATCAAATGGCTGGGGGGCATATTTTTATCTTTAATATTTTAGGGCATTATTATGGGTATGATGTCAGGGTTACAGCTCATTAAATGGTAGGGGGGAATCTTTATATATTTAATTTTCATGACAAATTTTAGGGCATCTTTATTTATTTAATTTCAATTTTAAAACTTTACAGCAAATTTATATAATTACTTTTGATTTTTAAATTCTATAGAATTTATATATATTTGATTTTAATTTTTAAATTTTGGGAAATAATTTATATGTATTTAATTTTAGTTTCAAAAATTTCATAAAATATTTAAAAATATTTTTATTTAATTTTTTTAAAATTTCCAGATTTGAAATTATTTATTTTCTATCTAAAACTTTTTCTACTTTACCATTCATTTTTTTAAAAATGAAAACAAAAAAAAACAAATCAAAAAAAAATAATAAAATTTAATGAAAAATAATAATTTTAAAATTTTTTTATCATGTTAGTTTTTTTCTTTCTATATTTTATTACTTCTTTAGAGAAAAGGGTCTAATGTTGTCAGCCAGGCTGGCAGTAAAATGATTTATTTTTTACTGGGATGAAGCCACACCATTTTACTTCTCATATATTATTATTAATTATAATTTATTTACTCTAAATTTACTGTTAATAAACTAACTAGTTACAAAACAGTAAAATTAGTAAATAATTAAAATTAATATTAAATGTCCCTTATATTTTTAACTCCTAACACTGTGCTCAATGACAGGTTAGGAGAGATATTTATTAATTTTAAAAATAAAATTTAATATTGAAATAAAAATAAAAATTAAATTAAAAATAAGTATATACAAGAAATTCTAATTACTTATTTAAAAATGACAATTACATTAATTTTTAAATAAACCAATTTATTTCTGACATTCAGTAAATACACATTTTTAACACATTCTTTATAGAACAACCTTATTATTTGAAAATATCTTCTGGAATATTCTTTTACTTCTTTTATACACCTGTATATAGGATTTTTATTCTGTGCATTGTCTCTCTTTTGCCTATATAAGGCCTCCCCTTTTCTGGCTGTTTGAATCATCATTTACTTACTTCTTTAATTTTATTAAACCACTTATTAAATCAAGCATTTATTAATATTATTTATTATTTTAGTATTTACAACAACATATTTCTAAATTTTAAATTATAATAATAATCATAAAATTTTTTACCTCTTTTATTTGAGTAATTAAATTAAAAGATAAATTAATAGGTACCTTAACCTTGAGAACTCCAAATCCAGCTGTCATAGCTGTTAGATCTCTGTCAAAATTCTTCTAGACCATTAGGACCCTTTGACACATGGGGGCCTTTCCGAATTGTCAATGGCACATTGATATCTTGAAGCTGGTGATGGAGGGACCATCAACAACAAGGTACCAGTAGGAAAAGTAGACAAAAAAAACAAAAAGCATCATCGACCATGTGACTTATTTTTTTGCTGTGACTGGGAATCCAACTGCGCTCCAATTTTAGGATCATATATTTGCAATTGATATATATAATTTTGGTAATTATATTGATTACTAGTTGTGGGTCATTTTTAACATTTCATTGTACACTTTGTGGTCTTCCAACAATGGTGGAGCCCTTTGTTGGTCTGTTTGGCATTGTTTTGATATGTCTTAGTTGGCATTGTTTAATAATTGGGCATTTTTCTGGAATTATTTGGCAAATATTTGTGACTGCAGGAATGTGGATATTACCATTAGATATCCCCGGTTTTTCTCTATATTTTATGTCTTGATGACATTTTTCATATTCTAAGTATTTAAGGGATTATTTCTCATTTTTCAATTTATAAGATAGCTGTTTATTTTTTTTTTGCGTTTTGCAGGCTAAACTTAATTCTTAGGGTCAAGTGCTTAGTACCATTAGAATGGGCTAATTTTTCTCTACATTTCATTTATTAAAGTTGTTATAGCTTAATTATGTGTTTTAAAGGTTTTAGTAGTTATAGTAGATTTTTCTAAGTATTTTGGGTAATTTGGGAGGTTTTTGGTGGTTTTCTGGCTGCCTCAGGCGGGCCTCCCAATGTTGAGCGGACTGCCTTCCTTGGTACTATAAGGCTGGGAAGCTTTTCTAGAGGGGTTTTATGCAATTTGGTGCTCATAAATGACAGATTTGTTGCTGTGCATGGGCTCTTAGATAGTGGTCTGTGTGTATATAGTTAATAAGACAGTTTGGGGCAAATTTAATTATCGTACAACCATCCGGAGGTGATATCCTTGTTCCTCACTCATTTTTCACTGTTTTTTGGCCACAAAAGGCTGTGTTTGTTGAAAGGTGAGTTCTTCATTTAACTTAACTTGGCAACTAGTTTCTTTGGTGTAGTCTTTCAAGCTATATCAAGTATTATTGCTGTCTCTGGTGTGAATTTTCAACCTAAATCAAGTTTCATTGCTTTCTCTGGTGTGGACATTGGTCAACATTTCAGTTCTTTGGTTTGGAGACTACTTTCTTGGCTGATCAGGCAGTCAATTGTGTTTAAAAAGGGGATTTAGCAACAGGAACTAATTTAATGTAGCAGGTATATCTCACTTTATTTTTTTCTAAAGGGACAGGGGATTTTTTCTCTGCGTTTTCTCCAACTCCCTTGGTCAAGGCCTATAGCTAAAACTATAGGATTGTCTACAACATATATCTTTTTACTCAGCACTCTGTGAGTGGCATTAATTTTACAGGGGGTGGTGCCTGGTAAATAAAATATTTTTTTTCCCAGTTGACCAAGATAAAACTATATTGTTCTTAGTCCTAGAAGTAATATTAAAAATATAAACTAATTATTTTATATTTTTTTTAATTATTTCAGTTGACCTCTGTCCTGATAATTAAAATTTTATATTATTGTTTCAGTTGACAAATTTTCCTGACAGTAAATTAGTAATATTTAAAAATTTAATTGAATTAATTATATTAAATTATTTCAGTTGACAATATGTCCTGATAATTAAAATTTTTCATTTGACAATAAGTCATGATAATTAAATTAGCTCAGTTGACATAAAGTCCTGGTAATTAAATTTTTTTCAGTTGACATTTAGTCCTGGTAATTAAATTCTTCAGTTAACTTCTGGTCTAGATAATTATCAACATATAAATAACTAATTATTAGATTTTATTATTACTTCAGTTGATTTATTTGAAATCCTGGTTATGAAATTATCTTAAATTAATTAATAAATTTTAGTGATTATTATTTCAGATTATTTTTGTTCTGGAAAACATTATATTTTAACTATTTCAGTTGATTAAAAAATCCTAATAATTACTTAAAAAAAATTCTTTTTTTTTTATTTTTCTTTAAAGTAGTAAAAATAATAACTGATTAAATATTTCTTTCTCTAAGTTCAGTTTAATTAAAACTATGACTGATCAAGGTGCTTCTGCTGGCTGTGATGAGGAACTGGATTTTATTGATTATGATGAAGCTTCTTCTTTAAGTTCTCCTTTGACTACAAAACTGGCTCAAATTAATTAATTACTGGAACAATCAGGATTTAAAAATTTAGGAGATGGAGATATTAGTGGAGACAACTGCTCAAGATCAAAAGCATTCTATCAACCCACTAGAAGAGCTTCCAAAAGGCTTCAAAATAAAAAAGATGCCCTTGAATAAGCAAGTCAAAAAATTTCTAACTCACATAAAGGAGTTGAGGTCAGAAAACCTCAAGCTGAGGTCAAAAAAATACTCTCTAAAAGACAAGGTAAGAAAAATAGAGTCCTTTCTTCAAGAGAAGAGGAAACCTCCTCCTCCAAAAGACCTTCCTCAATTGGCCCCCCAGAAACAAGAAAAGGTGGAAGTCTCCAAGTGGAAGTGGGATTGGCTGAACACGTAGTGGGATTATCTGTCCCAACAAAAACAGCAACAAGTACCTCAGACAGGTTCTTCAAGAACCAATCAGATCAACTCCACACCTCCTAACCCCTATCAAGGAGGAAGAAAGAGAAAAAACAATATCATTTAATTCTTGCCCAAAACATGGTAAGCTTTTGTATTGAATCTCAAGTATCATTTCTTGTTACTAGTTCAGTTCCATCAGATAGTTCTAGAAGAGGAGATGAGACTGTGAGACCAGTGGAGGCTGAGAGTACTAGACAAATTGCTCAATATTCTAATGTATCTAATCCTTTGGTTTTGATTGCTACTTCAATGATAAATCTGGATATGGCTATTATTGATGAGACACTTCACCAAAAAATATGGGGGGCGGACTTGCTAGCGAGTCTGAAACCTTGGACCCAAACTCATCACAGACTGAAAACACATTGAGCTATTGACAAAGAAACCATACAATCAAGGATGAAAACCACTCAGCAGAAAAGTTTTAGGTGGGTGTTCAAGTTGAGTTCAGTATGGGTTTAATATGATTTTATTCTGAGTTCCATCTGAGTTCCATCTGAGTTCAGGTTGGGAAATTTCTAGAAAGTCCACCCCCTATATTGCATAGTGCTTGATCCTTAGTTTTATGAGAATCTGGAAATTTATTCTGTTTCCCTATTAAAAAATACTCCAGATTTATTTAACATTAATGATGAATATTTGAGGGATATTATTGCTAAAAAAAATCATATAATGAACAACATGAAATTGACTCAGAAATATAATAGTTTTTTAACTGAACAGGGTTATCAAGCATTGAAGAGTGAGTCAGAGAAAGTTTCTGACGATTTTTTACATCACAAAATATCTCATGAAAAGAAAATTGCTTTATGGCAAAATATCAAGAATGATTTTTCTAAATTAAAAGATACTGTGTCCATCTACTTCCAGAAGCTAGAAGGACATAATCTGAACTTAGAAAGATTGAGTAACCATTATTCATCTTTACAAAATAAGAACCAGTTATCTTTAGCAAATATAAATGAGAGTTTATCTATTATTCCAAGAGAGAAAACTAGGTTAACAACCATGGAAGATAAATTGAATTCATTGTTACATGATCAAAAGTTTTCTGACATCTCTTTGAGAGACCCTGTTGAGCAGGATACCCCAATTGTAACTTTTTCTAGTTCATCCAAAGTAAAATTAGTACCAGAGATTCCTGTTGATACCACTGAGTTTCCATAAAAATATGATGATGTACCTGGATCATCCACAGAAGGATTAAACAATGAGATTACTGCCCAATTGGAGAAATTACAACTTCTTCTCACTCAGAAACTAGCTTGTAATAAGGAGACTACTTCTAATCAAAAGAATTGACAAAACTTGACCAGTATCCAACATTTGATGGTGACTCTTCCTATGATTGGAAACAGTTCATTTTCAGGATTGATGATTTAAAGAATTCTTATAAACTCCCAGAGGAGAAAATTGTGTCAAAATTAATTTCTTTTTTTACCAATCTAGCCCTAATGTGGTATGAATATGTTCTATTAAATAAAAATGAATACTCATGGAAAGATTGAAATAAATTAATCAGAGCACAATTTGGTTGTTCCAAGTTTAAGTTAGCTCAAAAAAGGCAATATGAATAAACCAGATATAGCTCTTCTACTGAAAAACCTATTGATTTTCTGATGGAATTGTGAAAATCTTGAGGGCAACAGACCCAGATATGGATTTTGAGTTATGGAAGGACAGGATCCTCTATAAATTACCAATGTCTCTGAGAGACTTAATAGTTTCTATGACTGAGTTCTCAAGGTAACCTTCTTCTTTCATTAATACTTGTAATTATATCCTTCTAAACAACAATTATGATGCTGGAAGATTAATTACTAGAACTTCTTTGGAGAAAACCTCCAATTACCAAAAAAAACCTTTGGAAAAGGTTGGTAAACCTTCTGCCCCTGTTGGATCCAGAAAGTATGCAACAAACACTTGCTTCAAATGCAGCAAGCCTTGTCAGAAAGGCCATTTTTGTGACAAGAAGATTAATCTTGTTGAAAAGACAGAGAAACATGCTGATGACACAATAGCACTGAATAATACTTCAAGTGATTGTGCCAGAAATATTTCATATGAATCTCACCAAGAAATTTTAATGCTAGAAAAGGATATTCATTATTTAAATAATATTAATATTGAGAATAATGATTTATCTACAATAGAGGATTCTGAGATCATAAAAAACCTTGAGAACAGCTCAATTATCATTGCCCCTCTCAAGGCACCAGTCTTGATCAATGCGAACAACAATGAGGTTTTCTTAGATACTAGAGCTGGAGGAAGTGTAGAATCTGAAAAAGAACTTGCTTTAGTTGACCAAGATTATAAATCAAAACTTGTGCTAATCATTTCTGAGAATTGGAGAGGTTATGGATCAGTTTTGTCACCCATTGGTAAATACAAAGCCACAGTACTTTTCAAATATAACCATGGTTTTGAAAGATATATATGTGATTTTTTTATCTTGAAAAATGATAACTTAAGCAGTTGGTTCATTGTGGTAAATGATATTTTAACCAAATACTGCATAAAATTGGATCCATAAAACCAATGCCTCACAATGGGGATGAATGGGAAGAGAAAATTTAAGATTTCCTCCCAAAACATTATTAAAACCAGGATTGAACACATGTCATTGTTTAGCTCAATATAAAGAAAGATATACAAAAGGAATGCCTGCCCTTGTGTCTGTAATTTACAATTCTTCTTTTGGAGAACAACTTTCTGGTGAGGAAAAAGATTCTATCATCCAATCAATAAAAACTTTTCCTATGGCCTTTGCTCATGGTTCAAATGAATTGGGATTGGTAAAATAATATATAAAACTTTCAATATCTTTCCCATTAACTGAAATGCCATCTAGTTTAAAGAAAAAGCCTTATCCAACTTCTCCCACAAAGAGAAAAGATATTGAAGACAATATCTCTACTATTTTACTAATGAATATTAATGAAAAGTTAGTTAAAACACCTAAACATTGTGTTATCTTACCTATCCTAATTTCTTATGAGAAAGATAAAGCCAGGTTATGTGGTGATTATAGAGCATTGAACACTAATACTGTTGATAAAATCTGTCCTTTACCAAGATTTAGCTTTATACATGCTACTCTACAAGGTGCTAAATATATTAGCTAATTGGATGGTAACAAGTGATATCATTAGGTACCTTTTGAGAAGAATTAACAGAATTTTCTGATGATTGCTACTCATATAGGTATTTATAGGTATATAAGGATGCCATTTGGCCCTAAAAATGCCCCTTCAGTTGATCAAAAAGTTATGGATAATAAGTTCCATCAAGAAATAATTGAAGGATGAATAATGGTTTATATTTATGATATCATCATATTCTCAAAAACATTTGAGAAACATGTTACCACCTGTCAGTTTATGCTAGTATATAAGTATGATTTAATAGTAAATATTAATGGTCAAATTACTTATTAAGAAATGATTTAGTGATTAAACCGCAGGGGAAGACTAATAAACTAGTTATTATCAATTTAAACTCACAATACTTAGATCTTATGCGTGCTAGTGGTGTAATAAAATAAAAAATATAGTTATAGCTTATATAAAGATAATATCAATTTATAAAGGCTTTATAATATACTTATATATAATAATAATTCTGTTGTAGTGTTTATTTGATTTTTAGTAAGTAAGTGAGGTCTAATAACCATCAAATTCCTCCCTTACTTATACCAAAATCCACTGGAGTGCACAGACCTTCAATCCAGATGATTTCACTGCTATCCTCAGAGATTACAGCACTTTAAGGGCCTATCACCTCCCCATGGTTTCCACTCCAAGCAGTTTCAACACCCAGACCTCCAGTAAGGAGCCTACATCACAATTAATGATATCACAGACCCATACCATAAATAGAATAAACAGATCAAAGCGGATACCATAAAGAAACAGGTAAAATAACTCATCCGAAGAGGATAAAATGAAACCCAAAGTATATAACAGAACCAAATTAACTGTCCAAGCTTACAATAACATCCCCAAGCATCCAAATTAACCCATTTATCATATCCTAACTCATTAATCTGTGAAAATCTATCTAAGCAAGCAGATTAAGTTGTCCAAACTGGATATATGCACCTAGAATAGGTGTATATGCTTGTGTAGGCGTTGTGAATCCACTAGATAAGTCCATATGACCTAAAATAAGCACTAAAATAAATTTTGTAGGCTATTAAAAGGTTAAAACCCACTCATAGACCTAAATATACATAATATAACTACATATTTCACTGAATATGAGGTTGATGTATATATATAAGCTTATTTATGTCTATAATTACTTAATATCACTTAGGATAAGTGTCAGTGTATCTAGTATATAATTATGATTTAATAGTATTTATTAATGGTCCTACTACTTATTAATAAATGATTTAGTTATTAAACCTCAGAGGAAGACAAATAAAATAGTGATACTGAAATTAAACTCACAATACTTGGATTTAAATGCGTGCTAATGGGGAAAAATAGATAAATAGAATATAGTTATACCTTATATAATGATAATATCAATTTATAAAGGCTTTATAATATATTTATAAATGATAATAATTGTTTTATAATGTCTATTTGAATTGTAGTAAGTAATTGATGTCTAAAACTGCCAAAATCCTCCCTTACTTATACCAAAATCCATTGGAGTGCACAGACCTTCAATCCAGATGATGTCACTGCTATCCCCGGAAATTACAGCACTGTGAGGGCTCATAACCTTCCCATGGTGTCTAATTCAAGCAGATTCAACATTCGGACCTCCAGTAAGGACCCTCCATCACAATTAATGAGAACACATACCCATACCATAAATAGAATATCAAGATAAAAGCGGATACCATAAAGAAACAGGTAAATTAACTCATCCAAAGAGATAATAATGAAAATCAAAGCATATAAAGGAAACAAATGAAATTTCCAAGTCCCCAATATAATCTCCAAGCATCCATATTAACCCAGAATGACCTTTCAACCTATAAATCTGTGAATATCCATCCAAGGAAGCAGATTAAGTTGTCCAAACCAAGTGTATGCGCCTGAAATAGATTTATATGCTTCTGTAGGCATTGTGAGTCCACTGGATACATCCATATGACCTAAAATAAGCAGAAAATATAGTTTATAGGCTATTAAGAGGCTAAAACCCACTTATAGACCTAAATATACATAATATGCTGCATATTTCATTGAATATGAGATTTATGTAAACATATAAGCTTATGTATGTCAGTAATAACTTAATATCTATCACTTAAGATAATTATATTGTGACTCCATTAACACCTTAATAAGTATTATTAGGCTATGGATAAGCTTTTTAAACTACTATAATTAATATAAAAGAATAATAACTATATATATATGTAATATAAACATATATATTATTGTTTTAACCTTATTTTAAGTTAAAAGCTTAATGTAATTAAGGTTATCTTATTTTAAGTATAAGAAATACTCAGTCCTAGGGATATCTAGGCTGACACTCCCAAACCCAAAAAAAACAATAAAAAAATTTTTAAGACATTTTAATTAAAAGTAAGGAGTGAATAGAATTTTTTTTTAATTTTCTATGATACATATGCTGAATAAACAGGATTATTTTGATTTAATTTTCTTCAAGAGATTTTTAAGATCAGAGATTTCATTTTCTGGAATCCACTGGTCATAATCACTTGATTTATTTTTAAATCTTAATAGATACTCAACTCCATTTTCTTTAGTAAGGTGTCTCCTTTTAAGTATTATTTCAATTTCTGCCTTTTCACTTATTTCTTTGGGTCTCTGTTTATGCCTTCCTGATCTTTTTGGAAATAGAGCAGTATCATTAGAATGGTATGGATTTATAAGAGAAATAGGAAAAACTGGATGTTTTTTATCATATAATGCATATAGAATTACCTCAACAGCATTGTTACCAACCATCTTTTTAGCTTAAAATGGTCCAATGAATGGATCCTTCAATTTAAAATTACCATTTAAATTTAAATGTGGTGTAGAAAAAAGGACTTAAATACCCTCTATGAACATTTGTTCTTTATGGGCTTTATCCCATCTTTTCTTCTCATACTGAAATGCCTTATTTATAAATTCTTGAGCATGCTTTCTGCAAAATTCTTGCATGTGAAGAAAAGATTTTTTACCTGGATGGATATTCAATCTAGGTAATTTATTAAGAGTATTAGCAGGGGTATTAGGTACATAACCCACCATAACTCAAATGGCTTTTTCCCTGTGACAGAATTTACTGTACTATTGTATGCATATTCTAAACCTGGGATAAGGGTTACAAAATAATGAGTCAATTTGTCATTGTCTTTAAATTCAAGACCAAAAAGCACAATATCTTCTTCTCATATCTTCTATATTTTGTATCATTCCTTCTGCTAGCCCATCAGTTTGTGGATGGTGTGCTGTAGAAAGTTTTGATTGAAACCCTGAAACATCCATAATAGATTTCCAGAACTCAGAAGTAAATTTAGGATCTCTGTCAGAAACTATTGCTTTGGGGAAACCAGCTATATTTAACATTTGTGTTCACCGTAAAAAAGTTAAGTCCTTTGAAGAAACCTCTTCGTGGGCAGGAATAAATTAACACATCTTTGTAAATCTATCTACAATTACACAGAAGGAGTTATAACTCTTATGCCCTGCTATTGGCAAACCTGTTACAAAGTCCATGTTAATAATTTCCCACAGAGATTTTGGTTGCTCAATTTTTTGTAATAAACCAGCTCCTTTTCCTGTTAATCTTTTAGATTTTTGACAAGAATCACATGTTTCAACATATTTTTGAAGATCCTCAGACATGTTAATCCACCAAGCTGTGTTTTTACTTTGTTTAATGTTTTATGGTAGTCAAAATGACCTGCTAATATATCATCATGACATATACTTAACATTAACTCCTTCATTGAAGGGTAAATTACAATTAAATTACTTAATGTTTTTCTGTAATATATAAAACCATCCTCAATGGAAAAATTTCCTTTTTCTAATGCTTCTTTATACTTATTTGGTAATGTTTTTATTAAAAAATTCATTGAAGCATTAGATGGATCATTTATGATTGTGGTGAGTTTACTCAAGTCAGGATCTGAACCATACATATCAAGAATTGATTGCATAAATTCATCCTCAAGATCTACAATATAAATTCCATAAATGTTAATAATCTCTGATTCAGGAACATAAGCAGGATTATCATCATTATTAGTCAGATGTACTCTAGATAACAAATCTACATTAGATTGTAATTTTCCTGTCTATGTGTAATAGTTCTCCATCTTCTGTATTCCTGTACAGCTAATTGCCATCAAAACATATGTCTATTAGGAGTTTTCATGTTTAAGAGTGACTTAACTGCACTACAGTCAGTTATTAACTCAAATTTTTGGTCTTCCAGGTAATAATGTAGCTTCTCAATAGCCCATACTACTGCCAAAAATTCAAGTTGATTAGCACCATATTTCAATTCACTACTCCTTAGATTACGAGAAATATAGAAATTTACCACTTCTGACATTTTTCCTTCAATAAGTTGTTTTTGATGCAAAGCAGAAGCCAGACCAATAAAACTTGCATCTGTATATAACACAAAAGGCATTTGGAAATCTGCTAATCCCAAGAAAGGACCTGTCTTTAGACATTATTTTAACTTATCAAAAGCCTGTTGTCATTCATTATTCCAGATGAAAGCTTCTCATTTCTTTATCAGTGTTGTCAATGGTGTAGAAATTAATTGATAGTTTTTTAAATATTGTCTATACTAACCACACATACCATGAAAATATTGTACATCCTTTACATTATGAGGAATGCCAATATTCTTTATTGTAGCCACCTTATTTTGTTCTACACATATTTGTAAGCCAGATACAATATGAACAAGCACTTTTAAAGATTCAAACCCAAGTTTACATTTTTTCAATGCAAGGGTCATTTTTATTTCATCCATTTTCTGAAATACCTTATTTAAATGGATTAAGTGTTCATCATATGTCTTAGAGAACACTATGATGTCATCAATGTATACCATTAACCATCCTTCAATCATTTCATTATGAAATGTTATATCCATTAACTTCTGAAATACTGAGGGAGCATTTTTTGGTCCAAATAGCATCCTGACATATTTATAAATTCCCATGTGTGTTGTTATCAATATAAAGTTCTGTGAATTCTTTTCAACAGGAATTTGATGGTACCCTTTATTTCCATCTAAGCAATATATATACTTAGCCTCTCTAAGGGTAGAATGTATTGAGTCAATCCTTGGCAAGGGATAAATATCATCTACTGTAAATGTATTTTATGCTCTTCAATCACCGCACAGTCTTGATTTATTTTTCTCATAAGAAATTAGCACTGGTTATATTACACAATACTTTGGTTTGTTTTCAACCTTCTCAAGAATTTTCATTGTTAATAACATCTTAATATTATCCTCTATGTCTTTCCTCTTCATTGGTGAAGCAGAGTATGGTTTCTTTTTAAGACCAGCAGGAATTATATCCATATCACAGGTTAAACTAATTTTATCTCATGATATTTTACAAGGCCCAGCTCAATGGTTCCATGTGCAAAAGCCATTTGAAATGCTTTAATTAAGTCCAAAATATTGTTTTTCTCAGCTTCACTAATCTGAGTGCCAAAAGATGCTTTAGAAATTTCTGTTTCCAGAAGTTCCATCTCCTTGGATTCTCTTCCTTTTCATGAAATATTTGTTACTGACTCGATGTATAAGACTGTTTTAAAAGAATTTATTTTAAATTTATTTTTACCATTCACGCCAATTGTAAAATTGTTATTAGCAGGGTCTAATTTCACACCAAACTTAGTCATTTCCAATGATAACTAGTTACTACAGTTAGTATTGTTCATTACTACAAATTCACAAGTTACTCTTACATAAACATGTTGATTTTTAAAGAAAACAGCACCTTTGTATCTACCAATGGGGTGTAGTACTGATCTGAAACCTCTCCAATTATTACTTTGAAAGGGTTCAAGCTTTGACTTATCTTCACTATCAATTTTCTTTAATGTATTTGTTGAAACAACAGAACCAGCAGCTCCTGTGTCCAATACTATGTTAACATTTTTACCAGAAATGATAGCTGGAACTATGATAGGTGTCATTCTAAAGTCATCAGCATGTATATCTTTAATGATTTTAGAATCCTCAAAATTCAATAAAGATTCATTTGAGTCCATATTAAATATGGGATTTTCAAAGATGGACAAATCATCTTTCAACATACAGACTTCATTTTCATCACTATATGATATATTGCTGTCATTATCACTTGATTCTTTACTTTTTAATTATCAGTTTCAGATTCATGTTGATTTTCAACAATATTTATATTCTTCTCACATTTTTGACCTTTAAACCAAAGTTTGTTACACTGATAACAAGTATTTGTCTTATAACTTTTTCGTACTACAGGTGCAGTAGGTTTTTTCTGCTTCTCCTGAAGTTTTTTTGAATTCTGACTTTTAACAGGTTCAATATTTTTTTATTAGTGGAATACATTGCTTCATACTATTGTTTTAGAAATATTTCATTGAAAATATTAATAAAGTCAGAATATTCAGTAACATTAATTGTTCTAGCTACAACAATGTCTCTGTCAGATATAGGTAATTTATATATTATCTTATCTTTCCAAAAGTTAAAATCCATGTTAGGCTCAATGGCTTTTAATATTTTATTTAAATTCATTAAAAATACCACAGGTTTGTCACCATTCAACAGATTGTCCCTAGTATTCTCATTAAGTCTCTGCTGAGTAAGCCTGAATTTAGAACCTCCAAATTTTTTTTCAATAAGTTGTTTCCATTCAGCCCAAGAGTAATCTACCCTCACTCAATACAGCTTCAAACCATAATAAAGCAACATCCTTAAATAAAGAAATTAATTTTGATGTTATTTCTTCATCTGGTAACTTATATGAGAATTTCAAATTGTCAATTCTTTGAATAAAATGTTGCCAATCAGAGCTGGCTTCCCCATCATAAGTTGGGTACTGATCTATCTTAGGCCAGTTTTACTGATTGGATTTTATTTCACTAATCATAGGTAAATTCAAAAACTTATTTACTCTTGATAAATGGTCTTGTATTTCCTCCTGTATGGATTTGTGACTTCCATTTTCTAATTTAACACTACCACCAGATGGTTTTAGTTGTGGTGTTATAGGGAAGGAATGAGATTCACTTTTGCCAATGAAAGGATTATTATTATACTGAGTATACTTATGATTATCCTGGTTCATTAGTAGATTGGAAGTTTCAATCTCAACTTCTGTCAATATTTGTAGCAGCTCAGAGAAACTTTTATTTGTCTGGGCAAAAGATAAATTAGTTCTTGATTCAGTTTTCAACAAGTGTCCTTCATACAATTTACCAACTCACAATTTTTTTTTGAAAGTTCACTATATTTATTAATCAATGAATCATATTTAAGAGTTAGAGACAAATTTTCATTCTCTAATTCTTTATTAGGTGTTTCTAGTTGAGAAATGTTCAGTGTTAAGGATGAAATTGTATCACTTGTGAGATTAACTGTCTGTTCCTCACAATCAGTCATTTTATTCCATAATGCTGAAACAATTCTATGGACAGTTGGATTATTGTTAAATACTCCATGTCTTCTTTCTCAATTCTCTCACCCTGTTGTGAACTTCTCGTCTAACTAATAAGTGGTGGCAACTGAGGATTAACTGTATTATAAATAGTACTGTTATTATTGAAAAAAGACAAGTCAGTTGTATCTACATTAAAACCTAATTTTCTTAAGTCTTCCTCTATTTTCTGAACAGATTTAACATCAATAATATAACCTATATTATAATTATCAGTATTGTGTTCAATCTGAGAGGGTAATCTACTTACCACAGGATTTGTGTGAGCCCTGATTTTTTGCGACTTTGTTTTCCCTTTTAGGGGTGAACTGAGGAAGTATGATGAGGAGGTGGATCCTTGTTGCAGTTGTGACTGGACCATTGATGATGGAACCAATCCCACTTCCATTTGTCTACCAGTATTTTCTAATGGGAGTGATGTGACCCTCCTGGGGTAGGGTGTTGCTGACTTGGATGGCCTCCCTTTAGTTCTTCCACTTATTGGTTCATCTGCTGGAATCCTACCTCGCAATTGTTCTGCAATGGCTCTACCTCCTTGAGCATGAGAGACTTTGACTCCTCCAACTTCAGGACCTGTTTTGCAAGATGGGATAGTTGATCCTGAAGTGGAAGAGAGGTCTTTTTTATGGTAATCTTTTTGAAGAGGGCGTCTTTTTCCTCTATACTCATTTTCTCTGGCTGGGGGTATAACTGACCCTACATGGTTATGTCCTGGAGCAATGTTTTTATTAGATTTAGACCTGGTATTATAAGCAGGATTTTCACTTACATTGTCCTAAGGAGCACTCATATTGATAAGAATAACAATATATCACGTCTACAGAAAGGAAAACCTGTTAGAATTATTAGATTAAAAGTATTAGCAATGATGTTACTAATAAAAAAGCACTGGAGCTTACCCTGAATTTAAATCTTTAATTATTTTATTAAAATGTAAGAAAAATTCAAAAAAATCTGTTAAAAATAAAACAATAAGTTTAACTGGACCTTTATAAAAATGAATTATTAGCTTATTAAGCTTTAAATAAATACCAATTTTAATTGAGTGTTATATTGGTGACCAAATACCAAGTGAAACTGGATTTATATTGGGTACAGTTACTACTGTAAATACCTAATTTTTATTATAAAATATTAGTACAATTATTATTCGGGTTCTTTTCCGCAATCACTGAGTTAAGATGACCCACTAATGTGAAGCAGACCCAAATATTAGGATTTTTTGAGATATACTAAAGTAAAAATCACATCCTAAGGCTTATACTAAAAAATAAACAATAATCAGGGAAAGACCCTCAATTGTCAGTGTATCTAGTATATAAGTATGATTTAATAGTATTTATTAATGGTTCTACAACTTATTAATAAAAAATTTAGTGATTAAACCTCAGGGGAAGACTAATAAAAGAGTTATACTCAAATAAAATTCACAATAATTGGATTTAAATGCATGCTAGTGGTGGAAAATAGATAAATAGAGTATAGTTATAGCTTATATAATGATAATATCAATTTATAAAGGCTTTATAATATATTTCTAAATGATAATAATTGTTTTTTAATGTCTATTTGAATTGTAGTAAGTAAGTGATTTCTAATAACCGCCAAAATCCTCCCTTTCTTATACCAAAATCCACTGGAGTGCACAGACCTTCAATCCAGATGATGTCACTGCCATCCCTGGCAGTTACAGAGCTGTGAGGGCCCATCACCTCCACATGGCGTCCACTTCAAGCAGATTCAACACCCAGACCTCCAGTAAGGACCCTCCATCACAATTAATAATAACACAGACCCATACCATAAATAGAAAATCCAGATAAAAGTGGATACCATAAAGAAACAGGTAAAATAACTCATCCAAAGAAGATATAATGAAATCCAAAGCATATAAAGGAAACAAATGAAATTTCCAAGCCCCCAACAACATCCCCAAGCATCCATATTAACCCAGAAATGACCTCCCAACCTGTAAATCTATGAATATCCACCACAGAAAAAATGGGGGGGTATTGCTAGCAATACCCCTTGCTTGAGCTCCGTTGAGCCACAAATCTATGCTTGAATTATGCACACATCATCACCATGTAGGAAATTGTTTGGCCTTACATTTAGTCAGAGATTTGTCACAGATTGAGCTCAAGATGAACCTACATTGATCACCGTTTGATCTTGTAAAATCCTAATTTGATCATCAGTTAAGCTCCCTTTGATCTCACTTTGATCTAACATAAGCTTTTGCATATCCAATATGTCAACTATTCACTTTCAAAAAGATTCATAATGAATTTCACATGGAATATTAGAAACGAAACCAGTAATTTTGAGTAAATGTCTCATCAAAATGATTAATCTACAACAAAATACCATCAAAATTCAATCTGATTACTGAAAACTTTTGTTAAAATGACTAATAGATATTTAAATTGGAAAATAATATTCCATTTCTCAATTTCAAATTCAAAATATAAATCCTCGTTTGAAATGTGAATTTTGTAGATTCCTTGCCTTCCTATATTATGAGTAATATTTGAGGTATTTTACACCTTTGTAAATATGGTGTTGTGCTCCTAGAAATTATCTCTGTTTCAATTCAACTTTATTGAAGCTTGAGTCCAGAATGATAAATATTTTATAACTATTTTGAGAAAAAAGTCACTAGTAATGAATTTAGCCTTTTATCTGTCCTTTATTAAACCTCACTTAATCCTACTTAAATCCAAATTGACCCACAAAAACCTTATTTGGGATATTTTTTAGCCCAGGATGATTCAAGATTGGAGCAAAAAATTATTTTAAATATCCAATATGCCTATTGATTAAATTTCTTCAAGCTTACTTTAAATTCACATTAACATTAACTTTCACAGGAAATATTAAACACAAATCTTGAAAATATAGTATTTAAAATCATAATAAATATAATATAATATGCTTACAACAAAATTTTCTTCCTGGATTAATTGAAACGAAAAATTGTTCATTTGTGAAAATAGAAAAAATACTATCCATCCTGAATTTAGAATTCATTTTTAAAAATTTAATGCCCCCTCACTTTCAAGTTTATCATGTATTTCGAAAATTATATTTTTAATAATTTTGTGAATAGTGCACCTGAGATATAAACTTGGGGATATCAAAAACTAAAACATCAGCAAATTGAAATGTTTTTTATTGTTATGAATGGAAATAATGATTGAAAAACACCATTAGAGCAAGTTTGATTTTGAATAATAGGCATACTTTCTCATGTAAATTTCAATAAAAATAATTTTTATTCTTACTTAAGTTGCGGTGGATACATTTGAGCTCAAAAAGAATTAAAATTGATAAAATAAGACTTCTATAGTTCATATTCAAAAATGAAATCACCCTTCATTATCTACCTGTAAACTATTTTAAATTGAATAATTTCAAAGTCAGTATATACTGATGTTATTTTTTCTTCTAAAAAATTTATTATATAGATTAATAGTCATAAACAGTTGACATAGATGTTAAATTTATATAAGCAATCTTTAATTCATAAAATGATAAAACTATCTTTTATGTAAAAAGTGATGAAGGAAAAAAATATTATTAAATTTTTGATGCACTATCAATAAAATTGAAGATAGAGCATATCAAAAGTTTAAACTTAATTTCAATTTTGATATCATCATTTTATTTTATTTTACTTGAGTAGAAAACAGATTTTAAATCTCAATATAATTTTAAATCCCATTAGTTTGTAGATTTCAACATTTGAAACTATGAAATAAATATTTATGAAAGAATTTTACAATATTTGCCCTTCTAAAAACTCATAAATCCAACTTCAAATCTTCTAACCTTCACAAGTAACCACAATGCATTCTGAAAATACTCTATATTTAAATAATTAAAGGTAAATAAAATTATGTTTTTATTCTTTATTTCAATTTTTGATAAATAATATATATATATACATATATATATATATATAATTTCTTAAAAAGTCTAAGAGGGAACTTAATAGTGGTTTTGGCATTAGATATATAGATTCAACTTTCAAAAAATTTGTTTGGAATAAATTACAAAGACAAAAAGGATATATTTTGATGAAAGAATACTGATTTAGGTTCTCTTAAAATATTATTAACCATTTTTATGGAATATTAATCCATGGTTATCATTCTTTATGATATTATCATAGAATTTTTTCCTTTTTTAATATAATGATTTTCTATTGTGTGGTATGTAGGCTAAGATAAGTTTAAAAGATTTATTGAAGATATATATACCAGAAACAGTATAATCTGTAGATTTATAACTATAACTTACTTTTCTGATGTTTTACATCATTGATAAGTAGCTCATGCATTACACAAGTAAATAATTATAGTCTCTGGAAATAATTCCTTGTGAATTTCAATTTTTTTGTTATTCTTAAAATCATTACTCAAATAAACTAAAATTTCTTCAAATATTGATTGAAAGAAGGAGTTACAAAATCTTATTTTGTAGTTATAAAAGTTTGAGTTATTTTTCATATTATCAAGTATAATGAACATTTGTAAATTTTAACTTGAAAACTAGTGATCATAGCAAAGTAATACTGGAAGAATCAGATAAAAAGGGTGGAATAAAGTCATAGCACAACAGGAAATGATACAAAATTGTTGATTTTTATCTCATAAAATTCAACTTATTTTTAACATATTTTACCACCTTTAGATAATGTTTAGTGGATTTTAACATTATTATAACAAGCAAACTTAACAATGTTTTGATTTTTTTAACAAAAATAAATATTGTTAGATCATTTTTTTAAAAAATATGACTTATTTTTATGCTTTATCTACAATAGTTAGTAGTTTTTTTTTGCAGAAATTACTTGTTTTGATATTCTATTTTTGAATTTTTTAAGAGACTTCATTGCATTAAAGTTTTGTAATAATTTTTCATTAAAGCATCATATTTTAAATCTAGAGAATTGGTTTTGAAATAATATATATTTTCATGTTAATTGACTCATTATTTTTGGATTGATAAATTATGTTAAAATTGGGATTGCTTATTTCTAGTGAGTGTACATCATAGTTTGTTTTCAAATCAAAGATTAATAAATGGTGAAATTTGGTAAAACTCTAAATATCTTTTAAACCTTTTTGATTTAAATAATGTTTAATGTTATGTAATCATTCTATAAGTAGAACACAGTTAAAATCTGATAATGGTACATTGCTTTCAATTTCTAATACTAAAATTCTATTCTACTTGAAACAATGTAAACTAAAGCTTGGTATCTCATAAGAAACTCACAATTTTCAAAAATCATATTTCCAACTTTTTAAACATGATACACATTAAAATATATTTTTAGAATAATTTCCTAATTAGTTTCAAATACTAGAAAATAATGACCTCAATTTATTTTAATACTTAAACCATTCTGATGAGTGAATTTCACAATCCTCTAAGTAACATATGGTTACCATTTATACACATATGCATGATTTCTCCTTTTGTTTAATTTTAGCTGAATCTAAAAAGTAAAATCACATGTTGAATATCATCTATAGATAAACTTCTTATATTAGAAGCTAATATTTCATATGAGAAATTTGTTATTGAGTTTGGGAAACATTAATAAGTGTTGGGTATTATAATTGAGCCATTTATTCAAGTAAATAAAAAAGGATGACGTTCTAAATATTTCATATATATATATATATATATATATATATATAATAAAAATTAATTATATAGTAGCATTTAACCATGTTTTTATACTAATGTCATATAAAAAAAGGGATTGAACTAAAACTTTCAGTAAAGAAAATAAAAATAAGATAAGTTAATATTCTTGTTTATATTCTCATATTTTTGAAATGGCTTACTTAAGGGAGAAAATTATTTGGTTTTAGAGTACAAGAATTTCTAGATAAAAATCTTCACAATATAGTTTGACCCTCTAAAAAAGAAAATTCCTTAAATTTTACTATCACATTTTATATATTTGTTAAGTAATAGAAAATGGAGTTGTGTCTTTGACAATGAAGCTTTAGAAAATGAAATAAATGATTTAAATTTATAATATAATTTTTGAAACAATAAATCATGTATTCAAAAAAAATTATATATCTTACAATCAAGATAACAGTATTAATTAAGCAACTCTAACAACTTTGGAAAGAAACAAGAAAAAAATAATTAGTAAAATGCATAAGTTATTTTTAGAATTTAAGGAAACTTAATAGCTCTACCTGTAAACTAGCCTTAAAGCAGGTTTGGATTTAACATGTGGAAATTCATACATAGTACCCTTCCATCATTAGAGCAGAATAAAATTTATGTAGTTTTATTTTTTTAATTTATAATAGTATTTTTATTTTTGGCTTTTTCATTAGTATAACTATATATTTTTTAACTTTTTTGTTTTTCATAACATAAGTTCAAAGCTGCACATCACTACTTCAAGATGAAACTCCATATAATGTAATCAATGAATGATATATTATAATGAATTTTACTAGAGACTTTTCAAAAATGGTGATTAAGAATACTTATTATAATTTTTTAAATTTTTATTATTATTCTATCTCTTGAAAGGAGATGGCCATATCTCAATTTAATTAGTTTTTCCTCAGAAAAATTTATTCTTGATCTAAATAAAATTGCATCACTATTAACTAGATGTTATTATACAATTTTAACAATTTTTTTATCTGAACATAGTTGAAAGTATGTATAAATTAAAGTGTTTCCACATAGTCTTACTATTATCCCACCATTATTTTCACATTTAGATTTCATTATAACTGTAAAATAAGTTTTTCAATAATTTTAATAATACCTTAATATTTAATAATTTAGTTTCATAGTAGATTTTTTATCCTTTTTTTTTATGAGGCTTATTATATAAACACTACTTTTAGATTTTATCCATTTTGATGTCTGATAATTTAAATTTTCATTTAACTACCCAAATTATATCAAAAAAAATTCAAAAGTATATTTTTTAATGTACTCTTTTTGATAAACTTATCATTTCTTATAGGTTATTCTTCAACTATTTATTGTAATTAACTACCCACTCATTTATGGTCTGTTATTGTTGTTCATTACATACAGACAAAATAAGGATACTCTCATATTATATTGGAGTTTTAAATTAAAAAGTAAATACTAGTGGCTGGTATTAAATATGAAGTTGTTATAACTAAGTTGAACATTAATTAATTATTAAATGGCATTTTATATTACAAATTTTATTGAATGTATATAAAAATAACACTCAAGAAATATATATAAGATATATATATAACCATTGTATATCAAAAATGAAGTACTTATCAACATGGTCTTTTTAAATGATTTTCAAATTTACTTAAAGAGACATTAATATTACCAATTCAAATTTTATATCAAATACAACAATATTATTATTTCATTTTTAATTATTTTACAAAAAATTTGAGTTTCAAAGTAATTTAATTCAGTATTTAATGAATGTTTTTGAAAAATATTTTTAAAAATAGAAATAACCCCTCACAAAAAAAAATATAATTTTTTTTACTTACAATTTGCACCATATTTCTACCCTTAAAATATTTGTATTCTTCTAACAAAAATATTTTTTAAATAAATTTAAAATTTTTTTCATTATTCAATTACAAAATGTCAAATTTATAATTTATTTTACCTTACTAAAAAATTTAGCTGAAAATTTAATTTTGTATTTCCAAAAAATAAACTTAAATGTCAAAAATTAAAAAAACAAAATTATAAATATAATTATGAGAAAGAGGTAGATTAAATTTATAATATTCATATAAAAAAAATTCATATATTTTATGGTGTTTGAATTTTAAATTTAATGTATTAAAAATTAATTATTAAATAACCAAGCCAAATGAAATTGGCTTGGATTTTTGGTATCACTAGAACTTATTTTTTTTCTTTTACTCACATTTTAATTTTTAATTTTTTTTTTTTTCTACATTTCTCATTTTTTTTTTATGATTTTTAATGTTTTTAAGACCGAAGTTGCTTTCAAACAACTTCGGTCTAACGTTTCTCTCACTTTCCCACCAGATTGCACCTGGTAGGGAAAGTCGCTTCCATTTTAGAGACCAAAGTCCCTTGCAGGGACTTTGGTTTCTCTGTGTGCATTGCACAGCCAGAAAAAAACTGGCTGTGCAATGCACTGCATGCAGCACATGCAACACGCATTGCTGCTGCAAGTAATGCGCATTGCATGCAGCAGAAATGCGCGTTGCATGCAGCAGCAATGCAGGCTGCATGCAGCACATGCAGCCTGCATTGCTGCTGCATGCAACGCGCGTTTCTGCTGCATGCAGCGCGCATTGCACATGCTGCGCATATCTCATGCAGCTGACTTGATATCAGCTGCATGAAATATGGTAGCGATTGTGCAACGCGCGTTACTTGCAGCAGCAACGCGCGTTGCACACTGCTTTGGCCACCTCCCAGCCTAGTAAATTAGCTGGGAGGGTGGCAAACATTACAGCAAGCAATCGAAGTCGCTTTTAGCGACTTCGATTGCTTGAAAGAGACACTTCCAGCCAGGGGAAACCTGGCTGGAAGTACTAAATTGCAATGTAAGGGACCCAAGCCAATTTCAAAGGCTTGGGTCATAAATTAAGGTTTCTAAAAAGCAGCCAGTATAAATCTGGCTGCAATAAAAAGTAAATTTTTTAAATAAAATACATAAAAAAATAAAAATTTGTTCAAATAAAATATACAACACTCTTTCGCCAGTAAGAAACAGCCTTCCATTGTTACACATAGAAACAAAATCAAATGTTTCTTTCATCAACATTGGCCATGTTTCAATATTTTGAACCAAGTAAGATCAGGAAAAAGGTCACGGCAAAAAAATTGCATAATTAAAAGTCTCCCAATTTAATATGGTGCGGAGGTTCATATTTTAGAAATAGGTGGTGCACATTATAGTTTCCTTTAAAAAAATTCAAAAATGAATTAATTTTGGCGCAATGTAAATTTAAATGTGATGAGTGTATGTTTTTTAGCTACGTGAAACATGGTAGCTAGAATTATGTGGCGTCAATTTTTTTTAGATGTGAAATTCAGTGTTCCACAAATGTGCATCTGTACAACATGCAGCCAAGTAAATTCTAGCTGGAATTAGTATATGCATAGGAAAAAATGATCATGCTGTGTAAAGTGCCTTGGCAACATCATTCTTGGAATTTAGATGAAGTTTATCATATGACTTGGAGAGCTGCATTTTTTTGAAAATGTGATCAGTGAAAATTCATGATATATACATCTGTTTGCCACCCAATTTATTTTTCCTTTCTCTTTCTCACTTACCTTTTTCAAAAATTATCAATCATATTTTTGCTTTATCATTTTGAATTATTGGTACTATTTTCTTGACCTTATCTGATTACCGGTAAGCAAATTTTTCTTGCTATTGCATTTCATATCATTTTGGTTTGTTACACTTTTTTACACTTTTGACAAGTTAATCTAATGATTCTAATTCTGAATTTATTTTTATGGTATCTTTTACTGTACCCTTTCGATTCATTATAAAAAAATTCTTTTTCAGTTAACTTAAAGTTTTTTTATTTGTTTGTCAATTTACTTTTCTTTATTCCTTATCAAAAATGTTCAATTTATTTATCTAACCATTTATTTTTTAAAACAGTGATTATAAAATAAACTTTATAATTAATTTTGATCAATCAGCTACAAATGGAAGAAGATTTTATAGACATGTAAGTTCATGTTTTGCTTATCATTTTTCTATATTTCTTTAATACTTTCTCAACCATTATATTATTAATATGAAAAGTAAAACATCATCTCGTACTTGCTGAAAGCATACAGGATAATGTTTTGCTTTTCATAATAATAATTAGATTGTTTGTACTTTACCTTTAATTTATTGATTTTTAAGTTGTTTCAAAGTCTCGTACTTGCTGAAAGCATACAGGACAATGCTACAATTTAAAAATTAATAATTTATTGAAGTATAACTTTCTAAGTCAATATATTGATCAGAGCAAGATTTTTCATTTTATATATGTGGATATCATAATTCCGTAAATTTTTTAATATTACTAGTGTATTGGAGTTATACTTTCATTATATTATTAATATTAAGTGTAGAGCCAAATCTCGTACTTGCTGAATGCATACAGGATAAAGCTATACTCTTTATATGTATAATTTAATAAAGTATACCTTTGAAACGCTTTCTTAATATTTGAAATAAAGAAAAAGTATATAAATTTACTAATATGTAGATATGCTAACTTTTGTATTTCTAATATTGAAGATATGATAAAGTTAAAGGTATCATTGACTGATAATTGAAATTATGTTACTATTTTCTAATTTTTGATTTTTTTCTATTTTAAATCAAAATTGAATTCTCTTAGGATTGAACCATCAATGAGTAACGATTTGAAAAAAAAAAAACGGCCAGGGAAGAACTCTAACAATAGGTGGGCGAAAGACATTGCTACTGGAATGAAACTTGTAAACGCTCTTGGAATGGATACAAACGGGAAGAAGCCACATTTCTATGCACGATCTTATGCAAATAATATGACAGATTGCAATAATTATTACAATTTTTTTCCTGGATGTAGTATTTATAAACCAAAAGGTGTCTTAATACCTAATGTTCTTGTGCAGACTTTTGAAATTCATGAGCTCAAAGAACTAGATATGTTAGAAGCTACGGTGCGATGCATTAAGGATCTTTCTTACTGCGAACATGAAATTAAAAATAATGGTTATCATCAAAGAGCTGGTGGTTTTGGAAAAATGTTTGGTGGTGGCTTTATTTTAGATAGAAAGAAATCTTTACATATTCGTAAGTATCACTTTTTTTAATTTAAATACTGAATTTTTGAATGCTTTTCCTTGCAGATGAATACACTGATGATATTGTAAAAACGGATGAATATAAAAAACGAATGAAGAGGATTGCAATGTACTTTGAATATTTTTTTAAAAAAATATCATATGTAAAGTACAATGAGGCAACTAATCTTTGCGCAAAACTTGGTATTCCTGGATTTTCAAAAGTTTCTAGTGAAGAAGACGGTGTACCGTTTGCTAGTAATTTAACTTGGACATCTGGAGGGAATGGTAATGGGTTCTCTAATGAGGTTCATCTCGATAAGGATGCAAGTGAGTATACTTTAGGAATATTTTTTCCTAAAGATACAGAAAAAAACACCATTCATATGAAGTATGATAAGACCCAACCACGACAAATAGGTGGAGAACTTATGTTTCCCGAAATTCGAAGTAAAATCAACTTTGAAGCAACTAATGGAATAACAGTGACATTATGGCCTGCCAATCAACTAAGGCATTTTACCTCAAGATGTCATGAAATTCCTGGCTTCACTAGGATAGGTTCTTCTATTCAAATCAGCACTAGACTTTTTCATGCTATAGAAAAGCTTAATGTTTTTGATATTGATATTTCAGAATACTTAGAAATTAAAACAGAAAAATTTAGGTTAGAATATTTGATTAGTGCTTTGAGAGTTTTTTTGAAAAGAGATGACTTAATAGAGGAAGAAATAGAATCAGCAAAGTATTATTTATCTAATGTTAAGACAAATCTAAAAAATCTAGATATATAAATATTAAAAATTTATATTATATATACACAACTTAATGCAAATTTAAACATGATAAATACTGGGAGTAGCTGTAACATTTTCAGTTTTGATAATTATAGTATTATCTATTTCTTTTATTTGTGAAATAAAATAATTTTTTTTCATAATATTATAAGAAAATTTGATTTACTTTTGAGGAAATATATAAGTTGTGAAATCTTTAAATGTCATTTTTATTAAATTGGTAGCAAAGGTTCTAAAATAAAAAAAACTATAATAAAGAATTTGAAATATATTAGCCATAAAAATGTGCTTTTAATGCTACCAAATTAACTGTATAGTATTTTAGGTCAAACAGGCTTATTAATAAAAAAGGTAATAATAAAGAGTTGAAGAAAGAATTTTGAATCAATGATAGATTAAATTGTATTTTTTTAAGAATGTACTCATTTAATTATTTAAATTGTTCTACTTCTGATTAAAAATGTTACAATCAACGAAAATATTTGTAATAAATAATAGATTATATAATATTAAAGGTAAAGTAACAAAACTAGAGCAGTTATCATATTTTTATATAAACAATAAAATATTTAAGAATTTAATACAAGTATTTGAAATCATATAAGTAGATTTTAAAATCTTTGTTATTGCTGGACTTACAATAATTTTTTTTAATAATTAATTTAGAAAATCATGTCAAAGGTTACTTAATAAATTTCAAAGATGGTCACATTTTTGACGTATTTGAAGGAAAATAACTTGAATTATACAAGATATATCATATAGAAAGAACTTTATCTATTTACATGTTGGAATATTAATTTATTGAAAGGCTATGTTTAGCAAAAAAAGGTGATACTGGCTGAATGGAGCTCCAGTGATTAAGAAAATCTGCAGAAATAGCCCTAGCAATTCCCGGAGGACTTGGGGTATCAAATTTTAAAGGAAATGGATCACACTTGCCTATAAAAGGTTTTATTAATGTTAAAATATAGTTATTTAAATTTTTCCAAATTATTTCTTCCATCAAATGATTTTTTTTTTCATGTAAATTAAGAAACTTAACTTCTGATATTACCTCCAAGCAATCAGCTGCTGAAGCCAATCTATGATCTTGAGAGCTCAGAAATAAACCACGGACACCATCAATTATATAGAATGTGAAAGATTGATATCGGTGGTGGGAGTATTCAGAATTTATTTTGTTTAGTGCAGCCTTTTGTTTCTCTCTCCTTATAGTCAGTTCAGTATTTTCGTTTTTCTCACTTGATTGTTGAGCTTCACTAGTCTTGCCACTTGATATTGTTGCAGCACAATATTTTGATTTAAGAATGATAATTGACATAATTATATCAATGATAATATTGCTGATTTGAAGAAGAGTTGACATTGATATATCACGGGTTTGAAGTGCAGTGGGACCAACTTCTAAGCCATCAGAAATCGGACTCTTCAGATTTGAAAGGTGAGCTAGAAGCTGAAGACCACGTTCAATTGGACAATCTGAGTTAATGTTTTGATGTGATGGAAGCTGGCTGAATTCATGTGCGGTCAGATAAAGTGAAGATGATATAAGAGATACCCATGAAGAACGGCAGTGGTCACTTGGGATCATTAATCTCATGAGCATTCGGATAAGATTGGATTCAGGGTGATCCGTTTTCTTTGTTGAGGAAAGAATTTCAGTATTTAAACCATCAGGATCACATAAATCTTCCATTTTTTTGAAATCAATATTATCGAGTACCCATAGCTGTGAGCTATCAATCTCTAAAAAAATATTTGCTACAAAAGGAAAAAAAAAATAAGTAAAAGAACAAAAGTCAAGACTAAAAATTATGGTAACTTACATAACTCAGTAAGTTTTGAAAGCCAATCTTCTCCACAAGATTTTTCCCAATGAAAAGTAAACATTGGAATATTTGACATGGGTTCTTGGGAATAAGTAGAAGAGCGTAATTCGAGGAGAGTAACAATTTCCAACCACGACCTTAGGACCTTTGCCGTGCTGATTCTACCTTTATAAAAATTATGAATTTTACAGAATTCCTCCTGCAAATCAGATTCTTTTAGAACTGAGGGTGAATAAGTTAGAGGTTTTTTCGATATCTTGATTGGAGTTGATTTCATTGGTAGAGAAGCTTTCAAAGAGGTCAAAGTAGGTAATTTAGGAGGTGATGGGTATTGCTTCTTAGAAATGAAGGAATTCGGTGATGAGCTGTTTGAATCATCATCTTTATCAAACATATCAACATGTCTTGAAGATGATTTTAAACTTTGCTTTTTTTGATGAACAAGCATAGCTTCATATTCTGATAGTTGATCATCGCTATTTTCATTGCTCTTTTCATCATCTTCATCAGGGAGAGGGCGTTTATGGATGGAACAATCTACAGCAGGTGAGTTTCTGGTACAAAATATCAAAAGAAAGATAAAAAGTACAATATGTAAGTAATAAAAGAGATATATGATTGAATTTTAAAGATAAAAGAATAACAATAAAAAAAAAAGGAAACAAGAATATACTCATTATCAAAACCTTTGCTTTTTTTTTGAGATTTATTATTTGATACATCAGAAAATTCATTAGCAGAAGCCGGTTTAATACGTCGAACAAAAGAGGAGCCTTGGGATAATCTCTTTTTCTTGGAGCGGATAACAGGTGTTTCAAGATTTTCCTTAGAAGTTGAAGCATGAGTTGAAGCTGATGGTTCATCTGTCTCATCATCATCCCTAATGACAATGACTTCATCAGGAGGAATCATACCCTCCTCATAAGCTACAAATATATATGAAGAAAAAAAAATATTAATAATCTTATCTACTAATTTAAAAGGAGACAAAAAAGGTGATGAACATACATTTTTCAAGGCTTTTCACATATTGGAGTAATTCATTACAAGGGTTAGATAAATATGAAGGAGAAGGATTATTGTTAAGGATCTTGACAAGCTCTTCTGTTTTATCTCTAGCCAATTCAAGTAAATTGCGATACTGAACTCTCGTTATTTCCTGCCTCTCATTGCTAAGTACAGGAGGGTTAGGTGCCATGCCATGTGGCAGACATGGTGCAAGCTCAAAAGCTTCAAAGCGAGTATCAATCAGAGAGTGGGATGAAACACATTTGGGTGCTGGAAAATCAAATTTTTGAAAAAAAAAAGATATAGAACATAAGTGAAATATATAAATTAAGAGAGAGGAACATGATATACATACAAAGTGGAGGTGTAGGATTTTGTATACTAGACATATTGATTAATGAATATTAAAAAAAAGTATTCGATATCAAAAAATTATGATGTAATATGATGAATAATTATAAGAAACTCTATTCTAGAAAATTGAAGTTGATATTTTAATAGGATAAAAAATTGAATAAGATTAAAATTAAAGTGAGGATGAAAGAAACAGAAAACATAAAGAGGGGGATTTTATATTATTTGAGCTTTTTTTAACATGTATTATTCATAGTGGGGTAAACTGAGTAACATGCTAAATCACAATCTGTTTATATTGAAGCGAAATTTGATGTAGCTAACAGAAAATACTAGTAATTCTTTGGGGACTTTTAGTGTGAAAAACAAATAATAACAAATTTATATCCCATATTCAAATTGCCACGGGTAAATACAAAATTTTTTAAATTAGAATTTACTCCTAAACAATGGAGATACACTTAATTAGTATATTATATGAAAAAAAAGGATAATCCTTTATGAATATTTGTTAAATTTAATTTCAGATGACAATGCGAGATTCACATATATACTGATATGCCTCATCAAACAAGAAATGAATTATAAATATAAAATTGGTAACATTAGAATTTAAGATAAGAATTTGTTTTTTAAGTGACAGGAGGAGTGTCAGGCTAGGGTGTGGGCACCGTGACCAAACCTTTGATAAACTTGGATACAACTAAGGGAAAAAAAAAAATTGAATAGTTTTATTTTGCAATATATCTTAGTCTGCACAAGATATTGCATTGTTGTCCCTAACTATACCAAAATTGTTACTTTTCAAAAGTTATAGGACTACTAAGTTGATAAAATATTATTATGAATCACCCAATGAAATACCTTAAGCAACATTCAAAATTATTAAAATATTAATATTCAATTTGAGATTTGGATTAGCTAATTTTTCACAACTTACCACAGTTTTGATTAATATAATAAAACTTGAAAAAAATTGTTGAGATAACCTAGAAATGGGTGCAAGAAAATGATGAAACATATGACTTGAAACTTAACTCATACACTATTGATAAACTTCATGGATCCTGATTAATTTCTATCGAAATTAATTTTGAGACTAGCATATTGAATTTTAGCTATGACCAAGTACTGTAAGTGCCATGGTTTGTATTCAATATATTGGTGTTGAAATTAATTTTGATAGGAATCAACAAGTATCAGATGGCACCATGCATGAAACACTGACAGAAACCATCAAATTTATGAGGCAATGAACCTCATAATTTCGATCGAAATTAATATAGACCCCTGCATATTGAATACAAGCCATTTCACATGGACTACACAGACATAGATAAAATTCAACATGCATGGCTTAATATTAATTTTGATCGAAATTAACCAAGGCATTAAAACATCAATTTTTATATGGTGTACTTGATCAAACCAGTTTATCTAACTGCTTAGCTTACCTATACTTATAGGAATTTTATGCATAGTCCATGTCCATATTAATTTCGATCGAAATTAATGTTGACTAATACATAATGAATACATGCTATGCCACTTACACTTTCCAGGCATAGCTACCATTAAATATGCCAGTATCAAAAATTAATTTCGATCGAAATTAATGAGCATGATAATCATGAATTTCTGGAGTCAACTGCTTATTTTTATGCATGGTGCCTTGCCAACATTAATTTCGATCGAAATTACTTTTGATACTGGCATATTGCATGTATATATGCCTGGAAAGTGTAAGTGGCATAGTGTGTATTCATTATGTATTGGTCAACATTAATTTCAATAGAATTTAATATTGACATTTTCATATTGAACCCAAACCAGCAAACGACCCAAAAAATTCTTCATAAAACTGCTCATTAATTTCGATCGAAATTAGTGAGCACCATATACATATTGAATGGTAGTTATATCTGGTGTGTGTAAGTTGTAAAGCTTGTGTTCAATGTTTATTGGTCAACATTAATTTTGATCAAAATTAATGAGCATTTTGATCATGAACTTTTTCAGTCAGTTAGTTGTTTCAATGCATAATGGCATTCCAACATTAATTTTGATCAAAATTAATGTTGAAATGATATAATGCTTTTTTGCATGACATGTAAAGGACGGCAAGTATTTTTAAGTATTGAAATTTACTATACATGTTGAGGGTAAATATAAAATTTACATATCCATATTAATTTCTATAAAAATTAATGTTGACCAATACATAATAAATAGTAAATATGCCTGGCTAGTGTAAGTGGCATAGCTTTTTTTCAATCTGCACTTGGCAACATTAATTTCGATCGAAATTAAGGTTCATGATTATCATCAATTTATTCAGTCAGTTGCTTACTGTTATGCATGGTAACATGTCAACATTAATTTTAATAAAAATTGAATTTGACATTCTACCAAGCATTTTTATGTAAGATGAAAAGTAGGGCACTCTATTGTTAAGTAAACACATTACAATGCATATTGAGCATGTAAATATCATTTACACATTAATATTAATTTCAATCAAAATTAATGTTGACCAATAAACATTGAACACAAGCTTTAAAACTTACACACACCAGATATAACTACCATTCAATATGTATATGGTGCTCACTAATTTCGATCGAAATTAATGAGCAGTTTTATGAAGAATTTTTTGGGTCGTTTGCTGGTTTGGGTTCAATATGAAAATGTCAATATTAAATTCTATTGAAATTAATGTTGACCAATACGTAATGAATACACACTATGCCACTTACACTTTCCAGGAATAGACACCATGCAATATGCCAGTATCAAAAGTAATTTCGATCGAAATTAATGTTGGCAAGGCACCATGCATAAAAATAAGCAGTTGACTCCAGAAATTCATGATTATCATGCTCATTAATTTCGATCGAAATTAATTTTTGATACTGGCATATTTAATGGTAGCAATGCCTGGCAAGTATAAGTGGCATAGCGTGTATTCACTATGTATTGGTCAACATTAAATTCGATTGAAATTAATATGGATACACAAATGTGACATAAAGAGGTATGGACCATCAATTTGTTGAAAATACATTTTTATATCTCATACATTATTTGTTTTTCTTAAATAAAATGTTACTCTCTCTCAATATCACTTTATAACATTTACCAAGCTGCTTTGAAAAAAAACAGAATACATAAAATTCAATATAAGATAGCTATATTACACAGAAGATCACCGTTATACCTAAGTTATGATGATGTTGATGCTCTATTAATTGATTCCCGAATCTTTACCAGATCAATATCAGCTCCAACCCCAAGTGACTCACGTTCATTCACAGATAATCCTTGCAAAAATGTTGCTGAATAGCAATTCTTGGGGAGGTATTTGGGAACATTGAATATACCATTTTGTGCAACTGTCCTTTCTGATGACCGTGAATATGTTTTTAATGTTGATTTTTTTTGAGCTGGTGTATGGGCTAAGTCCTTTGTCATCTTATCCATTTTTTTAAACAAATCATTGAGTTCAGGATTTCGCCATCCAGGAATAGCTCGGATAGGTGCAGTTGGGGCTGGTGCTGGGCCTTCCTCGATATCAGAGATGCACCTAGTATCATGAAAAAGCACAACAAAACCTGGCACATCACTGCAGAGATCTCTTGCTAACTTGTAGCGTGCACTAGCAATCTGAATTCCAACTAAATCAGCTTCATAATAACAAAAAGCAAAGTAAAATTAAAAACTTACCTTGGTCCGATAACGTTTTACTTGTGCCCTTGCCCTCTTTTCAATCTTTTCTCTTGCTACCCTTTCCTCTTCTTGCCCAAACAACCTTATCATCTCCTTCCCCTTATTAACTACCCATTTCTCAATAACACATTGAGTGAACTGAAGCTTTGACTGATCGATTGTATTCAAGGTGGTGAGCCATCTGGTACAGTGGTCGCATACTATGCTTCCCATGACTTGATTCCAAGTTGATTCTGAAAAATCACGGCAAGTCCAATCAAACGTGAATTTCCAAAAACCTTTTTCTTGCAATTCACGCTCTAAGTTTCTTTTGACAGAAAGTGGGATCGGTGCTCCTCCTTTTAGTCCTCGAGGCTCAGGTGCTGGAAAAAATTCGGGTAGTCGAATTTTGGATCGCAAGAAGGCTATAGAATTGGTTATCAGAAATTGTCGATCAGCTGCAGAATTGGCACGGTTAGAAGATTGGACTTGGGTTAGGACAGTTTGAATGGTTTTTAGTTTGAATTGGCTCCAATCTTTCCAATTTTCAATCTCCAAAGGTGTTGGGCTCGCAGGATATTTTGATATTTGTGTTGGTCCCCCAAGACAATACTTCAGAAAGTGGTAAATATTTCTATTTAGACTGTCCGAGCTCCTGGGAACATCATTCCTTCTAACTAAGCCTCTTACAGCCCTTAACCCCCATTCTCGCTCATGAGACTCTGCTGAATTGAGTCTGTGGTAATCACTGATACCCATAATGATTGAGGGATTCACTAACAATTCAAATAAGTTAATTAAATTGGTTATTTTTCAATAAAAGAATACACTACAAATTTTACTTACCTGCTCCACTTGTGCTTGCTCCTTGGTTAGGCTGAGCAGATGATGATTGGTCTCCGAAAAATTCCCTCAATACTTCACTAGCCCAATCTCTTCCTAGCTGATCAGCTTGCTGATCAGCACTTTCAGAAGCAGAAGGATGATTGGGATTAAAATTTCTCGGTTCTGAATGAGACTCTTGGCCTGGATTGGGATTAGGTGGTGGGTTAGGATTAGGTGGTACAGATTGAGATGCATCTGGAGGTGGATCAGCAGAGGGTGGTGGAGGAGTATTTCCAGTATTAGTATGTTGAGGCGGAAAACAATCAGAATCGGTTGGGTCAACAGACATCCCTTCAAAATTATCATCCATAATGAACTGTAATAAAATAAAATAAAATAAAAATAATCAGTTGTTAAAATTTATACCTATCAAAGCTAAAGTAAAAAAAGATACTATGTATATAGTCTTGTAAACGTGTATGTTCTCTTGTCGAAAAATAAAGTGAATAATATATAGCTATCAGCTAAAGTTGGAAGGTCAAACTATTTATAGTAGATGAATGAGCAAGAAGATCATTCATTAAGTAAAAATTTTATCATATTTCTCATTATCATGATTTTATTTCTTTCATTCTTACATTTAAGATAAAAATGACTCATTGAAAGCATGGGTTCTCTCGCAATAAAAGCAACCAAAGTAATTGTTCACTGGTTTATGATAAGGTAAGTTGGATGCATTGCATTTTTTAATCGAGCATTGAATTATTTCTTTCACCATTTACAAATATCACCAATCCTACAAATTTCCCGAATCCCAAATTAACACAAAGATGTTAGTCAACAGAAAATAAATTTGATTAATTTTTTCACTCACTACTGTCTGCAGTCCAATGGCAGTGACAACCTCGTCTTTGATTCCAAACATTCCTTTTTTGTGCTCGACAGTAGCTGCATGTCCAATTATTGCATCTTTCTTAATCACAATTTGAGTTGCTTTGGCTACTCTTACTAACCGACAATGCACTTGTGGGAAAAGCTCATAGGGATCCTTTGATGTTTCTTCTGGACGGAGCTCTTTGAAAGGACTTACTATTAAATATATTTGATCAATATCTTCCTTTGATCTGAAAAGATCATCAATTTGCCCAAACTGGCTATCTTTTCCATAGTAGAATTCAATTGTTGAATTAGCAATGTGTCGATGGTAACTAGTAAACCTCTTTCCATGTATCAATATGCTTGCTACATTTTCAACTACCCGATCCCCACTTTTCTCCGATGGTGTCAAAGCCCGTCTTGAAGTTTCTTTTCCCATTCGTGCCCTTACCCATTTAGTAAATAATGCCATACTTAGATGGATCCATTTGTTTTGTTTATCGAGATCAATATGGATTTTTTTAGTCTCACATTGATCATTATCTTCAGCTTCACCAAGATCTAATACCCTAGACTTCCGATACCAATGTTTGAGCATTGTTAGCAGTATCTCTCCTGTGGTAAATATTAATAAATTAGCACAGCTGAGTTTTTAAATCATTTCTTACAAACATTACATACGTGGATGGTGATTGTTTGGAATTTCAGATAATATATGATTCACCCGCTCTCCAGACCAAGTAGCTGTACCTGATGGTGGACCAAGACGCTTTATCATTTCAGGATAATGTTGAGTGATATGCAGATTTGGCTTTGCATTAATATTCTTCCAACCCTCTTCAAGGCACTCACGATACTCTAACAGAAATTGATCTAGATCTTTAAGCTCATTAGTCTGTATATTTTTTAATGTCAAAAAATTGGTGATCGAGCATAATGTTACAAGTGACTTGAGAAGATAATATTCTCTTGGTTTATCAGCTGAGGAAGCTGAAGATTCAGATTCTTTAAATTTTTCAAACCAAAGGGGTATAAGTGACAAAGGGAAGTAGAGAGTATACAGCATGTGCCATTCTGCTGCCTTGAGGGATCCTGCCTTTTTAGATCCTACTGATTTTGGAACTCGTGTTAGCCAGGAAGGTCTTCTTACTTGATCAATCATCTTCCATACAACCTGTAGCTCTGCTGCTGTGATTCGTGGATTACTACTACCTTCATTTTCTTTCTCCTTACCTTTCCTTTTATTTTCTTCATCTCTAGCTGTCTCATTTGATGAGTGAGATCCTTCACTCTGTGATATGCTAATTCTTCTTTGCCTTAAGTTATACAATGAATTCCTACTGTCACTGCTTTGAGACTGTACTGAGGCCACATCGCTATATGGAGGAATAAATTTGGAGCTGGATGACCTACTCTGGCTTCTTGATCGATTTGTTCCCAATCCTTCATTATCTAGTCCATGATGACTTGATGACTGTCTTGAACTCGTACGTCTTTGCCGCTTGTGCTGTCTCGTGTGTCCTGTATCATCATCATCATTATTCGTGGTGCTTAAGCTACTTCTACGTTTTTTCGAATGTTTGTGCAGTGAAGTATCAGAAAAGAAATCATCATCTTCTTCTCTTACATGCCAATTTTTATCCTTTTCCAGCTTTCTTTCTAGATCTTTTGCTGCATTTTGGATTTGAAAATAGCTTAGACTGTGATCTTTTAGGTTGCCAAGCATATGTGAATGCATAACATCAATTGAGCAATATTCAGTTGGACGCCAATATTCAAGGTTATTCAGCTCACTCCATCGTACCCCATGATTTTGAACAATCGATACACGCTCCCAATGTGACTTAGAATTTTTCCACTTTGTTGCCCAGCACATATGATCCTCATGATTCCGTAATGAAAAATTTCCCACATTCTTTTCACTAATTTCATCTTTAGAGATATTACAGAAAGAGCAGAACATTTTTGCAGAGTGACTCGAAAAGCCAGCCAATTTTCGTATTGCAGGAATGTCACCTATCAAAGAGAACAATGCAACTCTTAATTTCCGGCCTCGTGGATAAAGATGTGTCTTTTCAATCAATATACCATCCCATAGAGTTTGTAGATCATTAACCAGTGGTTTTAGAAGGTGATTAAGCTGTTCACTTGTGGGTTCTGTTGGTCCGGGTATAATAGAATACAAAAAAAGATTTTCCATTTTGTATCTATCTTCTTGAGGTAGGTTCATACACACCATCATAATATTGCCTACAGACTTCTGATGACCTCCAATCCTATTGCCACCAGGCCTAAACCAGTCGACATATAAAGTAAACATTAAGTTGCCTGAAGTTATCGTATATTCATCATCATTGCTATCCAGAGCTGGAGTGGTTATGGGAAAGTTTTTCCAAATTGAACCATCACAAACATCCTTCATCAAATCACACTCTACACGTTCTGCCACAGGGGTTTTCTTCTCAATCAGAAGCTCAAATTTGAACAGTTTGATCTTTTCCTTAAGCCAGTCGATAAAAGAATGGTGATGAAATGTTTTAAGAGATAAGTATTTTACATGTTCTTGATGTTCCTCCATCAAATACAGCCTTTCATCACATTTAACTGCAATTTGTCCTGCTCCAAACATTTTTAAATAGCGCTTTGATGATGAAAGAAACGGTTGATTGCAACATAGTATAGATGGTTGAGATTCAGAGTTATACTCATAAAGAGCAAAGCATTTAGGACAGCATGTTTTAGTGAAAAATGATTGATTGAGCTTTAATCGACTAAAAACTGTATCTATCGAGCGTGGGACCAGGCGGACAATGCTATCAGAATCCAGTATTCCACTATCACCTAGAAGTTTGAGCTTCTTAATTTCTTCATCCAAAAATTGAGTACAACCTTCTTTGCTCAAAAGATGAATCAGAGAAAGCTTTGCTCCCTGCCACATAATTATTTGGCTATACCGTTCCCCGAGATTTGAGTTTCTAGAGACTGTTGAAGATACTTCTGCCCCCAATAGCAACTGCCCCTATGTAATAAATCATTGAAACATCATAAAGACTTTAATTCTCACATTGAACTATAGATATACAGCTTACTGTTTCTGTGGAGCGGGAACTTCCAATGTTAAGTGGATTGTTGGAAGAAATAACCATCTGGGCCTTCCTATTTCTTTCCTCTTGATGTTTTGCATAAGAATTAGAGCTTTTGAAAGCCATACCAACTTCAAAGGACCCAGAAGAAGTTTGATACTTTCTATTGACACATCCAAGATCTTGACATTGACATACATGAAAAAATGGAGGCATTGTAATTGTGATAATTGTAGGAATAAGTTAGCTATTCGAAGTTACCGATTGAAGGTATTCCTTTTTTTGAAAGGCACTAGCTAATATAAGCTACATTTTTTTATCAAAAGAATATGATGGAATATGTGTTGAAATTATTTAAGTTTAAATGTTTAATTTTTAATCGGATAAATTATATATTAATTTAAAGTTATGCAGTCTACTTTATTTGTATTCTGTATACTCTCTGCATTTGTACAACAATGCATGCATGTTTATCAGAATATTTTCTATCATAGAAAAAATTCTGTTGTACGCACAAGCATCTTAATTATTTTTCTATCAAATGCCTTCTGAGTTATATCTAACTACCCTATAATTATTTGATTTTGATAAAAATTCTTAGTTATGGACTATAAGAAAAGTAATCCATATTTTTAACATAATTATTTAAAAAATTACCCCAAAAATCAAAGTTAAACCCAAAAATAAGTTTAATATTTTGTAAAAAACAATCACAAACATATTTCTTTCAACTTGAAAATTGGTCTGTACTAGGTAGAATTTTCTATAAAGAAAAAATCAAAAATACTCAAATAATAGATGCTACAAAAGTGTAAACCTTAAAGAATTACATAAAAGCTGAAACCTTGTATAAATTTTCATACATAAATGCGATGAAGTGACACTCTAGTCTATTTATTCAGGTTGAAAAAAATTACTCAAAAGAATATGTATTACTATCATATTGGACCAAAAATAATTTTTTGGTAATCAAAAAATGAACATAGCCTCACATTTAACAAATTATTTTTGTGGAAGAATTTTTTGAAAAGAAAAAAAAATCCATTTCTTAAATGAGTCTGCTTTTATCACATAATCATTCTCTTTATTTTATACCATTCCTTTTGAGTTCAAGTTGCATATAAAAATATAATTTATGCATATTATAATTCCATAAAGTCGAAATATTTCTTATTCTTAATTTTTGTGATATTTCTCCTTAAATCAACTTTGATCATAAAGTTTTGGAGCTCAACAATTTATCCTTCCTCTTTGTATAATTTAATTGAACACTTTCTTAATCTTATTATTTATGAACCCTAGTAGCTCTTACTTTCCTCATGGAAACCTGCCCACAAACACAAGAACACTTAATAGAATTTTTAATGAGACTTTGCCTCCATTCAATTCTCACTTTTGTAGATCTATACACAATTTTTGTCGTTCACTTTTGGATATGTCACCAGAATCAAATGGATGGAAACAAAACCCTACTGAAGAGCAATTAGACAGATTTTCATCATTCGACATGAATTCTTGCAACATTGCCTTTGAACTACCTCATCCAGAATCAAATTCAGCGGTTTCAGAAAAGTTTCCACCAATTTTCCGTGAATCTTTTATTGAGCACCTTCGCATGTGTGGTTTCCCAGGATCAACTTTCGCTTGGAACCTAGATTGGTTTGACAAATGGAACCAGGTCTTGGCAAATATTCTCATTAAACACTGGGACAATGCCTTAAAAACCAATAATTTGATTGCATATCCAATTGACTCAACTCAAATTAGCTTCTCAAATCAAATAGGAGTTCTTCACCGTTGGTTTTTAGGTCATGCTGATAGATTAAGACTTGGGAAGGATTCTCATAGCTCTCAAGAAATAATCAAAGTGAGAAAGCATAAATATAGAATAAAAAAAAAAGTATGAAAATCCCTTTTTTTTCAACCGTTTTTATTTATGACCTTTATTTCAAATAACAAAGATTCTTAGAATTCAGTTAACCGAACTAAACTTCTTAAACAACTTCCACATTGTGAAACTTATCACAACCTTTTCACAAACATCAAATGTTGTTCAGACACCGAAATTGATAATGATGGATCGTTAAGACGTATCTTAATGCAATGGAGGTCTGAAGATTTTTCTAAAGTTGCACAATATCTTGACCAACAACACTTTGATATTCAAGATAATTCAACCTACTCTGGCAGTGTGCTAAAGGACTTGGCCTTGTACAAAAGAATCAGTTTTGTTTCAACATTATCCCCTAACCTTAATCCTTCTCATGTCCCCCGGGGTTTGCCGAATGACTGTTATTCTCCCTTATATCTTGCATCTCTAAATCCTCAACAACTCAGACTTTTAAATCCTCAAAATCCCATAAATTTACCTGCTCTCCTTGAAATTCTTTCTTCCTCTAATGTAAGTGATTGACAAACTCCCTTAATAATAGGTTTGCACACTCATACTCCTCATTTCCACTGTTTGGGACACTTAGACTTGAAAACAAAAACATAATTTTAATGATTACTATTATCATTAAAATTTATAGAAATGAAATTTGGCTAACATTGTTAGCTCCATTTTTTTCCTTTGAATCTTATACATGCTGACTTCCATACTTCCTTGTACAAAATAATTCAAAACATTTACTTCATTTTGCTGCCCCATTCTATACAGCCGATCAACAGCCTGTTGCTCAACTGCTGGATTCCAATTTGGCTCCTATTTCAACATTGAACATATAAAAAATTTAATATTTTTGTTCTTAATATGAAATAAAAGACATTGAGCTCACCATTATATATACATTTTGAGCACACCTGAGATCTATACCCACTCCTGCAGCCTGAATCGTTCCAACCAAAACTTGGCAATTTTTATTAAAATGGAATTCATGCATATTTTTGTCTCGCTTTGTCCGGCTGAGTTCACCCGTAAGCTGGGTATACCTAATATTGTGGTCATCTAAAGCCATTTTTATTCTATTTTGAAATATTAGAAAATTGTTTTTAATAAGCCAACACAATTTTGTAAAACAATTCATTATAGAATCACTTACATCTGCAAAAAGTCTGCAAAGTTGGAGAATATAACAGCTTTTGGAAAATTTATATCCCTTTCACCAGACAAAAAGTTTTTTAAGTGGCCTATAAGATGACAAATCTTTGCCGAATGCTGCCAGGTGAAATCAAAAGTTGGAGTTTCATCCAGATTTTCGTAGATTGGATGGTTGCAGAATTTTCTTAAAATCATCAGCTCTCTTAGAAACTCAGATGAGTCCCAAGGGAAGTCAGTGCTTCTGGAGGGCCCATATCGCTCAGTGAATCCTTCTTGAAGCACATCAAGTTTAGACCTCCATGGATCTGCTAATTGAACCGATATCCCCCTTTGAATCTTTTTTGGAAGAGACAAAATTGCATCCTTTGTTCTACGTAGGCTTATGACTTTCATTAAGTGATTGATTGATTTAATAGAATTAGCCTTTCCTTTTTGCAAACCTGGAAAAAGGAAATTCTTCCATAACCAGTCTTCTTGCCACTTTTCGATTCTAAGAAAAAATATGAGACTTTGAAGGTCAGTGGGCCTGTTCTGAAGTGGAGTTCCAGTCAAGCATAGTCGGTGTTGGGATTCCAAGTCAAATATTGTTTGAGCCCTCTGCGAGTAAGGATTTTTAATGTAACTAAAAGAATATTTATAAAAATTGATAATAAAAATTAAGTTTTAAGTTTTAGATATAGAAATGGGCACTAACTGAGCTTCATCTAAAACAACTCTATACCAAAAGAGCATTTGAGTCACCGGTATCTTTTTTTGGCTTTGATTTTTTGACATCGTTGGGCTAGCTATTTCATAGGTCGTTAAAACAATAGCAGTGTCCTGTAGCTCATTGACATTAGTATTTTGACAATCCTTCCCATAAAGAACCTTGAAAGGAAGTGCATTATCTTCAAAGTGCACACTTATTTCATTGATCCAATTCGATAGTGTTGCCAGGGGGCATATAATCAGTGTGGCTGAACTCCGATTAATACCTTCTTGATTTTCTGATACCTGGAATTGTCTTGCTTCACCTTGAGTTGCACTTATAAGAGAAAGAGTTGAAAGTGTCTTTCCCAAACCCATATCATCAGCAAGTATTGACCCGTTTCCTTCAGGCGGCAATTGATTGTTAGGAAACTGATCTTTATAGTCATCGAATCCAGTTCTAAGCCAATGGTTGTCCTGGTGCCTCCACATGATATCCAACTTTTCCTTTAACATTCGTTCATTGTCAATCATAAAATTTATTGCTTGAAGTTGATGTGTTTTGAGAACTGTTTTGATTCCTCGGATAAGTTGATCAGCTTTCCAATCTTGAGTACTCTGAGATATTTGGAAAGAGCCTTCAAAAATTACATGCGGGATATTAAAAAAGATAGTGGAGTCGTAGTTCAGGATTGGACATAAATTGAATTGTGCAGAAGAAAATGCTTCTTTAGCAAGACTGATTAGTGTACTTGAAGAAAAGAGGCATCCCCAAAGTTGATACTGATTACCAAAAACTGGAACCAAGTAAGCATGAAAATAGAAAGGCTTCATAGGATTCAAGGCACTTCTTTGGTTTAAATGGTGAGATCCAGAGCCAATGTCACCCAATAGTGGTCCAATGTGCTGACTCTGCACTTGAGAAAGATTACCAACAAGGGTTGGTTTTCTTTCTTCAAATAGTCCAAAAATATGAACATTCGAATGGCCTCGCTGTAAAATTGTGGGGGTCGGTGAGTTTTGAAATCTTGAAATTACATTCATATAAATTTGATCGATTGTTATTGAGAACTGTCCAACACATCTGAGACTTGACATATTAAGTAAGAATAGTATCTGAAGATAGTGGTTGTTAAAAGATGAATTGAAGCAAAAAATGAAGAATCAGTTTTGAATAAAACGACAAAATAACTTTTTAGAATATGCTATGCTAAGCTCATAATTCTTTCACATGTATTATTATTATCTTTTTAATAAATATTGGAAGTAAATCAATGATAACTGAAATGAATAATATGTCTTAAAAATAAATCTTGAGCCTATAGAGTAAATTTTGGTTTGTGGAGGAAGAAAAATTTTCTCAATAAAAATGTGCATTATTGTTACATTATAATCACAAAATAGAATAATTTCACTCTTATTACACTTATTTATGTTTCTGTCTAATAGTAAAATGCTTTAGATGTCAGTTCAAAATCCAAATTGAAACTACTACCTAGAACGATATCTTGATACTAACATACTTTTTGTAAGTCTTTGGAAAGACACTTATGGTGATCTCAATAATATTAAAATTGATTTGAATTGTATGTTTTATCAAATATCTATGTAGTCTAGTGTAATAATTGAGATACTACAGTTTAACCTTCTGTTACCAACTTGGCAAGAAAATATATGTAGATATTCTTAGAACGAATATCAAATTTTGCTTTCCACAAGATGGGAAAGTGAATATTATGATATGTTAAATGATATGTTCAAGCTTTGCTCAATCTGTGCTCAGCTCAAAATCAAAGTAATCACCAAGCTCCAAGAAACCTGTGATTGAGTTTGGTTGAACCTAGGTCTAACTGATTACCAAATCTTTGTCCAATTAATTTAAATCTGGTTTCACAATGAACTCCCAACAGCCTTCCAACAGCTTTCCAACCACTTCCCAACATTTTTAAATGAGGGGTATTGCTAGCAATACCCCCCCAAATTTTCTGTGGTGATCCATCCAAGGAAGCAGATTAAGTTGTCCAAACCAAGTGTATGCGCCTGAAATAGATTTATATGCTTCTGTAGGAGTTGTGAGTCCACTGGATACGTCCATATGACCTAAAATAAGAAGAAAATAAAGTTTATAGGCTATTAAGAGTCTAAAACCCACTTATATACCTAAATATACATAATATGCTGCATTTTTCACTGAACATGAGATTTATGTAAACATATAAGCTTATGTATGTCACTAATTACTTAATATCTATCACTTAAGATAAATATATTATGACTCCATTAACACCTTAATAAGTATTATTAGGCTATAGATAAGCTATTTAAACTACTATAATTTATATAATAGAGTAATATTTATATATATAAGTAATATAATCATATATATTATTGTTTTAACATTATTTTTAAGATATAAAGTAATTTACTTAAGGTTATTTTATTTTAAGTATAATAAATACTCAGTCATAGGGATATTTAGCCTGACAATAAGTATATTCTGACTCTTTTAACATCTTAATCAGTATTATTAGGCTATGAATAGGCTATTTAAACTACTATAAGTCATATAATAGTATAATAATTATATATATATGTATAATAATTATATATATATGTATGATAATCATATACATAAGTATTTTATCATTATTTTTATGTAATAAGCTTAATTTGATAAAGGTTATCTTATTTTAAACATAAGAATTATTCAGTCCTAATGATACCTAGTCTGACACTCCCTTACCCAAAAAAACAATAAAAAAATGTTAAGACATTTTAATTAATAAGTAAGGAGTGAATAGAAAAATAATTTTAAAGTTTCAATGATACATTTACTGAATTAAACAGTATTATTTGTATTTAAATTTTTTCAAGAGATTTTTAAGATCAGAGATTTCATTTTCTGGAATCCACTGGTCATATTCACTTGATTTGTTTTTATACATTAATAGATACTTAACTCCTTTTTCTTTAGTAAGGTGTTACTTTTTAAGTATCTTTTCTATTTCTGCCTTTTTTAAAATTTCTTCAGAATTCTGTTGATGCCTTCCTGATATTATTGGAAATAGAGCAGTATCATTTGAATTCTAAGGTTTTATGAGAGAAATAGAAAAAACTGAATGTTTTCTATCATATGGTGCATATAGAATAACTTCAACTGCATTGTTACCAACCATCTTTTCTACTACAAATGGTCCAATGAATGGATCCTACAATTTAACATTGTTTTTTTAAATTGAAATTTAGTGTAGAAATAAGGACTTAATCACCCTCTTTGAACATTTTTTCTTTATGGGCTTTATCCCATCTTTTCTTCTCATACTCAAATGCCTTATTTATACATTTATTAGCATGCTTTATGAATAATTCTTGCATGTGAAGAAAAGATTTTGTACCTGGATGGATATCCAATCTATGTATTTATTAAGAGTTTTAGCAGGGATATTAGATACAGAACCCAACTATAACTCAAATGGCTTTTTCCCAGTTACAGAATTTACTGTACTATTTTATGCATATTTTTAACCTGGTATAAGGGTTACACAATCATGAGTAAATCTGTCATTGTCTTTATAGTCAAGACCAAAAGCACAATATCTTCTTATCATATCTTCTAATTTTTGTATCATTCTTTCTGCTAGCCCATCAGTTTGTGGGTGGTGTGCTGTAGAGAGTTCTAATTGACACCCTGAAACATCCATAAGTGATTTCCAGAACTCAGAAGTAAATCTAGGATCTCTTTCTGAGACTATTGCTTTGGGGAAACCTTCTATATTTAACATTTGTGTCCACTATAAAAAGGCTAAGTCTTTTTCAGAAACCTCTTTGTGGGTAGGAAGAAATTTACACAATTTTGTAAATCTATCTAAAATTACCCAGCAGGAGTCATAACTCTTATGCCCTGCTATTGGCAAACCTGTTACAAAGTCCATGTTAACTATTTCCCATGGAGCTTTTGCTTGCTCAATTTTTTTTAATAAACCAGCTCTTTTGCCTGTTAATATTTTAGATTTTTGACAAGAATCACATGTCTCAACATATTTTTGAACATCATCAGACATATTAATCCACCAAGCTGTATTGTTTACTCTGGTTAATGTTTTATAGAAGTAAAAATGACATGCTAATAGATCATCATGACATATGCTTAACATTAACTCTTTCATTGAAGGGGGAATTACAATTACATTGCTTAATTTCTTCCTGTAATATATAAAACCATCCTCAATGGAAAATTTTCCTTTTTCTAATGCTTCTTTATACTTTTGTGGTAATGTTTTTATTAATGCACTCATTGAAGCATTAGATGGATCATTTAATATTGTTGTGAGTTTACTAAAGTGAGGATCTGAAGCATAATTATCAAGAAATGATTGCATAAATTCATCCTTAAGATCTACATTATAAATGCTATAAATGTTAATAATCTCTATTTCAGGAACATAAGAAGGATTATCATCATTATTGGGTATAGGTACTCAAGATAACAGATCTACATTTGAGTGTATGGTTCCTGCTCTATGTGTTATAGCCATCCATCCTATTTATTCTTGTACAGCTAATTTCCATCTAAACATATGTTTGTTAGGAGTTTTCAAGTTTATGAGTGACTTAACTGCACTACAGTAAGTTATTAAATCAAATTTTTGGTCTTCCAGGTAATAACGTAGCTAATAAAGAGCCCATACTACTGCCAAAAATTAAAGTTGAGTAGTACCATATTTCAATTCACTACTTCTTAGAGTACATGAAATAAAACAAATTACTACTTCTGACATTTTCCTTCAATAGGTTGTTTTGATGCAAAGCAGCACCCAGACCAATAAAACTTGCATCTGTATACAACACAAAAGGCAATTTGAAATCTTTTAATCCCAAGACAGTTAATGTCATTAAGCATTCTTTCAACTTATCAAAAGCCTGTTCTCTTTCATTATTCCAAATGAAAGCTTCTGATTTCTTTATCAGAGTGGTCAATGGTGAAGCAATTAATTGGTAGCTCTTTATATATTGTCTATAATAACCACAGGTATCAAGAAAAGATTGTAAATCCTTTACATTTTGAGAGATTCCAATATTATTGATTGCAGCCACCTTATTTTGGTCTACGCATACTTGTAAGCCAGATACAATATGACCAAGCAATTTTAAAGACTCAAACCCAAATTTACATTTTTTCAATGCAAGGGTCATTTTCATTTCATCAATTTTCTGAAATACCTTTTTTAAATGGATTAAGTGCTCATCATATGTCTTAGAGAACACTATAATGTCATCAATGTATACCATTAAACATCCCTCAATCATTTCATTATGGAATGTTATATCCATTAACTTCTGAAATACTGAAGGAGCATTTTTTGGTCCAAATGGCATAGTGACATATTTATATATTCTTATATGTGTAGTTATCAACAAAAAATTCTGTGAATTCTTTTCTACAGCAATCTGTTGGTACCCTTTATTTCAATCCAGGAAACTTATATATTTAGCACCTGAAAGTGTAGAATGTATAGAGGCAATCCTTGCAAGGGATAAGTATCATCCACTGTGAATGTATTTAATGCTCTATAATCACCGCACAGTCTTACTTTATCTTGTTTATGAGAAATTAGCACTGATGATATTACACAATATTGTGGTGTATTTTTAACCTTTTCAATAATGTTCATTTTTAAAAACATCATAATATTATCCTCTATGTCTTCCCTCTTCATTGTTGTAGCAGGGTGTGGTTTCCTTTTAAGACTAGCAGGAATTATATCAATATCACAGGTTAAACTAATTTCATCTCATGATATTTTACAAGGTCCAGTTCAATGGTTCCATGTGCAAAAGCCATTGGAAATGCTTTAATTAAGTCCAAAATATTTGTTTTCTCAGATTCACTTATCTGGGTGCCAAATGATGCTTTTGAAATTTTTGCTTCCAGAAGTTCCATCTCATTTGATTCTCTTCCTTTTCAAGGAATACTTATTACTGACTCAATGTGTAAGACCATGTTAAAAGAATTTATTTTAAATTTTCTTTTACCATTCATGAAAATTGTAAAATTATTATTAGCAGGGTCTAATTTCACACCAAAATTAGTCAGAGTGTCATTTCTAATGATAAAACAGTTACTAAAATTAGTATTACCCTTTAATACAAAGTCACAAGTTACCCTATCATAACCATTTTGATGTTCAAAGAAAACAGCAGCTTTGTATATGCCAATGGGGTGTAGTACTGATCCATAAATTCTACAATTTTTATTTTGAAGGGGTTCAATCTTTGACTTATATTCACTATCAATTTTCTCTAATGTATTTGTTGAAACAACAGATCCAGCAGCTCCTGTGTCCAATACTATATTTAAATTTTCTCCAGAAATGATAGCTGGAACTGTGATAGGTGTCATTTTTAAGTTATTAGCTTGTATATCTTTAATGATTTCAGCATCCTAAAAATTCATTAAAGATTCATTTGATTCCATATTTAGTATTGGAGTTTCTAAGATGGAAAAATCATCTTCCAACATACAGACTTCATTTTCATCACTATAAGGGATATTACAGTCATAATCACTTGAATCTTTACTTTTTTTTGTTTCATTTTCAGATTCATGTTGATTTTCAACAATATTTATATTTTTCTCACATTTGAGACCTTTCAACTAAGGTTTATTACACTTATAACAAGTATTAGTTTCATACTTTTTAGGTACTAAAGGTGCAGTAGTTTTTTTCTGCTTCTCCTGAATTGTTTTTGAATTCTTATTTTTCACAGGTTTATTATTTTGTTTATTAGTGGTGTATCTTGCTTCATACTTGTGGTTTAATAATATTTCATTGCAAATATTATTAAATTCAGAATATTCATTAACCATTATTGTTCTAGCTACAACAATGTCTCTGACAGATATAGGTAGTTTATATATTATCTTATCTTTAAAGATAAGTTAAAATCCATGTTTGGCTCAATGGCTTTTGATATTTTATTTAGACTAATTAAAAATATCATAGTTTTGTCACCATTCAACGGATTATACCTAGTTTTCTCTTATAATTTTTTCTGAGTGAGCCTGAATTTAGAACCTCCAAATTGTATTTCAATTAGTTGTTTCCATTCAGCCCAAGATTAATCTTTACCCTCACTCAATACAGCTTCAAACCATCATAATGAAACATCCTTAAATAGAGACATTAATTTTGATGTTATTTCTTCATTTGGTAGCTTATATGAGAATTTTAAGTTTTCAATTCTTTGAATAAAATGTTGCCAATCAGAGCTGGCTTCCCCATCATAAGTTGGGTACTGATCAATCTTTGGCCAGTTCTTTTGATTGGATTTTATTTCACTAATCTTAGGTAAATTCAATAACTCATTCACTCTAGGTATATGGTCTTGTATTTCCTCTTGCACAGATTTGTGACTTACATTTGTATTTTCAGTCTTGACACTACCATCAGATGGATTTACTTATGGTGGTATGTGGAATGATTGAGATTTATTTTTCCAATTAAAGGATTATTATTATACTGAGTATACTTATGTTTATCCTGATTCATTAATAGATTAGCAATTTCAATGTCAACTTTAGTCAATATCTGTAGCAGATCAGAGACACTCTGATTTGTCTGGGCAAAAGATAACTTTGTTATTGATTCAGTTTTAATAAATGTGCTTCAATAAAACTTTTCTAACTCACAGAATTTTTTTGAAAGTTCACTATATTTATTACTCAAAGAATCATATTTTAGAGTTAGAGCCAAGTGTTTATTCTCTAATTCATTATTTATTGTTGCCAGTTAATAAGTTTTCAATTTCAAGGACAAAATTGCATTACTTGTGATCTTAACTGTCTGTTCCTTACAATCAGTCATTCTATTCCATAATGCTAAAACAATTCTATGGACAGTAGGGTTATTATTAAAATACTCCATGTCTTCCTTCTCAATTTTTTCACTGTTTTGTGAACTTCTCATCTCACTAGTAAGTGGTGGCATCTGAGGATTAACTGTATTATTATTATAAATAGTACTGTTGTTATTGACAAAAGATAAGTCACGTGTAGCTAGATCAAAACCTTGTTTCTCAAGTCCTCCTCAATTCTCTGTACAAATTTTTTATCAATAATATTACCTATTTTGTAGTCATCAGTATTGTGTTCAATTTGAGAGGGTAATCTACTTACCATGGGATTTTTTCAAGCCCTGATTTTTGGCGCTTTTTCTTTTCTTTGTAGGGGTGAGCTGAGGAAGTCTGATGAGGGGAAGGTTCCCTGTTGCAATTAATACTGGACCATTGCAGGTGGAACCAATCCCACTTCAATTTCTCTACCAAGATTTTTTCCTGGGGGTGATGTGACTCTCCTTGGGTAGGGGGTTGTTGGCTTGGCTGCCCTACCTTTAACTCTTCCAAGGTTTGATTCATCTGCTGGAAACCTACCTTGCAGTTGTTTTGTAACTGCTCTATTTCCTTTAGCATGAAAGACTTTGTTTCCTCAAGTTTCAGAACCTGCTTTGCCAGATGGGACAGTTGATCCTGCAGAGGAGGTGAAGTCTTTTTTATTGTTGTCTTTTTTAAGAGGGTGTCCTTTTCCTCTATGCTCATTGACTCTGGTTGTGCCTAGGATTGACCCTCCATGGTGATGTCTTGGAGCAATGTTTTTAGCTTTAGACCTGGTGCTATAAGCAGGTTTTTCACTTACATTGTCCTTTTAAGCACTGATTGTTTCTTTAAATAACAATTTTACACGTCTACAAAAGGAAAAACCTCAATGTTAATTAGTAGAAAAAAAATATTAGCAATACAATTACTAATAAAACACTGGAGATTACCCTGAATTTATATCTTTATTTATTTAAATAAAATATAAGAAAAATTTTAAGAAATATGTTAAAAATAAAATAAAAATTTTAACTATAAATTTATAAGGGTGAATTATTAGCTTACCAAGCATTTACCAAATACAAATTTAATTGGGTGTTATATTGGTGACCAAATACCAAGTGAGATTGGGATTATATTGGGTAAAGTTACTTGTGTAAATACCTAATTTTTATTATAAAAAATTAGTACAATTATTATAAGGGTTCTTTTATGCAATAAATGAGCTTTTATGACCCACTTATATGCTGAAGACCCAAATATTTGGTTTAACTAGGTCTAAATCATGTCCTAAGTCTTATACTAAATAATAAGTAATAACAAAGGAAAGACCCCCAATTGTCAGTTTATGCTAGTATATAAGTATGATTTAATAGTAAATATTAATGGTAAAATTTCTTATTAATAAATGATTTAGTGATTAAACCTCAGGGGAAGACTAATAAACTAGTTATTCTCAATTTAAACTCACAATACTTGGATTTTATGCGTGCTAGTGGTGGAAAATAGAATAATAAAATATAGTTATAGCTTATATAAAGATATTATCAATTTATAAAGGCTTTATAATATATTTATATATAATAATAATTGTTTTTGTTTTTTATTTGATTTGAATTAAGTAAGTGATTTCTAATAACCGTCAAAATCCTTTCTTATTTATACCAAAATCCACTGGAGTGCACAGACCTTCAATCCAGATGATGTGACTGCTATCCCTGGTAATTACTGCACTGTGAGGGCCCATCAGCCCCTCATGGCTTCCAATTCAAGAAGTTTTAACACTCAGACCTCCAGTAAGGACCCTCCATAAAAATCAATGATACCACAGACCCATACCATAAATAGAATAAACAGATCAAAGCAGATACCATAAAGAAACAGGTAAAATAACTCAACCAAAGAGAATAAAATGAAACCCAAAGTATATAAAGGAACCAAATTAACTTCTCAAGCTCCCAATAATATCTTCAAGTATCCACATTAACCCAGTTATCATATCCCAACTCATAAATATGTGAAAATCCATCCAAGGAATCAGATTAAGCTGTCCAAAATGGATATATGCGCCTGAAATAGGTGTATATGCTTGTGTAGGCATTGTGAGTCCACTGGATATGTACATATGACCTAAAATAAGCAGAAGAATAAAGGTTTATAGGCTATTAAGAGGTTGAAACCCACTTATAGACCTAAATATACATAATATAACTACATATTTCAGTGAATATGAGGTTTATGTATACATATAAGCTTATGTATGTCTATAATTACTTAATATCACTTAGGATAAGTATTTTATGACTCCAGTAACACCTTAATAAGTATTATTAGGCTATGGATAAGATATTTAAACTACCTTAAGTCATATAATAGTATAATAATAATATATATATGTATTATAATCATATATATGAGTATTTTATCCTTATTTTTATGTAATAAGATTAATTTGATTAAGGTTATCTTATTTTAAAGTTAAGAATTATTCAGTCCTGGAGATACCTAGGCTGACACCACCTCTGTAAAGTGTTTCATAAGATGGATGAGATAAATATGTCACTAGCTTTGAAGAAATGCAAATTTAGTATTCATTTTGTAAAGGTGCTTGGTCATGTTGGCTCAGGTTTACAGATATGTGTAGACCAAAACAAAGTGGCAGCCATACAAGTGGTGAAGGCTCTTACCGCATTTAGAGAGATCCAGAGTTTTTGGGAATGTGTGAATACTATACACAGGAGAAAAAAACAGTGAACCAGACATCTAGTTGTTTTTTTGGTTTCTGGTTGTGACCCTGTGTGTGATTCTGGTAATGACCCTGTCCAAGCCCAATTCAATTTTTTTTCCCCTTTAAAACTCAAAATTTTTTTTAGTTGCATCCATGACTTCCCCCTATTTCATCCACTCAGTTTTTCATTTCATAACTTCCCCTTTAATTATTTACTATCTTATTCTACCCCTTCTATCTTCTATCGTTAAATATCACATTTCATATCTTTCCTCATATACCATTTACAATTTCATTCCACCTCTTCTTTCTACTACTATTCAGTATTGCATTTCATAAATTCCCCCCTATAATGTTCAATATCTTATTTCACCTCTTCTACCTTCTATTTTATATTATTTAATTTCATATCTTTCTCATATATCATTTACAATCTCATTCCACCTCTTCTCCCTTCTATTGTTTAGTATTACATTTCATACCTTTTCTCATATATATCGTTTACAATTTTATTCCACATCTTCCTTCTTCTACTATTCAGTATTCTATTTCTTAAATTCCCCCCATAACGTTCAATATCTTAGTCCACTTCTTCTCCCTTCTATTGCCTGTTACTAAATTTCATACCTTTACTCATATATTGTTTACAATCTCGTTCCACCTCTTCTCCCTTCTATTGTTTAGTATTACATTTCATACCTTTTATCATATATATTGTTTACGATTGTACTCCACCTCTTCCTTCTTCTACTATTCAGTATTCTCTTTCTTAAATTCTCCCCATAAAGTTCAATATCTTAGGACACTTCTTCTCCCTTCTATTGCCTAGTTCTACATTTCATACCTTTACTCATATATCGTTTACAATCTCGTTCCACCTCTTCTCCCTTCTATTGTTTAGTATTACATTTAATACCTTTTCTCATATATATTGTTTACAATTTTATTCCACCTCTTCCTTCTTTTACTATTCAGTATTCTATTTCTTAAATTCCCTCCATAATGTTCAATATCTTAGTCTACTTCTTCTCCCTTCTATTGTTTAGTACTACATTTCATACCTTTACTCATATATTGTTTACAATCTCATTCCACCTCTTCTCTCTGCTACTATTCAGTATTGAATTTTGTAAATTTTATGTATATAATTTACTATTACTTTTCATCCCTTCTCACCTCTATCATTCATTATTATATTTTGTGTTTTCCCTCATATCTGTTTTACTATCCCATTTGACACCTTTCCTATTATCTTTTTCACTTTTCCATCCCACCCACTCCACATTCCATTGTTTATTATTTCATTTCACCTTTTCCCTGTTATATAATTTAGTTTCCCACTCCATAAATTTAATATTCCATTCCTTACCAACCCATCCACCCCTTGCCCAAATTGCAAATTAAATACATATTAAATTCTAATTATGTGAAAAGAACAAGTGATATTTCTTTTCCAGATGAATTAAAAAGAAAATTCATTAAAAATATTATACATAGGTGATCTCATTTTACATAAACACCTGAGAAATGTTGATTCCCCAAAAAACACCTGAGAAATTTTTCTTACATTTAGGCTACTTGGTAAAGATGAATAGGAAAAATCAAGCTTAACTGTAGCCAAACTAAATATTCTTGAAATTTATGAAAAAATTAGATTCTCAATTTTTTAAAGCACTAAGTTACAAATTTGTTGACATATCATTTTTATGAATCATCATAACTACCAGATAAAGTAGACAAAGATATCAATGTTAAATTTTCATGTCTGATTCCTAAAAAATTTGATGGGTTGACTAATCTAGATATATGTCCTTTTATTTCATTTATTGAAATCACAACTTCCTCCTCCCAGTCGTTGTAACAAAGAATGGCCCCAAGACCAGGAAAAAAAATTATTAAATGTGATATCTTCTATATTTTTGAATATGCCAATGAGTAAAAAAGTATTTTTGGAAATATTTCTATCATAACAAATTCTAATAATTACTCCATTTTTAATTAATCCTGAATGATGAAATTCAACAATTGAGTTTCCCTGATGATGACCATAACAGCTATATTTTCTATTTTTTATAGAAAAACTTTTGATTGTGTTGACACTATTGCTCAAGACCTGAAATTCATAAATTTTTAACACTCAAAATATATTAAAAAAATGTGTTCCACTGACCATTGCATTCCCAAAATAATAATTCAATAGTTTTAAAGTATTTTCATCTAAAATCTCTTTTTTATGAATTATGTCAATAGGATCTTTTTTATTTAAATATAAATCTCTTATAACCTCATGGCTACCAAAATTAGCCCGTTCCATAAATGAATCAAAGCGACAGATTTCTCCAAATTTTGTCATCATTTTTTTATCCATTTGACCTAAATTTTATTTTATAAGTTAGGTATAAAAAATACATTCAAGTGAAATTTTAAAATTTTAAAACAAACCAATTTTATTATTATGTTTTATGGAACCTAAGAATCCATTCATTCTTTCCTGTGCCCAAGCTGCTGTAGATGATGTTGATCCAAAACATGTAATTACTTCTGGATAGTTCTGGGCAAGATGGACATTTGGCTTCATATTGATTGATATGTAATTTTCTTTCAAATGAGCTTCATATTCATTTAAAAGCTTTGATAAGTTACTAAGATTTTTTCCATCAATTTGAAACAAAGTGAGAATATTGATAATCTTTATTAGACACTCCAAATTTTCTTTAAGTTTCTTCTCTCTCCTTCCAGCTGATGGTAATGACCAATGAGGTATGAGCGATTGGACATAAAATACTTTATATAGTATGAGCTATTCAGAGGCTTTAAGGTAAAACCCGGCTGACAAAAGCATTCAGGTACCCTTGATATCCATATTGGAAGATCATTTTGATCAATATCTCTCTGAAAAATAATAAGTTCCTCCAGATTCATTGATAAATTTTCATATTTTCTTTCCTCATTATCTCTAGCATGATTATGTGCTAATTGTTGTCGAGTACTTTTTTGTCAAATAGTATCATCAGAATCTGATTTGTAAACACTTTCCTTATTTTCTAATTCTTCAGCAGATTGGAAACAAGATAATGGACTTGATTTATTTGAATAAACGTCATATTCCTTTTCCTTCTCTTTCAAGGACCACTCATCATTAGATTCTTCTGAGGATGAGTGCACTGTTTTTTGAAATTTTCTTATATTTCTATCTTCCTCAACATTTTTTTGCTTAAGAGTTTTTGACGTTGAGCTTGGTTTTGTTTTATTATCAGAAGTTAGAATGGCTGTCTTTGGTGTTTTAGTTGGGTTACTCCTAGTTTTTTAAATTATTTTGGAAGAGGAAGACTGTGAATCAAGGGAGGAAACAGATGAATATTTTATATTTTTGGGGGGAATAGAAGAGGATTGTATATTATAAGGGGTAATGGAGGATGATTTTGAATTATCAGAAGAAATGGAGGGTGCTGAATTATTCTTGGAAACAGAAGATGATCGTAGATTATAGGAAGAAATGCAAGATGAAGAGGAGGAAGAGGATTTTTTTGAATTATCATCAGAGAAATATAAATTATCCTTTCTTTTCTTTTGAGACTCTTGATTATAAGATGAGCCTTTTTTTTCTTTTTTAATGACAGGGTGGATAATTGTTTTCCTACTGTTTTGACTTTAAGATAATTATGAATAAAGTCCTTAGCCATTCCCAGAAGCAAGCAATGCATCATTTCAATACTTATGAAATCTATAGGCTTCAAATATGGAAGCTCTAAAAATTTCAAGTAGCGAACACCATTTGACTTAAATATTGAAAACTGTTCATGAAAGATTCCAAATCTTTAATAAATTAAACACCTGCCCTATTAGTAAACAGCCCCGAAACTCTCCTGATGAATGATCTCTGCGAAAATACCTTTAATAAATTAAACACCCGCCCTATTAGTAAACAGCCCCGAAACTCTCCTGATGAATGATCTCTGCAAAAATACCTATAAAGGTAAAGAATATTTTTGAGCGCGAATAACAGAGATCATATTGCAATAGTAGTAATAAACCTTTAATAAATTAAACACCCGCCCTATTAGTAAACAGCCCCGAAACTCTCCTGATGAATGATCTCTGCGAAAATACCTGAGATCATGACAGGAGGAAAATTAATCTATGTCCTAATCAAATGAGCTATAACAAAACAAACCTATAAAGGTAAAGAATATTTTTGAGCGCGAATAACAGAGATGAAGAAAACACAACAGACATCAGCTCTCTATTTAAGTAGGTACTGACGCCCAAAGATATTATTAGAATAAGATTGTATAGCACAATGACATGAGAAAAGTGATCTAAAACAGGGACATAAAAGGACTAAAATGGAAATACAGAAATCACGTATATGTAGAAATAACACATTGTATAGAAACGTACTAAATTAGAAGAAAACAGAATATTAGAGAAGCTATGTATTCTCACACCCCTCCTTGCTATCAATCTTATCTAATAAACCAATTCTTTTGGTAAATCTTGTAAATTTTTCCTTGCTAAGTGCCTTGGTGAATATGTCCGCAAGCATATCCGAAGTGGGGATGTATTGAAGATCTATTCTACCTTCCATGATTTGTTCTCTAATCCAATGGAGTTGAATTTCGATATGCTTTGTTCTAGCGTGAAAAACTGGATTCTTGCACAAGGCAATAGATCCTTGATTGTCAGAAAAAAGTGTTGAAAAAACTTTTTGATCGTACCCTAAATCAACAAGTAAATTTTGCATCCAAATTGCTTCCTGGCCAGCATCCACAGTAGCCTTACTTTCAGCTTCTGAGGTACTCAGCGCAACAGTGGGTTGTTTCTTACAACGCCAACTGACTGCGGTTACATTGACAGTGAAAACATAACCGGTAGTGGATCTTTGTGTGTCACGACAGCCGGCCCAATCAGCATCGGCGAAACCCTCTGGCATGGAGTGACTGAGAGTACCTTGATTTGTGAAAGAATCAAAACTTTTAAAATTTAAAGAGACATTTATGGATCCTTTTAAATAACGCAGCACTCTTTTGAAGGCAATCCAATGATTAATCCCTGGTGCATTGAGATGTTGCGCTAATTGACTATTAGCAAAAGCAATATCTGGGTGTGTCCCTTGTGAAATATAGTTGAGACGTCCTACCGCACAGCGATAATTGATATTCAAATTATTAAATTCTAGAATTTCGTTTTCTGTAGCCTTCTGAAGTTGTGTGTTCATCATCATTGGAGTGGAGATTGGTTTGCACTCCTCCATTTGGTAAGAATGCAAGAGATCTCGGATTTCTTGATCTTGGCAAAGAGACAATGTTTTAGCTTTTCGATCCCTTGTGACACGCATTCCAAGTATAAATTTTGCGTCGCCTAAATCTTCCATTTCAAAATGAGCTTTAATTGCTTCCTTAAACCAAGAAACGTTTTTGCCAAAGATTGAAAGGTCATCGACATGAACGTGAACATAACAAGGATTTTCTTCACTTTCATGAATAAAAAGACAAGGACCGGCTGATGATGGATAAAAGTTCACCGAATGGAAAAACTGGAGTAGCTCATTGTACCAGCACCGTGATGCTTGTTTTAAGCCATAAAGGGAACGTTTCAATAATAACACGGGATTAACAAAGTTTCCTGGTTTCTTCATGCCAAGTGGAAAATTCATATAAACTTCTTCCTCTGGTTTGCCATGGAGAAAGGCACCCTTGACATCCATTTGCACGAAATCCCAGTCCTCACTATTTGCAATACTCATCAATACGCGTAGTGTAGTCAATCTTCCTGTGGGAGCAAATGTTTCAAAATAATTGATACCTGCCTTTTGGGAACAACCACGTGCACACAGTCTTGCTTTATATTTGTTGATATTTCCATCTGCATCTCTTTTTATTTTGAAGACCCAGACTGAACCAATAGAAGGGGCATCTTTTGGTTTTTAAACTACTTCCCAAACTTTTTGTTCATCGATCATATTGAGTTCCTTCTTAATGGCTTCCATCCAATTATCTCCATCTTCCCGGTTAATCGCCTCGTAGTAGGTGAGTGGATCAGAGAAGACAGAGTTTGAAGTGAAATCATGTTCTGAATGTGACAATAACGCGGAAGTAGAACAGAGATATTGATGAATCGAGGTGGCTGAATTTAGATATCTTTTCTGACATGTTCGTGATCCCTCAATAATATTTTTAGGATCTATATTGGAATTAATATCTTGAATATCTTTATCCGAAGTAAGTTTATATTCCCAAAAGCGATTCTCAACCTTTTTTGACTGATCATTATCGGAAACTTCATCAATGCTTTCAAAATTGTCAGGAGGACTATCTGAGGCTGAAGATAGTGGTAAATTAGACACTGAATCTGGCATGATCTGCTCTTCAAAAGATTCAGTGAACATGTCAACCAATTGAATTTGGTTTTCAGAATGTTTAGAAAGTGGGAATGTTGCTTCGTCAAAGACAACACTGTGTGAGTAGAATATTTGGTTGTTGTCAAGCTGTAAGATACGATAGGAAGTAGTGTCTTCTGAATAACCCAGAAAACAACATTTAATGGAATTAGGCGCAAATTTCCCTTTTCTTAACTTTTTATCAATTAATGCATAGGCTGCACACCCAAAGGTTCGCATGTGTGAAAGCTTTGGCAATTTATCAAATCTCTTTTCGTACGGCGTAATAAAATCAATAGAGGCGCACGGTAAACGATTTTCAATGTAGACAGCCGTGTTTACAGCCTCTCCCCAGAATTCTTCGGGCATTTTTGCATGAAAAAGTAGGGCTTTGGCCATTTCTGTTGTAATGCGATTTCCTTGTTCTGCAATGGGGTTTTGCTGAGGAGTATAAGGTGACGTTGTTATAATTTTGAATCCATCCTTAATGCTCAAATCATGAAAATGCTTATTGATAAACTCAGTACCATTATCACAGACTAAGTTAGCAATTTTAGATTGAGAAGAGTTTTCAATTTGCGTTTTAAATTTCAAAAATGTATGAAAAGTATCAGATTTCTTTTCAATAATAAATACAAATCGATAGGATGTAAATGAGTCGGTGATTTTAAAATAATAAAGTGAACCCCCTTTGGAAGGTGGGGTGATTTTGCCACTTAAATCACAATGCAGATATTCAAGAAATCGTGTCCCTCTGGGAATTTTACCGGAAAATGGAAGACTATGATGTTTGGCATCTATGCAGGGTTCACACACACTTAGATCATTGATTAAATCAAAACCCAGGATATTTTTAAGTTTTCCCAGATAAACATCGTTTGTGTGTCCTAACCTACTGTGCCAAAGAGTTTTTGAATTAGATGAAAGAAAAGATTTAAGAGGAACACTGAAAGACTTACCGAACTTAGCATTAAGAACGATAATTCCTTCTTGTGCATCCCATTTTCCATCAAGAATGATTTCATGATCTTTGAGAATTGAGACTGTGCCCTCCGGATTGGTAACTTTACTACAGCCCTGGGCAATGAAGGGCCCAATTCCAATGAGGTTTTGATTAATTGATGGGAGGTGAAGACATCTAGTCAAAGTTATGACTTCTCTCGGAGTAACTACGTCAACTGAACCAATCCCTTGGCTATAAATTATTGATCCATTGCCGATTTTAATTGGTTTTCGCCAAAATTGATAATTTTTAAAGTTCCTACGGTGTCGAAACATATGGACAGTAGCGCCACTGTCAAAGATGATGAGATTTCCAAGAGAAATATTACTTGAGGACGCTTTGAAGATTTTAGTTGGTCCATAGCTAATGTTGGCGTGAATCTCAGGTTCAGTTGATGTGGCACAGTTTTGACTAATAGCACGAGATTTTCTTTTTTCGGGATGAAGTTCAAAACAATTTTCCTCGCTGTGCTTAGTTTTAGGATTATGTTTGCCATTACGACAAACGGGCCACTTAGGTTTTTCGGAGTTTTTGGCATTAGAAACGAGGGCTGAGGCGGAGTTTTCAGCAGAATCAGATTCAATTTCAATAGCCAATCTGGCAAGGCGCGATAGTAGGTTGTGCACAGAAAGGTTTTGATGAGTGACCTCGGAGGAATGTAGGATTAGAGCTTTATGCGTTTGATAGGAATCAGGAAGGAGTCGTAGAATTCGATGTGCTTCAAGTTCACCTTCAACGGAAACTCCAACGGCTCCAAGCTCATTGATACGAGTTCTCAATTCGTTAACAAAAGTTTTAAGGCCTTTGTCATGACATTTAACATCATGATAGCGAGTGAAGATTGATGCTCTATTTGAAGCATCATCTGCGGCATACTGAGCACTAAGTTTAGACCAAATAGACCAAGGTTTTTCCATGTCTTCTTCAGTAACAAAGGCAGCCAAATTACCCGCATCAATTTTTGATATAATGATATCAGTCGCTTTGTTAACTTTTGATTGAAAATCATCTTTTGATGCTTGCGAAGCGTCTTCAGAAGGTTGGGGCTCCTTTCCTAACACTAAATTTTTAAGTTTATGACGGGTGAGATGAGCAAGCATTCTAATACGCCATTCATGAAAATTATCAGAGGAAAGAATGGGAATGTTTCGATTTGCGTCATTGGTATTTTCAGTATTTTCCATTATTAAAGAGGATGAAGAGTAACGTTGGGCAGTAGCAGTTGAATAGTCTGAAGAGGAATCTGTAGCAACTGGTGATGGTAGATCAGAGATATTGCTTGTTGACATTCACTGAAGGCCTGGGCCCATAACCTGAAAGATTCCAAATTTTTAATAAATTAAACACCCGCCCTATTAGTAAACAGCCCCGAAACTCTCCTGATGAATGATCTCTGCAAAAATACCTTTAATAAATTAAACACCCGCCCTATTAGTAAACAGCCCCAAAACTCTCCTGATGAATGATCTCTGCGAAAATACCTGAGATCATGACAGGAGGAAAATTAATCTATGTCCTAATCAAATGAGCTATAACAAAACAAACCTATAAAGGTAAAGAATAATTTTGAGCGCAAATAACAGAGATGAAGAAAACACAACAGACATCAGCTCTCTATTTAAGTAGGTACTAACGCCCAAAGATATTATTAGAATAAGATTGTATAGCACAATGACATGAGAAAAGTGATCTAAAACAGGGACATAAAAGGACTAAAATGGAAATACAGAAATCACGTATATGTAGAAATAACACATTGTATAGAAACGTACTAAATTAGAAGAAAACAGAATATTAGAGAAGCTATGTATTCTCACAGTTCGTGAGGATTTGAAGTTTTTCTCCACTTTTCAGCTGCCAAAAAATGTTTTTTATTTGAATGAGCTTCAATAGATGTAGATTTATATTCCTTCTCTAATTGTTTTCGTGTGATAAAACAGAAAGAGCAAGGAAGATTTGATGAATGGGAGGAGAATCCAGCTACCTTTCTTACTGCTGGTAAATCAGCAATAAGAGGAAAAATTGCTGCCTTAATCAATTGTCCTTCACAGTGTCGGTGAGTTTTTGAGAAAAAACAGCCTTTCCATAATTGCTTCAGCTCTTGAATTAGCGGCTCAAGTATGTTGTTGCAACGATCTAAGCTTTGCTCATGAGGGCCAGGTGTTATTCCAGCAAGAAATATATTCTCTTTTTTATATTGTATATAAGGATCAAGGTTGAGACAAACCAGCATCATTGCTCCAAAAGATACAATACCATGTCCCTTCTTGTTTCCAAAAGGGTTAAACCAGTTGATATTAAAACTAAATAAAAGATTTCCACTCCTACCAGTGAACTTATTCCCATCATCATCAGTCATTTCTTTCCAAATCGATCCATCCCAAACATCAGTGTATGTGTCCTCATCCTTCTGAAAATGTCAAAGTGGGGCATCAAGATCATCCTCAAAATTTGGAAATTGCAAGAGCCATGAAAGCCAATCAATGAATGAATGTCCACTAAATGTCTTCTTTTCCTTGAAGATATTTTTTTTTGTCAAAAAGCAAGGTGTTGCATTGAGGTGTCCCATTGCTTTTAGCTTCAAAACTGTTTAAAAGTAGCTCTTCACACTTTGAATGCAGGAAGCTGTATTCGGAAGCATTTTTAAAGGGCTGATGGAAGCAGGTAGGGCAACACAGAACAGTTTTGATGGGGGGTATGAGATTAAGTATATTTAGAACTGTTGGAATTGATTTTGGAATAATTGTGTTGGTATCGGCATTAGGTAATAAGTAGTGAGGTTGAGAGGATTTTTTGCAAAGCCAATACCTCTCAGCCTTTAATTTTATAGTAACTTTTTCGATTGAAATTTTTAATATAAGGTAGCTATGAGCAATATCAATTAATGATAGTGTCATATCAGATGAGTAATGGTTGATTTTTGGTGGGTCAAAATCTTGAGTATCAACAAATAGAAAATCAGAATTATTTTCTGAAGAACTTCATGCTGCAGAGTTTGAAGGAGTGAGTCAATTATCATTAGAATAATTTTTGAAATTTTCCAAAGCCTGTGAGTCAAGATCCTATAATTTTCAGATTAATAAATTTTAACTTTAACATGGTAGAAAATAATTTCATCATATTACATACCATTACATCTGAAGATTGCTGTTCCAAAGATGAATCAATAATTTCAACATTCACTTTTGACATGCCTTGATAAGTAGCTCATTTCCTAAGTTCTACTCGTATCATATGCTTCTCCAGTCCAGATCTTGTAAAAGGTTTTCCTCTTTCCTCTTTACCATCTGCATCAATGTAGCGATTATCAACACAGTTGAACTCGGTGAATTTGCAAACAAAATGCTGATTAGTAGCTATGGTTGTTGAGAGAGAGCCAAAAATTTGAAGTGATATAAATGTTTCTTAAAAGATGTGCTGGCTGAATTGAAGCTGAAAACAAAACCAAAGGTCAAATATTTTAGAAAATTGTAGATTCAATGTGCCCTCTTCATTTGAATTCAAAATTTGAATATATATTGAACAAGAATATGGAATCCAATTCAGTTTCCAAAACCCAGACTTTTACATGCTTCATAAGTTTTTTTGAATATTTTATCCAAAAATTGTCCTCATAATATAGGCATATTTCATGCAATTATTTTCCTAAAAACAGTTTATTTTATATAAAATGGAGAAAATATTATCATTAAAATTTGTAAATAAGTCATTATTTTTCATCTAAAATATTTATACCCATGTAAAATAAATTATTATCATTCATTGTGGTTTTGTGACATCAATATGATTTTTATAGGCATCTAATTAATTATCTTGATGAAGAAAAACAATATTAAACATTCATCCCTTCTTTAATTTTTGGGTTTTAAATTAAAGTATTTTAATTCCTGATAAGTAGCATGATTATCATTTAATAAATGCAAATTATTCCTCATATAAATTATAGTATCTTCTCACCAAGTACAATTTAGCATTCTAAAGTAGTGATAGTGTAGAAATAATGTTTTTTGTTATATAAGTCACTTTTTTTGAAAGGCCTTTAAATTAACATTGTTTTATTTTTAGACTCATTTTTCTATTTTAAAATTGGCTAGATAAAAAAGAAATAATTCTGAATTGAAGGATGATGTCCATTTTTTAAATAAAACTCTGATACAGATGATTTGAATTAAAAATATGGAATTCAACATCAAAAAATTGTATATTTGTACCAATATGTAAATTTTTTTAATTCAAAAATGGTTAAAATTGCTATAATTAGTGGTCTAACAATGGAATTGAGACAGTTGAACTATTTGAAAGCCCATGGATCTTCTGAGGGGTTAGAAAATCAATATTATAACAATTAATGGGAAGATTTGAGGGAACAGAAAAATCAGTCATCAATTGATCACAGTCTTTACGTGTATAGAGAATATTTTTATGAATTAAATGTGTTTTTTATGGCCTCTCATATTTTTCAAATATAGCTCATCAACTTGATGATAGAAATTTGTTAATTGAGAACTTCTCCATGGAAGTTTAAGCCTATGAACCTCCCCAGTTTCAGTATTTTCAGTATCGGATATACATGAGGTGTCATTGAAAAGGAAATTGATGTCAAGATAATTAGAAAGATGCTTGAGAAATGTTTTTCTGGGTAAATTGCATATCTTTTGTAATAAAATTATTTTTCAAGGATTAATTTTGTAATATATAAATGAATCAGAGAGATTAATTACTGACATTCCTTCGATACTGAAGTCTTTTCTTTCTCCTTCTTGCCTCATCACTATGATATTCACCATTTCGTACTTTTACACCCAATATCCAGCGTCTGATAATAAGAGGAATCTGCTTCTCTTTGTTCTTTGGTGGAATATAAGAGTAGTGAGAAAATGCGTTGTTTTGAGACGAATATAAAAAATGATTTTTGAGGTGCTCAATGGCAAGATTATTCTGATGTGAGTCTGGGTTACTGAAATCAAGTGAAATATGTGGGAAACCCATTTCAACAGCCTCCTGGAGACATATATGTATGAATGTTGTTGAAATTTTTGATTTTCGTCCATTTCCTTGAATTCTTCCAGCTGAATTCTCAAAGTTGTAATCAGAAACCAGTTTAAAAGGCTTTGAGACTGTTTTAGGTAGCTTCAAAATTTCGTCATCAAGATAAGGTGGTGGATAATAGTCTCCTGATTGATAATAATAGAGAGAAATTAAGTTAGATAAATAGTGACTTAAGGACAATGGACAATGGACAGAGTGGGACGAGGGAGGACAGAGGACGACAGAGGACAAAATATAGAGTGAAATAAAAGAGGACAAAGACTAAGAGAAAGAAAAAGATGAGCAACGGGAAAGTGTTGAGCAGTAAAAAGGAAGGAGTGAATTGCATTGCAGTCGTAGAGCACCTACTTGTTACCTGATAATAATAGAGAGAAATTAAGTTAGATAAATAGTGACTTAAGGACAATGGACAATGGACAGAGTGGGACGATGGAGGACAGAGGACGACAGAGGACAAAATATAGAGTGAAATAAAAGAGGACAAAGACTAAGAGAAAGAAAAAGATGAGCAACGGGAAAGTGTTGAGCAGTAAAAAGGAAGGAGTGAATGCCGACTCAGAATTGAGCGGTCATTCTTAAATGTACTCAAGTTAGGGTATGCATATAAATGGTGATAAAAAGTAATGCTTTAACAATGATAAATATATATATATATGTAAATAACTTTAAGTATAAAATAACGGTATTCTAATAGTATCTCAACACCCACCCGTGCTCAAGACGGCAATGATTTTAAATTAAGATTATTAAGAAATTCATGGTGCTTGACTCTTGGTAATGATTTAGTAAGGATATCTGCTATCATAAGATTAGTAGGAATATATTTGATGATTAATTCTTGATTATTGACTAGTTCACGTAGCCAACATACTTTAGTATTGATGTGTCTTGTACGATGTTGATATAAGGGATTTTGAGCACGGTTGATAGCACCTTGATTGTCCCCGTATAAGATGGTTGAATTAAGTGGGATTGAGAAATCATTAAATAATTCCTTTGCCCATAGTAAGTCTTGTCCACATTCGGTCATGGCATAGTATTCTGATTCGGAGGTGGATAAGGAGACAGATTGCTGTTTGCAAGAACGCCAACTAATTAATCCCAGGTGGAAGACTAATGAACCAGAGGTTGATTTTGAGTCAGGAGACTTATTATAATCTGAGTCAGCAAATCCGGATAACGTGCCTAGTGAGCAATTTGTCACATTGCCTAGGGTCAAACCAAAGTTCTTGGTTAATTGAAGGTAACGAAGAATATGAAAGAATGCTACTATTTGCTCATCAGTAGGTTCATTAAGGTATTGAGCAAGAGAACTTGCTGCGAAAGCTAAATTGGGAAGTGTACATAGAACAAGATAGTTTAGTAGACCAATAGCTCTTCGATAATTGAAAATATTGGTTAGTTAAGTGTTTTTATTGTTCGTGAATTGAGAATTCGGAACAAGAGGAGTAGTGACTGTTCGACAGTTGGTATGATTGAATTCATTTAACAATTTTTGTATGTAGAGTTGCTGAGTGAGAGTAACCGTTCGATTGGAACGATCCCTTACCACTTTCATTCCTAAGACCCAGTTCAAGTTTCCTTGATCATCAATGTCAAAGGCTTGGGAGATTTTACTTTTGAAATCATTGATGGAGGATCCACCAATAATTAAATCATCGACATGAATGAAGACATAACATGGCTGACTGGAGTCGCTGTTGAAAAATAGACAAGGGTCGGCAAGACTAGCTTTGAATCCAATGCTGGTGAAGAAATTAGCTAATTTATGATACCAGCAGCGTGGGCTTTGTTTTAGTCCATACAGTGATTTTTTGAGGTGAAGACAACCATTGGAATTTTGTGGGCTATATCCATTTGGAAATCAAAGATATATGTCTTCATCTAGGTGACCATGAAGGAACGCTGATTTTATGTCCATCTGACAGAGATCCCAATCTTTATAAGCAGCAAGACCAAGCAAAAATCGAAGGGTGGCAAGTCGTCCAGTTGGGGCATATGTTTCATTATATTCAATACCTTCAATTTGAGAAAAACCTTGTGCACATAGTCTTGCTTTGTACTTGACAATATTTCCTTCAGAATCAGTCTTCTTTTTGAAGGTCCACGTTGACCCTATTAAGTGATTATTAGAAGGAATAGAAGTTTCTTCCCAAACACCGTGATTATGAATACTGTCTAGCTCAGAGTTAATGGCTTTGACCCATTCGTCACTTTCAACAGAATTAACAGCTTGATAGTAGTTTTGTGGAGTATCGAATTGGTTTACAATCATGCAGGCGATATTGGCTCTGCGTTTTGTGGACAGAATGTTCGAGGGATTGATTTCGGAGGATATCTCTTTTGAGGGTCTGGTATCTTCAGGTACGTAGGTGTAGTGTTTAAGAGTGGATTGATTGGGTGTAGTTTCTTCCATTTCAGGAATTTCATAAATAGAAGATGAGGGTTCTTGAAGGGGATCAGTATCAAGTAATTCATTGCTCATTGGATTGAAGTTGAAGCTGATATCGAGAGTCAAGTCAGGGAATTGTAGGGTTTCAATTGATTCCCCTTTAGATATCTTGTGCCACAGAGTAAAAGTATTCAAAAATTTAACGTCGTGAGTTGTAATTATTGAATCAGCTTCTGGAGAATAGATGCGATAATTAACATGCCCTTCACAATACCCCAAGAATATACCTTCTTCTCCACTCTTTTCAAACTTTCCCAGACGTTTGTGTTTTTGTAAGTTGTAGATGATGTCTGAGCCAAAGGGATGTAGATTAGTGGGCATTTTTGAATTGTTGTGCCAAAGCTCCCATGGAGTCTTGTTGTTTTCTAGAGCTGAGGACGGAAGAATATTAAGTAGATCAGTGGCAGTGTTGACAGCTTCAGCCCACCAGTGCGAATCTAGGCCAGATTCAATGAGTAAGCATTTTGCTTTTTCAACTATTGAGCGATTTCCCCTCTCCTCAATGGGATTTTGTTGTGGAGTATAGGGGGCAGTACGAAAAAGAACAATACCTTTCTTTTTGATATGATTTTTCATTGATGAATTGACAAATTCCCCTCCGTTGTCAGATACAATACATTTGACTCTTCGCTCTAATTGATTCTCGACCAAAGTTTCAAAATCCTTGAATGATTCAAAAGTTTCGGATTTTAGTTGAAGGAATTGAACATGTCTGTATCGAGAGTGGCCGTCAACTATTTGAAAGAAATAAGATTTTCCACCTTTAGATTCGGGAGTTATTGGTCCGCACAAGTCCATGTGAATGACATCAAGTGGGTTTTCGGGAGTTGGAAAAGTCCCAGAAAAAGGTAGTACATGAGCCTTGGCTAACGCACAAGTTTTACAAGAAAATTTAGAGAAGTTCAAACCTGGGAAAAGCTCCTCCATGGTTTGATTATTAGGGTGGCCGTAGTTATGATGAAGAAGTTTGAGCCTGTCGTCCATTGAAGTAACACTATTAATGGAGTGTTGTAGTTGATTTTCAATTAAAGGAAAAGTAAGTATTCGACCCTTGGAAGAACACTCGACAAGAGTGGAATCTTTATTTTTGATTTTGAATTGTCCTTTATCGTTAATAATATACCAGCCATCTTGTAAGATATCGACTAGTGAAATGAGATTTGCTTTGACAGTAGGAGCATACAGTGCATTGTCAATACAAAAGTTATGTCCAAAAGTTGACAAAAATTGAGCTTAGCCTTGTCCAAGGGCAGTTAGCTCATCGCCATTAGCCATTGACAAAGAGGTTTTAAAGTTATGATAAGAGTTAAAGAAATTTTGGTTATTGAAGATCAAAAAGGAAGCGCCACTGTCCAAAATGGCGTGATTATGTGGTAGATCATCGAAAACAGATAAAACTTTGTTGGAGTTATCGCTGTTGCGGTTTTCCCTTTCTTTCTTCCTTTTTAAGAATTCGTCCCTCTTTTCTGGATAGAGTTGAAAACAGGATGACTCAGAGTGTGGTGCCAACGGGTTGTGTTTTCCTTTGATGCATAAAGGTTTTGTCTTGGAGTCCACTGCCAAAACATTACCGGTAGTCGTCAGGTTGAGCGCTTTTCGTCGAGTAATTTCAGTCTCAATATCCGAGAAAATGTTTTCAATAGTGGGCCTTTGATTTGTAATGTCTACTTGCTCAAAATGATGGTTGCAGCAGTTTGGTATGATTCAGGAAGTAAATTCAGAACGTAGTTGCCCATGATATAAGAGAGTATATTTTCTTTAAAAAGATCGGGAGCAACATCTCTGAGGAGTTTTATTGTCCCTCTAAATTCGTTCATTGCCGCAAGTAGATTACTTTCAGTAAATTTAATCTTGAAAAGTTGGCTTACAACGAATGAGCAGTTTTGACTAGACTTGGAAGCGTAGTGATCTTTAATTCTTTTCCATAATTGAGCAGGCTCCACTAGATCATTGTCCACTATAAATTTATGCTGATTAGGCCTGTTCATGAACATCTTGATTATAGTATTGGTCTGTCTTTGACGAATGTTGAAAATATTTAATAGATCGGGATCGGTAGGTACAGGGAAATCCTCTGTTAAGAATTGATCCAGATTTCGTACAGTAAGTGCATATTTGATGTCCGTTTTCCACGTACTGTAATTTTTGTCATTAAGCTTCTCGATACCTTTTATTTCAGAATAGTTAGAAGTATCTTGAAGATATGAGAAGTTTGGTACAGGGATTTGTTCAGATGCTGAAGCCATTCCAGGACTAGCTGTGTGCAATGAGGTAGATGAAGAAGCAGCAGTGTTGACGGATAGAGGAGTTGCCAGTTTGGATTTAATGCAGGGGCGCTGGGCCCATAACCCTGATAATAATAGAGAGAAATTAAGTTAGATAAATAGTGACTTAAGGACAATGGACAATGGACAGAGTGGGACGAGGGAGGACAGAGGACGACAGAGGACAAAATATAGAGTGAAATAAAAGAGGACAAAGACTAAGAGAAAGAAAAAGATGAGCAACGGGAAAATGTTGAGCATTAAAAAGGAAGGAGTGAATGCCGACTCAGAATTGAGCGGTCATTCTTAAATGTACTCAAGTTAGGGTATGCATATAAATGGTGATAAAAAGTAATGCTTTAACAATGATAAATATATATATATATGTAAATAACTTTAAGTATAAAATAACGGTATTCTAATAGTATCTCAACACTGATGAGTTGCTCTTTTCTAAAACTAACTTCACAAAGTCAATTACCGACTGACAAAAAAGACTCTTTGGTGATGATACACCAATACGATTCAAGTGTTTATTGAATGCCTTTAGAGAGGAGAAGCCTTGTCTAGGTATGTGTGAGAAAAAAATTGTATCTTAAACAAAAAGAATCACCAATACAATTTAATTAAATGTTAAAAAATATGATAAAAAATAACTTTACCTGACATATTTTATTTCTATTATTATAATGAAAACTTTGTGTGCGACAACTTTTTTAGAGGGATTCTGATTATGGTCTGAATGGAAGAGGAAAAGTTAGCAAGAAGATTTCCAATAGTTGGTTTAATACTCCAATTTTTTTTCTCAATAAAAAGTAGATCGATTTTTTTTTTTGATAATGGCAAAATAACTTTGAATAATTAAAGTTAAGAATACAGACAGGGAAATTATAGACATACCAATAAAATAATCGAGCAAGATTTTATCCCTTTGAAATTTTTCACAAGAAAAAACATAAAGGAAATATGGATCAAGCATTATTTTCAAAGAGAACTCAATTTGACCTTTAACATAACTATATTGAGGAACGTACTCTCACTAAAGACAAAAACTTAAAGATTTCTAGTTTCCCTTGAAAAAATGTTTCACCAAACTGCAAAAAATACCATTTTTTGAAGAATTCACAGAATTTTAATATGCTTATCAGTGATTTTAATCTGAATCATTGAATCAAATATATTTTTTGTGTATTTTAATGTCAAATTTTCCCTAAATATCATCTCATTATTTTAAATTTGAGCAGAAAAAAACCTTGTAAAACATGATTTCCCACTTTATGCTAGTTATAAAAGTACCTTAATTAATTTCAAACTCTTTTCACTAGAAATTCTACGGGATAAGCAAATAAAATTAAAAAGTTAAAGTAGTGATAAACATGTTGAAAATTTACTGAGTTAATTTGAAAAATAATTAAAGAGATAATGTGTGGTGAATATTTTTCCAATACCAAAAAAAAGAAATCACAAAAACTAATTCAATTTTTTTTTTTTGGAAAAAAAGAACTTAAAATAAAATTAATGATTATTAGTTCTTCTGAATATGTGTTTGATAATTTAAATTTGATCAGGTCTCACGTATTTTTTTGAGCTATCATTTGTTATTTTTAATATTTTATAAAGTTTAAATGTAGAAAAATGGACTAAATCATGTGTCAAAGTTTTTATAACATATAGACATTTGCAAGTATTCTGTATAAATAATAGTAATAATAGATTATGGCAAAAAATTTATTTCTGCTTCTACGTAATCACCCCTGACAATACCAGCCTTTTTTCCAATAACACTTGCCAAATATTTCACCCCAATACTATTTTTCTCACCTATAGCATCAAGTTCTACTTCACCCAAGCTCTTAAGATAAGTTTCACAGTAAAAGTCTTTTGGTAGTCCACGAGGTGCAAGAAAAATGTCTGGAGAAACCAATAATAAACTTTCACCATTATTCTCTGCTGGTAAAGGTTCTACTGGTTTAATTTTACGCAAAAGTTTGAGTCGAGCATTTTTCACTGTACTTTCTCGCTTTGCTTTAGCTTGAATTCTTCGCAAATATAGGCTGTCAAGATTATTGAGACACTGGGTTAGCATTTCACTTCTCCAGTTTGTTGGAACTTGATATCTGTCTCCTTTGTCATCAACCTCTGTATCTGAATGCATAGTGACATCATTAAAAAGACTTTAATATTTGGGCCTAAGAACAGAAGTGGCAGTTTCCTCTCGCATATCTCGCAGCTGAAGAATTCATTTTAGTAAGAAGATGTATTCTCAAGATAATAATAAAACTTACATCACAGCAAAACTTTGTTATTTTGCGCTGATTCTTTCTTTCTTCATTTATTTTTTGTACATCGTCAGATTTTTTGCTGGTAGAAAGTTTGCTATTTATTCTGTAGTTTGTCATTTTGTTTGTGAGCCAGCGCTTCATCATCTCCTTCACAGTTCCAGCCGTTACCTCAGAGCTCAATATAGCAAAGCATCTCAAACCTTTTGATTGGAAGCAATTGAACCAACACGAAACTATTACATCTATAAAGCTTTCATTCCATTCACTACCAATAGGAGAAAGCCAGTCAAACTGAGCACAAGGGAAACCAGGAGAGGAGAGATTTGAAAGAACCTTATATGTATGAAAAGAAGCAGTCGTTAATAAAACTGTTCTGCCCCTAAGAATGGTCTTTGCCGCTAGTTACCTAAATAATATAAATAAATGATATTGAGCGAGACAGAAAAGACCACTATCAAGTAATAGCTAAATACAAAGTCCAACCTTATATGTATGAAAAGAAGCAGTCGTTAATAAAACTGTTCTTCCCTTAAGAATGGTCTTTGCCGCTAGTTACCTAAATACAATGGTTATAAGAATTAAACAAAGATTAATAAATAAATAGAAATAGAAAATCAGTTAAACCTGACCTAAATAATATAAATAAATGATATTGAGCAAGACAGAAAAGACGGGCAAAAAGGAATAAAGAAAGCCCACTATATAAGTAAATGTCATGCTCAATATGGATAGATAGGATTGAATAGCAAATAAAAGAACGCCATAGAATGGCACATGTATATATCTACATGTGTAAAGTAATATCTATATATATAAAAATAGAAAAATAAAAATAAAATTTAGAATAACAATCAACAATTACTCGTTCTTACACCCCTCCTTGCTATCAATCATATCTGCCAAACCAATTTTCTTCACAAAAATACTGAACTTTTCCTTACTAAGAGCCTTGGTGAAGATATCTGCAATCATGTCAGTTGTAGGAACGTATTGCAAATCAATTTTTCCATTTGATAACTGTTCTCTTATCTAATGAAACTGTATTTCTACGTGTTTAGTCCTGGCATGAAACATAGGATTTTTGCACAGAGAAATACAACCTTGGTTATCAGAAAAGAGTTTAGATGAAGACTTGCAGTCAAAACCAAGATCGCTAAAAAGTGTTTGCATCCATATAGCCTCTTGTGCTGCATCAACTGTTGCTTTTGATTCAGCTTCTGTTGTACTTAGAGCAACTGTAGGTTGTTTCTTACATCGCCAACTAATTGCAGTGCCATTGATGATAAAGACATAACCAGTTGTTGAGCCTCTTGTAACTTGACATCCAGCCCAGTTGGCATTGGCATATCCTGTTGGCAAGGAATAACTATAATGTCCCTCATTGATAAAAGATAAATTAGAATGAAAAGAGAGAGATAACTCTATTGTTCCTTTAAGATAACGAAGTACTCTCTTGAAGGCTAGCCAATGTTTAATGCGGGGAGAGTTTAAATGTTGAGCTAATTGACTGTTGATGAAAGCAATATCAGGTCGAGTTGCTTGAGTGATGTAGTTGAGTCTCCCCACTGCTCTGCGATAGTTTATATTGAGTCGAGAAAATTCTTTGATCTCATCTTCAGTAGCTGGTGATAACTGTGTGTTCATTTGCATAGGTGTGTTTGTCGATTTACAATCTAACATATCATATGATGAGAGCAAATCCCTGATTTCTTGATCTTGACACAATGATAAAGTGCCTGCTGACCAATCTCTCGTCACTCTCATGCCTAATATAAATCTTGCATCACCTAAGTCTTCCATGTCAAATTTTGAACAGATGGCATCTTTGAACCAGGAAATGTTTTTGCCAAAAATTGATAAGTCATCTACATGTACATGGACATAGCATGGATGGGTTTAACTTTCATGAATGAAAAGACATGGGTCTGCTTCAGATGGATAAAAATTAAGTGAAGTGAAGAAATTGATTAATTCACTGTACCAACATCTTGAGGCTTGCTTAAGTCCATACAATGAGCGTTCCAACAAGAGAACTGGTTTCTTGAAATTGGATGGTTTTTCCATACCCAATGGAAAATTCATGAGAACTTCTTCATCAGGTTTGCCATAGAGAAATGCCCCCTTGACATCCATCTGAATGAAGTCCCAATTTTCACAAGTAGCAAGACTTATAAGCACTCGTAGTGTTGTAAGTTGTCCAGTTGGTGCAAATTTTTCGAAATAGTTTATTCCTGATTTTTGTGAACACCCCCTTGCACAGAGACAACCCTTATATTTTTGAATATTACCATCAGCATCCCTCTTTATTTTGAAAACCCACACTGAACCTATTGCAGGAGTATCTGATGCTCGTTCAACAATTTCATAAACAGCTTGACTTTTGATCATGTTCAATTCTTGATTAATTGCATCAATCCATAAATCACCATCACTTCTGTTGATTGCCTCAAAATATGTGAGAGGATCTGATAGATAAATTTCAGGTATGTCATCATGCAATGAGTGACTCTTAATTAAATTTGTTGACATTAGATAATTTTTTATTTTGATTGCAGAGTTTAATTTTCGTGGTACTCTAACACGACTTGTTTCAAGGATATTGTTGGTGTCTATGGATGAGCTGATGTCTTTTGATGCAGTATTGGAGGTCCATTGATAATCTTAAAATTTATTGATTGCTGGAGGATCATCGGAATTTAGCTCTTGGTCATTTTCTAAAATAGGTGAATCTGATGCCTCTGTACTACTGATGTTGGGAGCAATAAGATCGACATCTTCAACAAAAAGATTAGACAATTGATAATTGTCTGATAAGTCTTGAATTGGAAATGATGATTCATCAAATATAACATTGTGTGAATAGATGATTGAACGATTATCAAGTCGAAGCAAACGGTATGAAGTCATGTCTTCAGCATAACCAAGGAAACAACATTTAATTGAATTAGGCTGAAATTTTCCTCCCCTTTTTGAATTGTCAATTAATGCAAATGCAGTACAGCCAAAAATTTTCATATGATCAATCTTTGGATCTTGACCAAATCTCATGTTGTGAGGAGTTTCAAAATTGATTGAGGCAGAAGGCAATCTATTCTCAATGTACACTGCTGTGTTGACAGCTTCTCCCCAAAACTCTATAGGCATCTTAGCATGAAAAAGGATTGCTTTAGCCATCTCGGTTGTTGTCCTGTTACCACGTTCCGCAATTGGATTCTGCTGCGGCGTATAAGGTGAAGTAACTATCATTTTGAAACCATCTTTGGAACTTGAATCTTTAAAATTTTTGTTGATAAACTCGCTTCCTCCATCACAAACAAAATTGGCAATCTTACAATAAGAAATATTTTCAATTTGAGTTTTAAATTGCATGAAAACCTTGAAGGTATCGGATTTGTGGGTTAAAAGAAAAACAAATCGATATGAAGTATAAGAATCAGTTATCTTGAAATAGTTAGAAGCTCCTCCAAGAGAGGGCGGACTAATTTTTCCGCTAAGATTGCAATGTAAATATTCTAAAAATCAATTGCCTCTAGGTACAACACCAGAAAAAGGACTATGACTATGCTTTGAATTTACACACGGTTCACAGAAATCAAGAACACCAGAAAATTTTACACCAATTTTAGATTGAATTTTATGTAAGTATTGTGTATTTGAATGGCCTAATCTGTAATGCCATAAATTTCGTGAGTTTGACGCAAGAAAATATTTTAATGATGGAACATAACGCTGACCAAAATTTGCATTTAGGACTATGAGACCTTCTGAATCATCCCATTTCCCATCTAGAATAAATTCGTTGGATTTACTGATGGTCATATGACCGTGAGCATCAACTTGCTGATTACAACCATGAGAAATGAATGGTCCAATTCCTATTAGATTTTGACTGATATCGGGAACATGTAAACATTCAGTGAGAGTGATGACCTCTCTTGGTGTCACTAAGTTTACCGAGCCTTTTCCAGTGCTATAAATCAATGTTCCATTACCAAGTATAATCGGTCAACAAAAACGACGGTAAGTTTTAAAATGTGATCATTGTTTTATCATATGAACCGTCGCACCACTATCAAAAATGAGTTGCTTTGAAGAATGACTAGAGATATTGGCCTGAAAAATTTTAGCTGGCCCGCAGCTGATATTGGCTTGTACTTCATCATCACCTTTTGAAGAGTTTGTAGCATTTTGATTCTTTTGCTTCTCTGGATGTAATTGAAAGCAGTCATCTTCAGAGTGTTTCGCTTTTGGATTCTGTTTTCCATCACGACAATATTCCCACTTTGGCTTTTGATTAGATTTTGTCTTGTTTAATAAAGCAGAATGAGAGCTGGACAAGTTTTCCGACTCTATTTCAGAAGATAATTGTGCCAATCGAGAAAGAAGGTTGGCCACAGAAAGATGTGTTTGTGTAACTTTTCAAGCATGTAAGATCAATGCTTTATGAGTAGAATAACACTCTGGTAATTGTCTCAAAAGTCTGTGGGCTTCATTTTCGCTTTTGACCGAGACTCCCACTGAACCCAATTCATTGATACAAGTTTGAAGATCATTTACAAAGCCCATTAAATTACCTTCTTGACATTTAACCTCATGATAACGAGCAAAAATTGAGGCACGGTTTGAAGCATTGGCAGCGGCATATTGATTAGTTAACTTTGTCCATATTTGCCAAGGTTTTTCCATGTCATCATCAGTAACGAAAGCAGCAATATTTGCTGCATCAAGTTTCGAGATAAGAATGTTTGTGGCTTTATCAGCCCTCTTTTGGAATTCCAACTTGACGTTTTGCAGAGCATCTGACGGTGGTGGTAATTCAAGACCAAAAACCAAATTTTTGAGGTCCTGACACCACACAATATGGGGGGCGGACTTGCTAGCAAGTCCGCAACCTTGGACCCAAACTCACCATAGATTGAACACACATTGAGCTATTGATAAAGGAACCATACAATCAGGGATGAACACCACTCAGCAGAACAGTTTTAGGTGGGTGTTCAAGTAGAGTTCAGTATGGGTTCAGTATGAGTTCAGTCTGAGTTCCATCTGAGTTCCATCTGAGTTCAGGTTGAGGACTTGCTAGCAAGTCCACCCCCTATATTGCATAGTGTGATAGGTGAGAAGGGCTCTCATCCTGATCCTTTATTCATGAAAGTTATTAACACTTAATACAGGGATGTTTCGCAGAGTATCGCCTGATGATTCAATGTTTGAGTCTATTGTAAATGGCGAATTAGGTCAGGTAGTTTCAAAACCAGAAGAAGAAGTGTCTGGAAGGTTCGAAGAAGCTGGAGATGGGAAAGTAAACGGATCATCTGATTGCATTTACTTGGACACTGGGCCCATAACCTGAAAGAACCTTATATGTATGAAAAGAAGCAGTCGTTAATAAAACTGTTCTGCCCTTAAGAATGGTCTTTGCCGCTAGTTACCTTATATGTATGAAAAGAAGCAGTCGTTAATAAAACTGTTCTGCCCTTAAGAATGGTCTTTGCCGCTAGTTACCTAAATAATATAAATGAATGATATTGAGTGAGAAAGAAAAGACCACTATCAAGTAATTATCTGTATGAAAAGAAGCAGTCGTTAATAAAACTGTTCTGCCCTTAAGAATGGTCTTTGCCGCTAGTTACCTAAATACAATGGTTATAAGAATTAAACAAAGATTAATAAATAAATAGAAATAGAAAATCAGTTAAACCTGACCTAAATAATATAAATAAATGATATTGAGCGAGACAGAAAAGACGGGCAAAAAGGAATAAAGAAATCCCACTACATAAGTAAATGTCACGCTCAATATGGATAGATAGGATTGAATAGCAAATAAAAGAATGCCATAGAATGGCACATGTATATATCTACATGTGTAAAGTAATATCTATATATATAAAAATAAAAAAATAAAAAAAAATTTAGAATAACAATCAACAATTACTCGTTCTTACAAGATTGGCCTCGGTTATTCTTTTCCATTTGCTGTCGATGGATTGTCCAAGAGAAAGGATTACTGATGGTGATGGTTGAATAGATGTTGATTTGAATTTTTCTTTTATCCTATCCTTTGTTAATCTTACTAAAGCTTCTTTTTGAGCCACACTGATCTTACCAGATTTCACATCATCTCAATACTTTTTCTCAACTTCCTCTAGCATTTTTTCACAATTTTTAGTGAGATTAAACCATAAATCCTTTAATTCTTCTGATGGAGGCTCTGGAAGCTCCTCCCTTTCAGTTTCAATCCCAAGTATTAATCAAAGAAATGAAATGATGGATCTTCTAAGTGGGGATGATGATTATGGAATTTGTATTGAGGCAGGATCCCTAGCAAGCTTGGCCTTTTTTTGAGCATTTTGTTGTTTCTTTTCCTGTCTTTGTCGTCTTAATTGCTTAAGTGTTGCAGATGATGATGGATCAAGCTCTTCAAAATCATCTTAAGATATTTATTATAAAAATTTTGTTAAAATAAAAATTTGAATATGGATCTCACCTTCTGAATCACCATCAGAGCTTTTATTATTACTATCATGTAAGTGTTTGTTGAATATATCATTTTCATCTGCAAGTTCAAGAAAGTAGGTAGCAGAATATTAATCATAGTAACTATTTGAAATTGTCTTTTAAAGAAAATACAGACCATCAGAGTTGACCAGTCTATCCTGACAATCAGAATTTACTTGTCTATTTTGACCATCAGGATTGACCTGTCTATCCTGACCATAAAAATTTATCAGAAGAAGCCTTTGGTATAAAGCCAATGAACAAATCAGTAATGCGCGACTTATTCAATTAAATGAGCCAGTTATACCTTTGGTATAAAGCCAATGAACAAATCAGTAATGCGCGGCTTATTCAATTAAATGAGCCAGTTATACCTGTAAATAGGAAGGACTCGCTTGAGTAAGTTTCAATAAATATATAAAAGTAAATACATCAAGGAAAAAGACCTTTGGTATAAAGCCAATGAACAAATCAGTAATGCGCGACTTATTCAATTAAATGAGCCAGTTATACCTAATGATCATGGTAAGAGTAACAACAATTTAGTATATTTGAATATATTAAAGATGAAATAAATACACACCTGTAAATAGGACGGACTTGCTTGAGAGAAAAAGAAAAGGAAGGCAACACTTTTTAACCTAGAGAGTCCGACCATTTACAGGGGTAAAATAGAAGTGGGATTACATGATGGAGATTCAGGGATACTGGAATTGAGGTAAGCACGACTAAAGCAAGAAATCATATATTCAGAATTATGAGAGCATCAAGTTATTAATGCATGATGATATAGTACCTCAGGAGATGATAAAGCCCTCGGCATATGTAATTTAGCAGAAAAGAAAAGAAAAAAAAGAACACATATGGAAAGAGAGAAAAAGAAATCTAAGTGAGATTACTATAGTGAGATTACTATTCTGACACCCTCCCTGCTTGTGGTCCTTCAGAGGCAAGTAAACAAGCATTGTGGAAAGTGATTAAAGATTGATTTGGAACAGATTTAGTTAGCCCATCTTCTAACATGTCAGTAGTAGGAGTATAGGGAATATGTAGATTGCCCGCCAGCACTTGTTCACGGAGCCAATGATATTGAACCTCAATATGTTTTGTGCAAGCTTGGAACACAGGATTTTTAGATAGTGCAATCGCTCCCTGATTGTCTCCAAAGATGGTTAAAGGTAGAGAAACAGGTAGAGATAGGGAGGTGAATAGAGTCTTGAGCCAAATTCCTTCTTGACCAGCTGAAGTAAAAGAGCGGTATTCATCTTCTGAAGCAGAAAGAGCAACAGTGTTTTGCTTTTTAGATTGCCATGAAATCGCTCCGTTATTGAGGATGAAGACATAACCTGACGTGGATCGTCAGTTATTAGGAAATCCTACCCAATCCGCATCAGCAAAACCTGTTGGGTGAGACCAAGAATGGTGGCCTGTTGGTGAGGATGAAGAGCTTGCAGAGAAGGTAAGGCTATGATCTGTCGTTCCAGCAAGATACCGGAGGGTATGTTTGAAAGCAATCCAGTGATTTATACCTGGTTCTTCCAAATGTTGGGATAGTTGACTTACAGAGAAAGCCAGGTCAGGACGAGAACATTGTACTAAGTAATTAAGTGACCCAACAGCGCCTCAATAGTTTTTATTTAGCTTAGTAAAGTCTTCCTTCTCTTGAGCATTTGCTGTTGTCAGTTGATAGTGTGGAAGCATGGGAGTTGTCACTGATTTACAGTCAGACATGTTGTAGGTTTTAAGTAAGTTAAGAATATAGGTAGGTTGTGACAAACTTATCGATTTTTTTTTAAATATTTCTAGTGATTTTCATTCCTAAGAAATAGTTGAGATTTCCTAGAAAATCCATTTTATTTTTTTTGGCAATGGCAGCTTTGAAATGTGTAAGGTCTTTTCCAAATACAGCCAGATCGTCAACATGAAGGTAAACAAAGATTGGATTATTGGAATCAAGAGAAAGAAAAAGGCAAGGGTCAGCTTCTGACACCACTAAACCCACAGAGGCAAAGAAGGAGTTAATTTCTTGTGACCAGCATTGTGGAGATTTCTTAAGCCCATAAATTGATTTTTTGAGTCAGAGAATGGGATTGGCTACCTGAGGATCAACATTGACCCCTTCTGGGATTTGCATGTACACCTCCTCTGATAATTTCCCTTGGAGAAATGCCCCTTTTACATCCATGTGCTCCATTTGGTATTCTCGATCCGCACAGAGGGCTAATAAGACCCAAAAGGTGGTAAGACCTCCAGTAGGTGCATAAGTGTCAAAATAATCAATGCCGGGTTTTTGAGAGAAGCCTTGTGCACAGAGGCGTGCTTTGAATTTAGAAATACTTCCATAAAGATTCTCCTTTACAGCAAAGACCCAAGTAGCCCCGATGGGGTTGATGTTTGAGGGTCTCTCACAAATTTCCCAGACTTCATGAGTTTCCATATTCTGGAGTTCTGCTTAAATTGCATTATTCCAAGAAGAGCCATGTTTGCCATTTACCGCAGCGGTATAATGAGGAGGAATGGGAACATCAATGGCTAAGGGAAGAGTTGAGGAAAGCAGTGATTGATTTGGAGGTCGGTGGGTTCGGGGAAAATTCACAATATTTTTTGGATCAATGTTAGAGGAGATCTCTCTAGTAGGTGGCATTGATTCAGGTATATAAGTGAAACGTTCTGCTACTGGAATTCGATGGGATGGTCCTGGTTCATCAGGTGGATCATTGTTGATATTTTGGGAGTCATCTGGACTAGAGGGTGGAGTCTTGTATGGAGTGGAAGCACTTTGATATGGAGATAAAGGAGAAACAAGGTGTTTGGAAAGATCTTCTAGGATTTGAGGGTATGGCAGTGATTGGGGTAACTGAGAGTTTTTAAGGGAATGGTAGGGAAATTGATTTTCATTAAAAACGACATCATGAGAATAAGAGACTACATGATTCTTGGGGTCTAGAAGACGGTAGGAGCTCAATTTTTCATCAAAGCCAATGAGGATAAGGTGTTGGGCAGCAGAGTCAAATTTACCCTTCCTTTTGTGCTTTGGTATTAAAGAATATGCACTACATCCAAAAATACGGAGATGGTTCAGTTTAGGTGGTACACAATATAATTTCTCATATGGTGACAGCATATTTTGGGTTGAAGTGGGTGTTTGGTTATAGAGATAAACAGCAGTTGTAACTGCTTCAGCCCAGAGTTCAGGCGGACAGTTTTCTTGAAAAAGTAAAGCTTTTGCCTTTTCAGTAGTTGTCCTATTACCCCTTTCGGCTACGGGGTTTTATTGTGGAGTATATGGTGAGGTAATGTGCATTTGAATACCTTCTTCCAAGAGAAATTCTTTGAACTCATGATTTATAAATTCTCCTCCTCCATCATTTACTAGATGGCAAATTTTATGGTTTAGGGACAATTCAATGGATTTCTTAAATTGCATGAAAGTTTTGAATGTATCATTTTTATTTTTAAGAATATATACAAAACGATAAGAAGTATAATAATCGGTAAGTTGATAGTAATAGAGATTATCACCTATTGATGGTGGAGATATTTTACCGCTCAAATCAGCATGAATAAACTCAAGGGGACGTGAGGCTTTAAGTAATGAACCAGGAAATGAAAGATGGTGATGTTTAGAATTAACACAACATTCACAAAAGAAGTTGGTTTTTAGAGGGAATGGGGCAAGGTTGGGAAGATGTTTCATAACATGCTGACTGGGATGGCCTAACCTGTTGTGCCAAAGGGTAAATGAATCAGTGGAGGACAATAGAGCAATTTGATCAGGAGTCTTACAGAGGGATGTCTGGATTACTAAGAGATTATCACTGATAAGCCCATGTATTAGAGGTTTTTGGTTACTGAAGAGAGTAAACTTAGAATTGCAGAGAACAAGAGAAAGTTCATTATGACTTTGGTGCAGAGCCGTAAGACTTATGAGGTTCAATTTCAAGGTTGGGACATAAAGACAGTTTTTAAATATAAACTCTTGATTATCGATGAGAAGTTTGATATCACCATAGCCTTCGCTACAGATAGTAGAGTTATTTCCAAACGAGATAAGTGAAAATTTGTTTTTGAGGTGAAGAAAAAAAGATTTGTTGCAGATCATATGCTTGGTGGCGCCGCTATCAAGGACAAACTTGTGTAGGGAGTTATGGGAACTAGCAGATAAGCATTGAGCAGATGTGGTCTCAAGTTCGGATAAGTCAATAGCAAATTGAGTCTTGGCGGTTAGCTTGGATTGTTCTTTTCGTAAGTGGGGGTGGAGTTGAAAACATTTGCTTTCTGAATGTTTAGTTTTGGGGTTATGTTTACCACCAGTACAATTCTCATAAGAGCGCTTGTCGGTTGTTTGGAGAGCAGTTTATGGTGTTGAAATAACAGGTTCATTTTGGAGAAGGTGATTATTAAGAGCTGAAATAAGTTTTGCCACAGTCAAAGATTCACCACGAGCACTGGAAGTCTCTTTCTGAGCATCTCAGAATGTATTGAACTCTGAGGGTAGTTTGAAAAGGAAGTAGGAGGCTAATAAATTTTGCTTGAGTTCGACCCCAACAGCTCCCAGCTCAAATTGTAGGCTTTTAATCAGTTCCACATATTTAGTAATGTCACCGGGATACATAAGATGAGTGAATTTCTGGAAAACGCGCATTTGATTGCTTTTGCTAGAAGAGCAATAGTGATCCTCAATGGATTTCCAAAGGCTGTGGGGCTTCAGAATATTATCTGAGCCGACAAAACATTGAATATGGTATGGGTCCAGAAACTGCTGTATGAAACCAGAAGCTTTTTGAGTACGGATTTTAATGGCAGTGGCTTCTTCTCCAGTATCGGCTTTGGCGTTAGTTAAAACCAGGTCATACAGATTATTCTGAAGGAAGAGGGCTTTCATCTTTGAAGCCCAAAATGGGTAGTTCTCCTTGGTTAGGAGTGGGATGCCATGAGTGGCAGTAGAGACCTCAGAAGTTTGCATCTGAACAAGAAGATTGAGTTCGCGTATGGCTGCGTAGAGGAGATAAAATATTAATGCTAATAGGGAGAAGTAGATAACAGCTGGTCTCATAATCTATCAAGGAGAAGCCTTTGGTATAAAGCCAATGAACAAATCAGTAATGCGCAACTTATTCAATTAAATGAGCCAGTTATACCTGTAAATAGGAAGGACTTGCTTGAGTAAGTTTCAATAAATATATAAAAGTAAATACATCAAGGAAAAAGACCTTTGGTATAAAGCCAATGAACAAATCAATAATGTGTGACTTATTCAATTAAATGAGCCATTTATACCTAATGATCATGGTAAGAGTAACAAAAATTTAGTATATTTGAATATATTAAAGATGAAAAAAATACACACCTGTAAATAGGACGGACTTGCTTGAGAGAAAAAGAAAAGGAAGGCAACACTTTTTAACCTAGAGAGTCGGACCATTTACAGGGGTAAAATAGAAGTGGGATTACATGATGGAGATGCAGGGATACTGGAATTGAGGTAAGCACGACTAAAGCACGAAATCATATATCAGAGTTACGAGAGCATCAAGTTATTAATGCATGACGATATAGTACCTCAGGAGATGATAAAGCCCTTGGCATATGTAATCTAGCTGAAAAGAGAAGAAAAAAAAGAACGCATATGGAAAGAGAGAAAAAGAAATCTAAGTGAGATTACTATAGTGAGATTACTATTCTTACAGAATTGACCTGTCTATCCTGACCATCAGAATTGACCTGTTCAACAATATCCATTGTTTCTTGCGTTTTTCTAATAAAAAAAAGAATAAAATAAGTACCAAATATAGATAATATATGTTTCTCTGAATTTTGAAATTACCTAAAAAATTCTTAAGTTTTGCCTGGCTTAATTCAAAGCTAGAGGAAAAAACAATATAGAACCTACAGTAACATTTTTTTATTTTTCAAAAAATTGTAGTTCCGTACTTTTTTGGAGGAAGGGTTAGGCAGGAAAAATCAATTGAGACAAATGCAGGGAGATCTTTCCACGGGCATAAATACAAACATACCATCTTTCTTTTTTATAAAATGATTTCCTTTGTCTTTTCCCCTATTGTCTGTAGCCCTTTTGTATAGTTTCTGTGCTTGATGATACCCTGGTAAAGTTACATCACCAGAAATGGTTCCACCATCTGTAATAACAAGGCCTCCTCAGCCCTTGGGTGAAATAAGCATGTAAATGGAAAGCTGCACAGTGGTAAACATTTTTTAAGTACCTGATAGCTTTGATCCCAGTTGATCAAAAAATGATGAAATTTCTGGTCTAATTCTTCTCAATTACTCTGCACTATGCAAATTCACACACATTATTTTTTCTAAACATGTGGGCAAAGAAAATCATCAAATGTTACAGTTTTTTTATTCAAAGTAAAATTTAACTTCAAATAGTTATTCCCCAAAAATAAACCACATCCAAACCATCATGACTCCCTTCAAATTTCAGATCAAGTCAAGAAATGGGGCCATTTGGTTGGAGGTGAAAGATTAATGGGATTTCTCCAAAATGTAAAGACAAATAGATTGGCTGGTGAGTGAGATTTTATTTATACATGATACTAAATTTTAAATGATAATTTAAAGCATAAACAACCCAGGGGAAAGGGATCAAAGAAATATTAAAAATTATGTAGTGAAAAGTAACCCATTGTGATCCTGGAAGAAAATTTTGTAGATATTATAAATGGGGAAGATAAAGTGGAGCCCAGGAGAACTCAAAAACCCTCACTCACTGTTAAATTAAAACTTTTGAACCATTGATATAATTCCTTTTGTAGCTAATGTTGAAATATAGTACTGAATCACACTACAAAAATAAATTTCCACTTCTGGATGCTTTAAAGGGGAAATACAATATTTTTATTCCAAAACATGAGGGGAAACATTGAATTACCAAAAATCATGACCATTCCCCTTTTCAAAAACTCAAAACTAGTATCTAAGTGCTATTTAATCAATAATTGTGTGGATTAATATTATTATTTAAATTAAATTTTAAAAAGTATATTAATGGAGAGCCAACTCAGTTGGAATTATGTTCATCTATCACACTTAATAAATAATGGGGGGAAGTTAACTTTTTAAATCCAAAACAATTTATAATTTAATTACACAAAGCACACCCCTGTAAACTATAAGATTTTTTTTCCCCATCCCCATCCCCTTCACCTCAAACTTCGTTTTCCTTTGCTCCTCTTTTTGATACTTTACCATGGAAGAAGATGCCTTTTGATAATAATCCATAAAATCCAAATTTGTTGGATATTGAACTAAACATCTACTTAAATGATTAATGAGACAGATATGCTTGGCCAATGGATCCATTTCTATAAATCCTGGAACATCTGGAACCATTAATTTAAGATTTCTAAGGCTAGAGCATAATCGCCTGGAAACCTGAATAGAAGATCCCAACCTGGTGAAAGTACCGTACTCAGTACAGAAGCTGGTATAATGTTTCAGAGTATTTGCTGGCCATAATCCAACCCATACACCATTACATACATCCATATCCAGCATCCAACTGATTTCTGGCATCAAAAAGTCTCTACCCTCCTGTCTGGGGAAGCTTGAGTCTTCTGAGAGTTGACCAGATTTGGTTGTGGGGATCCAGACCCCAAAGGCAATGTTACTGGAATCCCTGTCTATATGAGCCTCATTACTGAAACCAGAATTGGTCCATTTTATATTGCCACCAAAAGCCTACTGATCCCCATGATTTGGGAGCCCCAAATCACTGCAAAAGCTTAAAGCCCGCTGGTAATATTTTGAGGAGAGTTTTTGAAAAAAGTAGGCATAGAGTTTGTAGATAAATAACAATGCTTCTTTCATTTGGGAAGGAGAGACATTTTTATTTTTATAAAAATTTGAATAATTGAGTTAGTAAGTTGCTGAAGTAAAAGATGCTGTGACATACCAATATCAAAAAATGAAATCAAAGGCAACCTGTTTATCAGCTGAAAACATTTTTCCACAAATTCCACCATTTTTGTGTGATTTATTTATTGTTATTGGGTGTTCAAGCATCTTTAAATAATTACAACACTCTCTAATATCCTCTAATTTACCCATATCAGCAAGTTCCTCCAGAGAGTAGGATTGAAAAACAACAGGTAGTATAGGTTGGTCCTATATTCTAATAAAAGTAGTACCAGGCCTGAAAAAGTTGTAAACACCATTGCTGAGTTTTTTTTCCATGGTAACAGTATTAATAATAGCTGGATCATTGAAGGGTCCAATTCTAAAGGTAGAACCACCAATAAAGTCCTCCTCATAATAAAATACTTTTTTTGAAGAGCAACCAATATCCACCCCTACCTCCCTTCCCATCTTTGCTTTTCTGGCATATCTATTGTTCTTACCTGTATTTGTCTTTTTACGTGCCATCAATGGAAATCATCTGGGAAAAAAGATAATAAATAGTCAGGAAAATATTATTAAAGAATTTGGTAGTGAAACAAATTAACTAGCACAGATGGCTTGTGCCCTCAAGCTGGGTTAATTTTTATAATTGTTAAATCAACCCACTGTGAATAATGGAGGAAGCCCTGAGTCATTAACTTGTGGGGTGCGTAGGGTGTAATTGGACACAGGGGTAGAGATTATCAGGTAAAAAAGATAATAAAATGTAGGAAAGTTATTGTTAAAAAAGAATTTAGTGGCCAAAAAAGCTAACTAGCACAGATTGGATGTGCCCCTGGGCTGGGTTAATTATTATAATTGTTAAATCCACCTACTGTTAAAATTGGAGCAGGCCTGGAGCTGTTAGCATGTGGGTTGTGTAGGGTGTAATTGGGCGCAGGGGTGAGGACACATTATTTTGAGTTGGGATAACAGAATGCAAAATTAATGAGGGTAATAAGTGAAATGGGGGTTAATAAATCAGGCAGGTAATTAATGTAATTTTCTGAATCAATAGCCTGTAGAGGTAATAGAAGGTTTGCTTTATAGACAAATAGTGCAAAGTAACTCACTGGAGAAAAAATAATAACCTTAAATTTTGACATTCAGGGCACACTCATCACTTGCTCATCTCTCACTGATCAACCATGCATGGCCATCACACACTCATTCCTCCTCAATTAACCATGGCTCAATCCAATTTTGCTCCTGCCTCGCCAACATCAGCCATTTTGTTTTAGCACTTTCCCATACCTTTTCAATGGTAACTTTTTTTAATCTTTTTATTATCATTTTTGATTTACTGATCCTTTTTTTTTATTGTATCACTTTCCCTTGCTCTATATTTGACTTGCCATTGCCCGCTCATCCCTCCTCAACCAACCTTGACTCAATCCAATTTTGCTCCTGCCCCGCCAACATCAGCCATTTTGTTTTAGCACTTTCCCATACCTGTTCAATGGTAAGTTTTTTTTAATCTTTTTAATATCCTGTTTGACTTTCTGATCTTTTTTTTATTTTATCACTCTCCCTCGCTCCATTTTTGGCCCTCCTCTTCTCATCTGTAACAGCCTATCACTAGTTTCCACAACATCTTTGGCTCACCCCTCCCCTTGTTTAGACCTGCCCTGTACAGCCATATAAGAAATGGTTTGTGCAAAAACTAAAAATGTGGGCAATCTGATTAGCTTGGCAACCAAAAAGCTTCCAATGTGCCTATCAATTTACAAAAGGTATTGATGATAACAACCAAAAGTAAATCATTTGATGCAATGCTTGAAGGTGGCATTCAAAGTCAATTGATTAGTGAAGGCAAGTGTTGAATGCTACCATCCAAGTCTACTCGTTTTTCAACCAAGAACATATTCAGACTATTTCACTCCCCTCATCTTTCAAATCTAAAGCACTTACTACTTGCTGATTTAGTTTAATGATCCAGTCAATCCAACTAGCCTCTCTGCTAACTTGTATCACTATTCCTCCATATCCCCCTGACCCTGACCCTGACTTGGACATTTATTTATTTATTTGTAGGATCTCTCGCCCATCAGAGCATGAAGCTACTCGCACAATAGGATCAGAGTAAAATATATAACTGTATACATTCAGTTGGGTAGCAAAGGCGATTCCGAGAAGAAAAGGAAGAAAGGGAAACAAGAAAGAAATGAGACAAGATGTAGCTAGCCAGAGTTAGGACTTGGGCATCAATCCTGAAGATTCCTCCATTCCTTGACTTGATTCAAATAATGAAGTTCTTGCTTCCGGAGATCAAGGCCAAGGCCAATCTGTGCCTTCCTTTATGGGGGAAGAGGTGGGGCAGACATTGGATTATGCACATTAAACTTTTTTTCCAGCTGTACTTAAATAATTTTATAATCACTGATTTGTTTGGAGCTCATCATGTGTGTAATTTTAGTTTCGTCACGATAGGCTATCAAGAAGACACAGCGAGTGGTAGCGGTTCAAAGAAACAACCTCCTTCTACCTCAAGAAAGACATCAATTGTTTTTTTTCATGAGCAGCTAGGTATCACCAACAACAGTTATTCCATCAAGAGATTTCCCCGCAATCTCCAACTCCCTCCATAGCTTCCAGGCTGTAGTTAATATTAATTTTGCCAATCACTTGTCTAGTATGGTAACTAATTAAACTACCTGTAAACTTGCTTTTACCTCTATGGTGTTCCCTTCATTCCCCTAGCTGGGTAAGATTGTAGAACCAAAAATTAAAAAGATGAAAACGCCAACTAATTGCACTTCGCTCAAATAGCAGAGGATTAAAAATACTCATAACCCAAATGGCTAACCTGCAATTTTTAATACATCCTAGTTCAATGCGAACTGAGTTGAGAATTGCATGAGATTTTGAATCTAGAGTCAATCCTGCGGTCTATGATTATGACAAAGCCCTTTTTCCAACTCAAGTAGTGCTCATTGGTAAAGACTCAGCACAAGCACCGCTATCAAAGACTCTAATTTCACAAGCCAAAGCTCTTCTTCAAAACAACAAACTTTCTGAGATGACTGAGCTGGCCAATAGACACTACGCTGCTCTCCCTCATCTAACAAGTCGTGGGAGGTCTAGGCATTCCAACCAGATTCCTAAAGGACCATCAGATGCCGAACTTCTTTCTAATGAATCACAACTGTCATATATCTATCAACTCGCGGCATAAAATCATCTTACAAATACTACATTTGACTCAGTAGGTGAAATTCAGCTCAAAGCAGCTGGAAACCCACATTTCTTGATTTGACTTTTTCCTGATCTTAGGGCTGGCAGGATTTCCAAAAATTCATTCTTTTTTGCTAAGGTTATGTTCCTTTTAAAACAAATTTGTTCACAGTTTATGGATAATTCAGGTGTGTTCAAGTTGAATATCCTCTTGATAAGGTCATTGAATAATGAATGTTGTTTTACATTTTTTTATATTCCACCTTGCCCTAGATGTGGCAAAACTCGACTTTCTCCCTGAGAGAATATGCGCAATCACAGATTGTTTCAATATAGATGCCAATGTCGCTTTGGACAACATAATTGTAGGCCACACATAAAATAGCGAGCATTTTAAGTGAATGATTTTGAAAGATGAAAACTCTTTGGAGTTGGATACTAATTATTTTTATTTATGTAAAGAAATGGAACTTATTGTTCACTTAGCCGCCAAGTTTGCTTATTCTAATATCCTCCATTCCCACTCCCACCAGCCCCCATCTTCATCTTCATCTTTTAAACTTTGGACCCTCACTCAGTATCCTCTGTAGCTCTTGCAAATCTGATTACTTCGCAACAACAGTCCTTACACGCACACACACACACATATATATATATATATTGATTTATTCTTACTTTAAGTTATATATACTATCCATCATCCCCATATTATCTCATAGCTAATTGTCAGCACATTTGATTACGTTGGTATTTGGGTTAGCAGGTAGGTTTTATTGCTCAAATCCCTCCTGAGCATCCTGTTGTGTGGTGCAATCTCCCTTTTTTGATTGCCCTGAAAAATTCACTTATTCTTTCTGATTATGTTTTTTTAACAGAAACAAGAACAAAACTTACTTGGACCGCAAATGAGTGGAAAGTGGGAAAAGAAGATGACCAACATAGAACGTTTTTCAACTGACTTACCATCCAACCTTCTTCCAGAACTGGCTAGTGGAAAAATCGACAGAAGCAACGCCAAAAACACCAGCTAATTGCGCAGTCCAAGAAAAAGACGTGATAAGCCCCCATCTCCATCTCTCCTGAAGGACCTGGCCATTTGAATCTGGAAACAAATTTTTCTCTTTCTCTTTCTCTTTCCCTTCCCCTTTCATCCCTTCCTCCTTTGCCCCTTGAATCATCTACTTTCCTTCCTCTTCCTCTTTCTCCTCCTGAATCTCACTTTTCTATATTCTCCCCGGCACTTGATTCTGGTACATTTTATATCTCTTGTATGCTTTCAATTCTACTTTTCACTTACTCTCACTTTTTCTATTTCTGTCCACACATCACTTTCTTTTCATGAACTTGGTTTACTTATGTCTTCCGCTTTTGCGTTTATTGCTTTATTTTTCATCTCTTATCCGCAGCCATTTATCCAGGTGATACTGCATCTGTCACTATCCCCCTTAGCTCTTTGTCTTCTTTGTCTTTTTCACCTATCCCTACTTCTTTTCAATCTATTTCACCTCACTCTTCCAAATCGTCTATTTCCACTCAAACATCTCTGAGTCCTACTTCTCCTTCTACCTCTTGATCTTTGCGTCAAGAAGATCAGGAGCATCACTAAGATTAATACCTGAGCGTCAAAGTTGTGAAGTGGATCAACCTCCCCTTCCTGTACCTGCTACGCCTTGGATAGAGCCTGCAACACCTGTCCTGGCAGTCAAAAATTTGGTTTCATCAGTAAACCTAATAAGGCATTTCTCCCACATCCTCTGTTTCACAAAGATGCATCTCCTGTGCATTGGTTATATTTTCTTAGTATCCTTGTTTTTTTGAAGGATATTTTTCTCATCCCTTGCTTTACACATTCCGTTTTGGTCACTCTCCTTGCCTGCTCTGGAGCACTTTTGTGCCTTCACATTGCCCTAATCCTCATCCTTATCTTAATATCCTCCATTCCCACTCCCACCCTCCCCCATCTTCATCTTCATCTTTTAAACTTTGGACCCTCACTTGGGATCCTCTGTAGCTCTTGCAAATTTGATTACTTTGCAATAACAGTCCTTACACGCACACACACACACACATATATATATATATATATATATATATATTGATTTATTCTTACTTTAAGTTATATATACTATCCATTATCCCCATATTATCTCATAGCTAATTGTCAGCACATTTGATTACGTTGGTGTTTGGTTTAGCAGGTAGGTTTTATTGCTCAAATCCCTCCTGAGCATCCTGTTGTGTGGTGCAATATTCAGCATTCTGATGAAGTTGCAATGGCTTTTTCAGTTGCCTGAGGATAGCAGTGTTGCAAGAAAATTGTGAGGAGTGTCAGTGGAAGGTAACTGATTGCTTAACTTATTATTTAATGTGCTTCATCAATATTTTTATTTGTATCTTTAATATTTTACAAAGTACAATAATTAAGCTCCAGAGTCTATAAGACAACTGAAGGGGATATCCTCCTTAAAGAGAATGAATCTCAAGCGGTTTAAGGCAACTCCAGTCCTTAAGACATGGAGGTTCTGTGCACTGGGAGAGATAAGATAGTTTGCTTTGCACACAAGTAAACTATCTACTAGTTTTTTGACTTCGAACTAGTACCTTCTCTTTCCTTCAACTTTACACAGTCTTCCAACTTGTGCTTACCCCCACAATACATACATAACCCATTATCTGCTCGTCTCTTCCTCTCAGCTTCTTTAAGTTCCCCTTTAGGATCTAGTACTTTACTGATATCGCCTGGGGTCGAGCCTTTTGGTCAAGGTTTATCCTTTCCCTTATTGGGTTTGGATTGAGTCGAGGAGGATTGATTTGGTCGTGGGTGTGAAGAAGGTCCCGATTTAAAATTTAGGCCTTGAGATTTGTTGGCATATTGACAATGTTGAAGTCTTCCTTGATAAACGCCGTCAATTTCGAGGGTTCGATCCATTAAATCCGTTAAAGTAGTCATCTTCTGACCGTGAAGATTTAATTGATCCAGAATCTTCGAAGGAAGTCCTTTCTTGAAATGATACTTAAGTGCAGCATCATTCCAACCTACTCAAGTTTGAAGTGCTCTGAAGTTTGAGATATATTAAGAGGCTTTACCATTATCACTCATGCAAAGAAAATCAAGTTCAATTTCTCCGTTGTCAGTTTCATTAGGGTCCCCAAACAAGTAAAAATTTGGTCTTCGAATTTTTCCCAATTATTGATAAGTAAGTGGGTTTCTGTTGAAGAAAGCATGAGCAGATTAGGTTTGAACCATCTTGCTGCTTTCCCGGATAGAAATGAAGAAGCGTAAACGACCTTTGATTGGTCTCTATTAAAGGTTTGAGGGTCATTATAGAACAGTAGCTTGCAGGTTTGCAAGAAGGGTCACAATCTGTCGGGGTGATCTCCGTTGAATTTGTCAGGAGATTTCATAGAAGGAGTTTTGAACTTAGATCCCTCTGAAGACATTGGATTTGAAAGGGTTTTCATGAAAAGTCTCATGAAATCTTCCAGAGAGTTAGATGGTCCAGGTTCTGAGGATTGACCAGAAGGGTGATTGGCTGGGGCTGATGGTGCCTCGTGAATTGTATCCTCTCCTTCTTCTTCATCACTAGAATCCTCAAAATCTTGTGGGATGTCTTCTACAGATTAGACTGAATGTTGCCCTTCCCTAAGGTTGAGTGGTTCCAAAGAGTGAGTGCGGGAAACAGACCTTGTGGCTGTTGGCCTGCCCCTAGCGCGAGCTCTAGTAGTAGCGCCAGGAGGAGGAGTGCGTTGAACAGGTGCCATTTTAAAACTTTAAAAACACCTAAAAGGACGTAGTAGTGCAAATAATGAGAACTACGGAGAATTAAATTATACTGTCACCGGACGACCTACGCACAAGGTCGAGGATGTTCCTGAAAGTGAGATGAGGGATTTAGAAACTTCTTCGAAGCACAGAGGAATGATTCTAGGAAATGATTCGAAGGTCACTCGAAGTAAGAGCTACAGGTTCGAGGTATGTTCGAGAAGAATTATAAGATAGTTTCAAAGGTAATAGGAATTCTTAAGATCTCACAAAGGGTTGGAAACTCAATAATCAAAGGTTTAGGATTTAGAAATGATTTATTGAGAAAATAAAAGAAAGATACAATAACAATGATTTAACTTAAAGATTTTACCACTATTAAATGTAAATACGTTTTATAATTTAATTCTAAGGAATATCGAACCAAATACCCAACCCTTTTATATCCTTTATTCCTCCTTGAATTGACCTCCCTCTCATCGCACCATTCCCATACCATTGACCATTACTAACATACACTTAGACCCTCTTCGCTAAATATCCGTCCATGCTCAATTTACCCCTTTTTATTAATTAACAAAACTTTTAATGGAAACTACTACTGTACTATTATGTTGATCCTAGCGCTGTGCGTTGCTTATTGAAAATGAGACTAAGGCACCCTATTGGGAGATTGACTAATTTAGATTTAGAGTTTAGGCTAGCGCAGTTAAATAGTAAGTACACAAAGGGGAATTGCAGTTGCTATGGAGAATTGCTTTCTGCGCTTTGAGTATATATTTAGGACTTGATATTATTGATTTAATGAGCTGCTTTTGCCTCGAGTGTCACGTGGCGCGTGACATTACCCCCCCTTTCACCTATTTCAGTTTTTTTTGCTTCCATGTCATTAAAACACATGCATTGCACATTCTTTATGCATTTCACTTACTCCATATTCAATTTCCCCCAAATTCTAACATCATTCTTTCTCACTCTATTTTTCCTACTTTTCAATTAAGGTAATTTTCATCTCCTTTTTTATGCCTAAATGATATCTCTTTCCTTTTTTGAATATTTCATACTTAAATATATGCATGAATCTTATCTGGATAATAGTGGACTTATTAAACTTTTCTTGTTCTCAACTCCATTACCACTTTCCTAATTTTTGTAAAATTTTGAAAATAAGAATCACAATTAGGGTTAAGTTTCTTTGAAACTAATTTCCTATGAAATGAAGATTTTCATGAAGACTACCTTTTATTTTCCACAAACAGATTTGAATTTGGTTCAGTGGTTTCTGAGATATTGACTTTTAAATTTGAGCCTTTTTTCAATTTAATTTTTTTAATTTTACGTTTTTATGTAACAAATTAAGGTTAGGTTTATTTAAATCACATTTCCTTTAAATGAATATTCTCCTGAAGTCTATCTTTCATTTCCCACAAACAAATTTGAATTGGGTTCAGTGTTTGCTGAGATTTTGACCTTAAAAGTTAAGCCTTTTTTTTAAATGTTACTTAATTTATTTAATGTTTTTATATTGCATAATTAGAGAATAAGGTTTCTGAAACTCTTATCTGATGATTATTTAGACTTATATCTCCATCTTGGTGGAATTTTCATCATTATTTTTTAAATTTTTGTGTGATTTTGAAAAACCAAGCCAAAATTAGGGTTAAGTTTATTTAAATCTTATGTTCTTTTAGCTGAAGATTCTCCTAAAGCCTATCTTTCATTTCCCATAAATGGATTTGAATTTGGTTTAGTGGCCTCTGAGATATTGACCTTTAAAGATGAACCTTTTTTCCAAATTTCACTTAATTTATTTTATTTTTAGATTAGGGTTTGTTAAAGGCTATTCTACTGCTATGTCTGATAATATATGTTTCATTCTTAAAATCATGTCACTCATTTTCTTTCCATAGTCATCTATTCTTTACTTAAAAAATTATAAAAACTGAAAAAGATGACAATTTTTACTTATGGGACACCTTACCTTCTTTTAATACTTTTCTTGCTCTTTGTCGGTCAGTCGTCTAGAAGAGATAAGAAAAAGGGGAAGAAATGAGAGGAGGAGAAAGAGAAGAGGATTATAGGCAATAAAAGAAATAAAGTTTAATAAAATTATTTAATTTATTGGAAGAAAGCAACGACGAGTGATTTGAGAGGTGACAACAAAATTGGTTTATTTAATATTAATATTATTTAAGTAAGAGTTCTGCGCGGCAACCAATATAATTACTATCAGACTTAAAGCAACCTTTAAATTGTTATATAAAATTTTAATTAGAATTTTATTACTAATAAAAAGAATATAAACGTAATATAAAAATTGTATTTAATTTGTTGAGTGTATAATAAGTGATAAGGCTACAGGGGATTATCCAAGGCCCTTTTATAGCCAATGGGTCCTCTGAAGCGCTACTATATCAGTAAATACAATGATTAGAAAGGAATAAAACAAACATATCAAAAGAGTAAATGAAACATAACAATATAGAGAAAAACATGAAACAAATAATTAAAAGCCCAATTAAGAATCCAATTTCCCCGCCATTAATTCCCAAATCAGTAAGTGACAATAGTGAATAACTAAACAAGATTGGAAACATAGGAACTATGAGAAATATAATTCCCAACAGATGGTACATTCTGATTAGAGGACATTTTAAGTGAAACAAAAAATAATTTGACGCAACAAAACAAGCAATTAATCTCAATTTAGTCCAAATTAATTTATTTGTTTTTTTCTAACACAATTAAGGGTCAAAAGAAGCGTCCTTAATAATTGTTTAGTATCATATGAGAGGTATTAGTTAATATATAAATTTAAGTAATTAATTTAAATATATTATAAATCAAATTTACACTTGTAATTATAATATATGTTTTTTAATTAATTAAATATAAATTTATAATTATTAAATACATAAAAAGACGCCATTATCTGTAGAATATATTATATTATGCTCAATTTAATTGTATCTAAAAATATATATAACCAATAAATTTAATGTAACATTTGTATAGAATAAAATTCTTATATAATTTCATTATGTAATAAAATATTAAGTTATATTCATTAAATACAAGTCTTACCCACTCTTTAAGGTTTTATAGTTTATATATCATTTACTGGACTCCTGGAATAGCCTGGCTGACAAAAACAGTAAAATTAGTATATAATTAAAATTAACATTAAATGTCCCTTATATTTTTAATTTCTAACACCGTGCTCAATTACAGGTTAAGAGAGATAAATATTAATATTAAAAATAAAAATTAATATTAAAATAAACATAAGTATATACATGAAATTCAAATTACTTATTTAAAAATGACAATTACAGTATTTTTTAAATAAACTAATTTATTTCTGACATATAAAGTAAATACCCATTTTTAACACACTCTTTATAAAACAACCTTATTATTTGAAAATATCTTCTGGAATATTCTTTTCCTTCCTTTATACACCTGTATATAGGATTTTAATTCTGTGCTTTGTCTCTCTTTTGCCTATATAAGGCCCCCCCTTTTCTGGTTTTTTGAATCATCAATTACTTAATTATTTAATTTTATTAAACCACTTATTAAATCAAGAATTTATGAATATTATTTATTATTATAGTGTTTACAACAATGAATTTCTAAATATTAAATTATAATAATAATTATAGCATTTTTTACCTCTTTTATTTGAGTAATTAAATTAAAAGATAAATTAATATGTACCTTGACCTTGAGATCTCCAAATACACCTATCATTGCCATTTGACCTCCATTAAAATTTTTCTAGACCATCAGGACCCTTCAACAAATGTAGTGCAATATATGTTTGATTTTATCTCAAAATATGCTATTTATCCGCCAATAATTTAAGCTGGCTATTTTTCAAGAATTTTTCAAGACTTTTAGTTTTTTTTGGTTGGATCTGTTAGTCCTTCAAGACTTCAAACTGAATACTAAGGAAGATTTTCAAGTTCTATGGGATCTGTTAGTCCATCAAGACTTAAAACTGAATATTACAGAAGAAAATTTTAAAAAATATACAAGCAACACAATCTTTTCTCCATTATGACCTCAAACTGGAAATGAACTATAGGAATTTGGTCTTCTATGACCTTAAATTGGAAAAAAACAGCAAAATGTCAATCATTGGTCGCCTATGAGCTCAAAATGGAAAATTACATTCACTTTGGTTCTCCAAGACTATAAACTGGAAATTGATCAAAAGTTAGGTTTCAAGGATATTTGGAGGAATTTTTAATCTAGTTGGATATTCATTCAGTAATTATTAATTTATCACTGGTTCATAAATACTCAAACTGTTACTCACTCATTTATACAACTCAGTCATTAATACAAAATGGTGCAACAAACTTCAGGCAACAGAGATGTCATTAAATGGAGTTATATAGGATTAAATAAAGATGGAGATTTTAAATATTATTGATGAAGATTTTTAAAAGAAAAAAATATATGTGCTAAGAATGTCTGGAAATTTTTGATTTATGTTAAAAATTAGAAGTGATTTTAAAAGGTTTGAAATTTATATGAGTCTTGTGATGATGAATCATAGAAAAAGGATATGATCTATATATATTGGGTCTCTTTGGTAGACTATTTTAGATGAAATTTGGAGTACCTTATGGTGAGAATAGAATCATAGTATGTGGCCCAGGGGAAAACCCAATTGGAATGGAAACAAAAGTTTTTGGCTCATTACTGAGGACCACTCTCTCAAGCTGTGAAAACAATGGAGAATGGTAGAGGAGAGTCTGAATGGATTCAAACCTTTCTCTCAGTAGTAGAATCATCACAAGACAAATGAATTTTGTTAAAAATTCATTTCAAAATACGACAATAATATGACAAATTAAAAAGAATTAAAATAAACAAGACAATGACATTATCAGCACCAAATGAATTAAAGAATTATGTAATTAAGGTTTTAAGAAGAGAAGAAAATAGATATAAATAATCTCTTTGAAATGTTTTAACCACAATTTCAAAAAAAAACTTTGTGATAAAGAACTTCACTTCATTATTTTCTCATGCTGAAGAGTATGAGGGGAAGATGAATATATTAACAAACAATTAGGAAACTTTAAAGAATGGGGAAATTCTCCACTTTAGGGAGGATGTGGAAGTACAAACTCTAGTTGGGAACAGAATTCTATTATAAAATGATTTTTTGGAGATGTTTATTGAGATTGGAAAAGCCAATCTAATTTTGAAATGTTTATATTTAAAGAATGATTATTAAAAGTGATTGAAAGGGGTTAATATTACAAGTCAAGATTTTAAAAATAATTTTCAGTCAGAAAATGCAAGTATAGGTTTAAAGGTGCATGGAAATTAAATTCATTAGTCTCAAAAAACTTTGAAATTTTTTGTTGAATTTTCACTATATTTCTACTTTTTCTGATAAATTTATAGAGTATTTTTTGTTATTTTTTATTTTTCATAATTTTCTTAACTTTGATAATATTTACTAGGTGAATAGGGCTTCTCAGACTACTAAAACTGAAATGGATTATAAAGGAAAAGTAGCTCTAACATCTATCATTTTTCTAGATTTTATATTAGTATTTTAAAAGTTCTTATTGAGTCTGGAAGTCTGTATGAGCTCTGGAATGCACTGGTTAGGGAAATTAAGGCACAGGACATACAATGCATATAAAGCCTGTAGACTAAAAATTAGACAGCATATACAGAAAAATATACATAAATACATAGAACAACCACAACAACACGTATTAAGAACAAATATTATTATTTTAATAACAGATTATAAAACTGTAATAACCTTATAAATATAACAATTTTACAAAAATTTAATAAAATTCACTCATCATTATATATAATAACATATAAAGTGCCATTTATAAAGTCTCATCATCAGTGATCTGATTTTAACAACTAAATCATAAAAAATAGAAGCTTCATGAAAACACATTATTCAATCATTTATATAAATTTTCTAAATACAGCTTCACTGTTGTGTTTCTTACCCTCATTATAAAGAACACTGATTCTACATCTCAAAACTTTTAATAAAAAATAGTTTATTATTAATATCTTATCAAGTAGAGGCTATAGCTAAGTTAATTTTTAACTGTTTATTTACTTATAGGGACAGGGTTTTCTTTTGTTTATTCAACTCACTAAGATTCTACTTGCAGAAAGTAAAAAGTAAGAGTCTTTCTACATCGGCTTTGATATGTTACTTAGAATCTGTGCTCTTAAAAATTTGAGAAAGATATACAACAGTGAATCTGTAATAATCAAAGTTATTTAAATGATTAAATATTATGTTTTTATGAAGCATTATTTTTATTATCAGATGCTATAATAAAGTTCCTGAAATTGAGACCTTCATAATGATACTCTATAAGTATATATTAATGAGTTTTTCACTAAACTTTATAATATTTTATGTAAAAGTGTTTTATTTATAAGGGTATTAAAAATTTATAATGTTATGTAAAATATTTGTTATTTATATTAAAGATGTATGTAATTTTCACTGATTACTGTTAAATGATTTCTAATTTTGAGTCTGAAGGCTATATATGCATAGTATTTCAAGTGCCATTTTTTTTCCACACGGAGAATCCTGGAGCTTATTCAGATATTATCAGAGGTTGCACAGAACCCATACGTATTTTCAGACTTAATAAGAACCTTAAAAACTTTATAAAAAAGCCAAAAAATACAGATTATAAAGCCACTTACCCTCTTTAATCTATACTATTTCATGTAATCTTTGGAGCCCTATTCATCTAATTAAAGATCATCAAAGTTAATTTAATTATGAAAAATTAAAAATAAATAAAAATACTTAATAAAATCATCAAAATCACCACAGAAAATTTGGGGGGTATTGCTAGCAATACCCCTCATTTAAAAATGTTGGGAAGTGGTTGGAAAGCTGTTGGAAGGCTGTTGGGAGTTCATTGTGAAACCAGATTTAAATTAATTGGACAAAGATTTGGTAATCAGTTAGACCTAGGTTCAACCAAACTCAATCACAGGTTTCTTGGAGCTTGGTGATTACTTTGATTTTGAGCTGAGCACAGATTGAGCATAGCTTGAACATATCACTTAACATATCATAATATTCACTTTCCCATCTTGTGGAAAGCAAAATTTGATATTCGTTCTAAGAATATCTACATATATTTTCTTGCCAAGTTGGTAACAGAAGGTTAAACTGTAGTATCTCAATTATTACACTAGACTACATAGATATTTGATAAAACATACAATTCAAATCAATTTTAATATTATTGAGATCACCATAAGTGTCTGTCCAAAGACTTACAAAAAGTATGTTAGTATCAAGACATTGTTCTAGGTAGTAGTTTCAATTTGGATTTTGAACTGACATCTAAAGCATTTTACTATTAGACAGAAACATAAATAAGTGTAATAAGAGTGAAATTATTCTATTTTGTGATTATAATGTAACAATAAAGCACTTTTTTATTGAGAAAATTTTTCTTCCTCCACAAACCAAAATTTACTCTATAGGCTCAAGATTTATTTTTAAGCCATAATATTCATTTCAGTTATCATTGATTTACTTCCAATATTTATTAAAAAGATAATAATAATACATGTGAAAGAATTATGAGCTTAGCATAGCATATGCTAAAAAGTTATTTTGTCGTTTTATTCAAAACTGATTATTCATTTTTTGCTTCAATTCATCTTTTAACAACCACTATCTTCAGATACTATTCTTACTTAATATGTCAAGTCTCAGATGTGTTGGACAGTTCTCAATAACAATTGATCAAATTTATATGAATTTAATTTCAAGATTTCAAAACTCACCGACCCCCACGATTTTACAGCGAGGCCATTCGAATGTTTATATTTTTGGACTATTTGAAGAAAGAAAACCAACCCTTGTCAGTAATCTTTCTCAAGTGCAGAGTCAGCACATTGGACCACTATTGGGTGACATTGGCTCTGGATCTCACCATTTAAACCAAAGAAGTGCCTTGAATCCTATGAAGCCTTTCTATTTTCATGCTTACTTGGTTCCAGTTTTTGGTAATCAGTATCAAATTTGGGGATGCCCCTTTTCTTCAAGTACACTAATCAGTCTTGCTAAAGAAGCATTTTCTTCTGCACAAATCGATTTATGTCCAATCCTGAACTACGACTCCACTATCTTTTTTAATATCCTGCATGTAATTTTTGAAGGCTCTTTCCAAATATCTCAGAGTACTCAAGATTGGAAAGCTGATCAACTTATCCGAGGAATCAAAACAGTTTTCAAAACACATCAACTTCAAGCAATAAATTTTATGATTGACAATGAACGAATGTTAAAGGAAAAGTTGGATATCATGTGGAGGCACCAGGACAACCATTGGCTTAGAACTGGATTCGATGACTATAAAGATCAGTTTCCTAACAATCAATTAATGCCTGAAGGAAACAGGTCAATACTTGCTGATGATATGGGTTTGGGAAAGACACTTTCAACTCTTTCTCTTATAAGTGCAACTCAAGGTGAAGCAAGACAATTCCAGGTATCAGAAAATCAAGAAGGTATTAATCGGAGTTAAGCCACACTGATTATATGCCCCCTGGCAACACTATCAAATTGGATCAATGAAATAAGTGTGCACTTTGAAGATAATGCGCTTCCTTTCAAGGTTCTTTATGGGAAGGATTGTCAAAATACTAATGTCAATGAGCTACAGGACACTGCTATTGTTTTAACGACCTATGAAATAGCTAGCCCAACGATGTCAAAAAATCAAAGCCAAAAAAAGATACCGGTGACTCAAATGCTCTTTTGGTATAGAGTTGTTTTAGATGAAGCTCAGTTAGTGCCCATTTCTATATCTAAAACTTAAAATTTAATTTTTATAATCAATTTTTATAAATATTCTTTTACTTACATTAAAAATCCTTACTCGCAGAGGGCTCAAACAATATTTGACTGGGAATCCCAAAACCGACTATGCTTGACTGGAACTCCACTTCAGAACAGGCCCACTGACCTTCAAAGTCTGATATTTTTTCTTAGAATCGAAAAGTGGCAAGAAGACTGGTTATGGAAGAATTTCCTTTTTCCAGGTTTGCAAAAAGGAAAGGCTAATTCTATTAAATCAATCAATCACTTAATGATAGTCATAAGCCTACGTAGAACAAAGGATGCAATTTTGTCTCTTCCAAAAAAGATTCAAAGGGGGATATCGGTTCAATTAGCAGATCCATGGAGGTCTAAACTTGATGTGCTTCAAGAAGGATTCACTGAGCGATATGGGCCCTCCAGAAGCACTGACTTCCCTTGGGACTCATCTCACCACACAATATGGGGGGCGGACTTGCTAGCAAGTCCGCAACCTTGGACCCAAACTCACCATAGATTGAACACACATTGAGCTATTGATAAAGGAGCCATACAATCAGGAATGAACACCACTCAGAAGAACAGTTTTAGGTGGGTGTTCAAGTAGAGTTCAGTATGGGTTCAGTATGAGTTCAGTCTGAGTTCCATCTGAGTTCCATCTGAGTTCAGGTTGAGGACTTGCTAGCAAGTCCACCCCCTAAATTGCGTAGTGTCTGAGTTTCTAAGAGAGCTGATGATTTTAAGAAAATTCTGCAACCATCCAATCTACGAAAATCTGGATGAAACTCCAAATTTTGATTTCACCTGGCAGCATTCCCCAAAGATTTGTCATCTTATAGGCCACTTAAAAAACTTTTTGTCTGGTGAAAGGGGTATAAATTTTCCAAAAGCTGTTATATTCTCCAACTTTGCAGACTTTTTGAAGATGTAAGTGATTCTATAATGAATTGTTTTACAAAATTGTGTTGGCTTATTAAAAACAATTTTCTAATATTTCAAAATAGAATAAAAATGGCTTTAGATGACCACAATATTAGGTATACCCAGCTTAAGGGTGAACTCAGCAGGACAAAGCAAGACAAAAATATGCATGAATTCCATTTTAATAAAAATTGCCAAGTTTTGGTTGGAACGATTCAGGCTGCAGGAGTGGGTATAGATCTCAGGTGTGCTCAAAATGTATATATAATGGTGAGCTCAATGTCTTTTATTTCATATTAAGAACAAAAATATTAAATTTTTTATATGTTCAATGTTGAAATAGGAGTCAAATTGGAATCCAGCAGTTGAGCAACAGGCTGTTGATCGGCTGTATAGAATGGGGCAGCAAAATGAAGTAAATGTTTTGAATTATTTTGTACAAGGAAGTATGGAAGTCAGCATGTATAAGATTCAAAGGAAAAAAATGGAGCTAACAATGTTAGCCAAATTTCATTTCTATAAATTTTAATGATAATAGTAATCATTAAAATTATGTTTTTGTTTTCAAGTCTAAGTGTCCCAAACAGTGGAAATGAGGAGTATGAGTGTGCAAACCTATTATTAAGGGAGTTTGTCAATCACTTACATTAGAGGAAGAAAGAATTTCAAGGAGAGCAGGTAAATTTATGGGATTTTGAGGATTTAAAAGTCTGAGTTGTTGAGGATTTAGAGATGCAAGATATAAGGGAGAATAACAGTCATTCGGCAAACCCCGGGGGACATGAGAAGGATTAAGGTTAGGGGATAATGTTGAAACCAAACTGATTCTTTTGTACAAGGCCAAATCCTTTAGCACACTTCCAGAGTAGGTTGAATTATCTCGAATATCAAAGTGTTGTTGGTCAAGATATTGTGCAACTTTAGAAAAATCTTCAGACCTCCATTGCATTAAGATACGTCTTAACGATCCATCATTATCAATTTCGGTGTCTGAACAACACTTGATGTTTGTGAAAAGGTTGTGATAAGTTTCACAATGTGGAAGTTGTTTAAGAAGTTTAGTTCGGTTAGCTGAATTCTAAGAATCTTTGTTATTTGAAATAAAGGTCATAAATAAAAACGGTTGAAAAAAAAGGGATTTTCATACTTTTTTTTATTCTATATTTATGCTTTCTCACTTTGATTATTTCTTGAGAGCTATGAGAATCCTTCCCAAGTCTTAATCTATCAGCATGACCTAAAAACCAACGGTGAAGAACCCCTATTTGATTTGAGAAGCTAATTTGAGTTGAGTCAATTGGATATGCAATCAAATTATTGGTTTTTAAGGCATTGTCCCAGTGTTTAATGAGAATATTTTCCAAGACCTGGTTCCATTTGTCAAACCAATCTAGGTTCCAAGCGAAAGTTGATCCTGGGAAACCACACATGCGAAGGTGCTCAATAAAAGATTCATGGAAAATTGGTGGAAAATTTTCCGAAACCGCTGAATTTGATTCTGGATGAGGTACTTCAAAGGCAATGTTGCAAGAATTAATGTAGAATGATGAAAATCTGTCTAATTGCTCTTCAGTAGGGTTTTGTTTCCATCAATTTGATTCTGGTGAAATATCCAAAAGTGAACGACAAAAATTGTGTATAGATCTACAAAAGTGAGAATTGAATGGAGGCAAAGTCTCATTAAAAATTCTATTAAGTGTTCTTGTGTTTGTGGGCAGGTTTCCATGAGGAAAGTAAGAGCTACTAGGGTTCATAAATAGTTAGATTAAGAAAGTGTTCAATTAAATTATACAAAGAGGAAGGATAAATTGTTGAGCTCCAAAACTTTATGATCAAAGTTGATTTAAGGAGAAATATCATAAAAATTAAGAATAAGAAATATTTCAACTTTATGGAATTATAATATGCATAAATTATATTTTTATATGCAACTTGAACTCAAAAGGAATGGTATAAAATAAAGAGAATGATTATGTGATAAAAGCAGACTCATTTAAGAAACGGATTTTTTTTTCTTTTCAAAAAATTCTTCCACAAAAATAATTTGTTAAATGTGAGGCTATGTTCATTTTTTGATTACCAAAAAATTATTTTTGGTCCAATATGATAGTAATACATATTCCTTTGAGTAATTTTTTTCAACCTGAATAAATAGACTAGAGTGTCACTTCATCGCATTTATGTATGAAAATTTATACAAGGTTTCAGCTTTTATGTAATTCTTTAAGGTTTACACTTTTGTAGCATCTATTATTTGAGTATTTTTGATTTTTTCTTTATAGAAAATTCTACCTAGTACAGACCAATTTTCAAAGTGAAAGAAATATGTTTGTGATTGTTTTTTACAAAATATTAACCTTATTTTTGGGTTTAACTTTGATTTTTGGGGTAATTTTTTAAATAATTATGTTAAAAATATGGATTACTTTTCTTATAGTCCATAACTAAGAATTTTTATCAAAATCAAATAATTATAGGGTAGTTAGATATAACTCAGAAGGCATTTGATATAAAAATAATTAATATGCTTGTGTGTACAACAGAATTTTTTCTATGATAGAAAATATTCTGATAAACATGCATGCATTGTTGTACAAATGCAGAGAGTATACAGAATACAAATAAAGTAGACTGCATAACTTTAAATTAATATATAATTTATCTGATTAAAAATTAAACATTTAAACTTAAATAATTTCAACACATATTCCATCATATTCTTTTGATAAAAAAATGTAGCTTATATTAGCTAGTGCCTTTCAAAAAAAGGAATACCTTCAATCGGTAACTTCGAATAGCTAACTTATTCCTACATATATCACAATTACAATGCCTCCATTTTTTCATGTATGTCAATGTCAAGATCTTGGATGTGTCAATAGAAAGTATCAAACTTCTTCTGGGTCCTTTGAAGTTGGTATGGCTTTCAAAAGCTCTTATTCTTATGCAAAACATCAAGAGGAAAGAAATAGGAAGGCCCAGATGGTTATTTCTTCCAACAATCCACTTAACATTGGAAGTTCCAGCTCCACAGAAACAGTAAGCTGTATATCTAAAGTTCAATGTGAGAATAAAAGTCTTTATGATGTTTCAATGATTTATTACATAGGGGCAGTTGCTATTGGGGGCAGAAGTATCTTCAACTGTCTCTAGAAACTCAAATCTTGGGGAACAGTATAGCCAAATAATTATGTGGCAGGCAGCAAAGCTTTCTCTTATTCATCATTTGAGCAAAGAAGGTTGTACTCAATTTTTGGATTAAGAAATTAAGAAGCTCAAACTTCTAGGTGATAGTGGAATACTGGATTCTGATAGCATTGTCCGCCTGGTCCCACGCTCGATAGATACAGTTTTTAGTCAATTAAAGCTCAATCAATCATTTTTCACTTAAACATGCTGTCCTAAATGCTTTGCTCTTTATGAGTATAACTCTGAGTCTCAAACATCTATACTATGTTGCAATCAACTGTTTCTTTCATCATCAAAGCGCTATTTAAAAATGTTTGAAGCAGGACAAATTGCAGTTAAAAGTGATGAAAGGCTGTATTTGATGGAGGAACATCAAGAACATGTAAAATACTTATCTCTTAAAACATTTCATCACCATTCTTTTATCGACTGGCTTAAGGAAAAGATCAAACTGTTCAAATTTGAGCTTCAGATTGAGAAGAAAACCCCTGTGGCAGAACGTGTAGAGTGTGATTTGATGAAGGATGTTTGTGATGGTTCAATTTGGAAAACCTTTCCCATAACCACTCCAGCTCTGGATAGCAATGATGATGAATATACGATAACTTCAGGCAACTTAATGTTTACTTTATATGTCGACTGGTTTAGGCCTGGTGGCAATAGGATTGGAGGTCATCAGAAGTCTGTAGGCAATATTATGATGGTGTGTATGAACCTACCTCAAGAAGATAGATACAAAATGGAAAATCTTTTTTTGTATGCTATTATATCTGGACCAACAGAACCCACAAGTGAACAGCTTAATCACCTTCTAAAACCACTGGTTAATGATCTAAAAACTCTATGGGATGGTATATTGATTGAAAAGACACATCTTTATCCACGAGGCCGGGAATTAAGAGTTGCATTGTTCTCTTTGATAGGTGACATTCCTGCAATAAAAAAATTGGCTGGCTTTTTGAGTCACTCTGCAAAAATGTTCTGCTCTTTCTGTAATATCTCTAAAGATGAAATTAGTGAAAAGAATGTGGGAAATTTTTCATTACGGAATCATGAGGATCATATGTGCTGGGCAACAAAGTGGAAAAATTCTAAGTCACATTGGGAGCGTGTATCAATTGTTCAAAATCATGGGGTACGATGGAGTGAGCTGAATAACCTTGAATATTGGCGTCCAACTGAATATTGCTCAATTGATGTTATGCATTCACATATGCTTGGCAACCTAAAAGATGACAGTCTAAGCTATTTTCAAATCCAAAATGCAGAAAAAGATCTAGAAAGAAAGCTGGAAAAGGATAAAAATTGGCATGTAAGAGATGAAGATGATGATTTCTTTTCTGATACTTCACTGCACAAACATTCGAAAAAACGTAGAAGTAGCTTAAGCACCACAAATAATGATGATGATGATACAGGACACACGAGACAGCACAAGCGGCAAAGACGTATGAGTTCAAGACAGTCATCAAGTCATCATGGACTAGATAATGAAGGATTGGGAACAAATCAATCAAGAAGCCAGAGTAGGTCATCCAGCTCCAAATTTATTCCTCCATATAGCAATGTGGCCTCAATACAGTCTCACAGCAGTGAAAGTAGGAATTCATTGTATAACTTAAGGCAAAGAAGCATTAGCATATCACAGAGTGAAGGATCTCACTCATCAAATGAGACAGCTAGAGATGAAGAAAATAAAAGGAAAGGTAAGGAGAAAGAAAATGAAGGTAGTAGTAATCCACGAATCACAGCAGCAGAGCTACAGGTTGTATGGAAGATGATTGATCAAGTAAGAAGACCTTCCTGGCTAACACGAGTTCCAAAATCAGTAGGATCTAAAAAGGCAGGATCCCTCAAGGCAGCAGAATGGCACATGCTGTATACTCTCTATTTCCCTTTGTCACTTATACCCCTTTGGTTTGAAAAATTTAAAGAATCTGAATCTTCAGCTTCCTCAGCTGATAAACCAAGAGAATATTATCTTCTCAAGTCACTTGTAACATTATGCTGGATCACCAATTTTTTGACATTAAAAAATATACAGACTAATAAGCTTAAAGATCTAGATCAATTTCTGTTAGAGTATCGTGAGTGCCTTGAAGAGGGTTGGAAGAATATTAATGCAAAGCCAAATCTGCATATCACGCAACATTATCCTGAAATGATAAAGCGTCTTGGTCCACCATCAGGTACAGCTACTTGGTCTGGAGAGCAGGTGAATCATATATTATCTGAAATTCCAAACAATCACCATCCACGTATGTAATGTTTGTAAGCAATGATTTAAAAACTCAGCTGTGCTAATTTATTAATATTTACCACAGGAGAGATACTGCTAACAATGCTCAAACATTGGTATCGGAAGTCTAGGGTATTAGATCTTGGTGAAGCTGAAGATAATGATCAATGTGAGACTAAAAAAATCCATATTGATCTCGATAAACAAAACAAATGGATCCATCTAAGTATGGCATTATTTACTAAATGGGTAAGGGCACAAATGGGAAAAGAAACTTCAAGACGGGCTTTGACACCATCGGAGAAAAGTGGGGATTGGGTAGTTGAAAATGTAGCAAGCATATTGATATATGGAAAGAGGTTTACTAGTTACCATCGACACATTGCTAATTCTAAAATTGAATTCTACTATGGAAAAGATAGCCAGTTTGGGAAAATTGATGATCTTTTCAGATCAAAGGAAGAGAATGATCAAATATATTTAATAGTAAGTCCTTTCAAAGAGCTCCGTCCAGAAGAAACATCAAAGGATCCCTATGAGCTTTTCCCACAAGTGCATTGTCGGTTAGTAAGAGTAGCCAAAGCAACTCAAATTGTGATTAAGAAAGATGCAATAATTGGACATGCAGCTACTGTCGAGCACAAAAAAGGAATGTTTGGAATCAAAGACGAGGTTGTCACTGCCATTGGACTGCAGAAAGTAGTGAGTGAAAAAATTAATCAAATTTATTTTCTGTTGACTAACATCTTTGTGTTAATTTGGGATTGGGGAAATTTGTAGGATTGGTGATATTTGTAAATGGTGAAAGAAATAATTCAATGCTCGATTAAAAAATGCAATGCATCCAACTTACCTTATCATAAATCAGTGAAAAATTACTTTGGTTGCTTTTATTGCGAGAGAACCCATGCTTTCAATGAGTCATTTTTATCTTAAATGTAAGAATGAAAGAAATAAAATCATGATAATGAGAAATATGATAAAATTTTTACTTAATGAATGATCTTCTTGCTCATTCATCTACTATAAATAGTTTGACCTTCCAACTTTAGCTGATAGCTATATATTATTCACTTTATTTTTCGACAAGAGAACATACACGTTTACAAGACTATATACATAGTATCTTTTTTTACTTTAGCTTTGATAGGTATAAATTTTAACAACTGATTATTTTTATTTTATTTTATTTTATTAAAGTTCATTATGGATGATAATTTTGAAGGGATGTCTGTTGACCCAACCGATTCAGATTGTTTTCTGCCTCAACATACTAATACTGGAAATACTCCTCCACCACCCTCTGCTGATCCACCTCCAGATGCATCTCAATCTGTACCACCTAATCCCAATCCAGGCCAAGAGTCTCATTCAGAACCGAGAAATTTTAATCCCAATCATCCTTCTGCTTCTGAAAGTGCTGATCAGCAAGCTGATCAGCTAGGAAGATATTGGGCTAGTGAAGTATTGAGGGAATTTTTCGGAGACCAATCATCATCTGCTCAGCCTAACCAAGGAGCAAGCACAAGTGGAGCAGGTAAGTCAAATTTGTAGTGTATTCTTTTATTGAAAAATAACCAATTTAATTAACTTATTTGAATTGTTAGTGAATCCCTCAATCATTATGGGTATCAGTGATTACCACAGACTCAATTCAGCAGAGTCTCATGAGCGAGAACGGGGGTTAACGGCTGTAAGAGGCTTAGTTAGAAGGAATGATGTTCTCAGGAGCTCGGACAGTCTAAATAGAAATATTTACCACTTTCTGAAGTATTGTCTTGGGGGACCAACACAAATATCAAAATATCCTGCGAACCCAACACCTTTGGAGATTGAAAATTGGAAAGATTGGAGCCAATTCAAACTAAAAACCATTCAAACTGTCCTAACCCAAGTCCATTCTTCTAACCTTGCCAATTCTGCAGCTGATCAACAATTTCTGATAACCAATTCTATAGCCTTCTTGCAATCCAAAATTCGACTACCCAAATTTTTTCCAGCACCTGAGCCTCGAGGACTAAAAGGAGGAGCACCGATCCCACTTTCTGTCAAAAGAAACTTAGAGCGTGAATTGCAAGAAAAAGGTTTTCGGAAATTCGCGTTTGATTGGACTTGCCGTGATTTTTCAGAATCAACTTGGAATCAAGTCATGGGAAGCATAGTATGCAACCACTGTACCAGATGGCTCACCACCTTGAATACAATCGATCAGTAAAAGCTTCAGTTCACTCAATGTGTTATTGAGAAATGGGTAGTTAATAAGGGGAAGGAGATTATAAGGTTGTTTGGGCAAGAAGAGGAAAGGGTAGCAAGAGAAAAGATTGAAAAGAGGGCAAGGGCACAAGTCAAACGTTATCGGACCAAGGTAAGTTTTTTATTTTACTTTGCTTTTTGTTATTATAAAGCTGATTTAGTTGGAATTCAGATTGCTAGTGCATGCTACAAGTTAGCAAGAGATCTCTGCAGTGATGTGCCAGGTTTTTTTGTGCTTTTTCATGATACTAGGTGCATCTCTGATATTGAGGAAGGCCCAGCACCAGCCCCAACTGCACCTATCCGAGCTATTCCTGGATGGCGAAATCCTGAACTCAATGATTTGTTTAAAAAAATGGATAAGATGACAAAGGACTTAGCCCATACACCAGCTCAAAGAAAATCAGCATTAAAAACATATTCACGGTCATCAGAAAGGACAGTTTCACAAAATGGTATATTCAATGTTCCCAAATACCTCCCCAAGAATTGCTATTCAGCAACATTTTTGCAAGGATTATCTGTGAATGAACGTGAGTCACTTGGGGTTGGAGCTGATATTGATCTGGTAAAGATTTGGGAATCAATTAATAGAGCATCAACATCATCATAACTTAGGTATAACGGTGATCTTCTGTGTAATATAGCTATCTTATATTGAATTTTATGTATTCTATTTTTTTCCAAAGCAGCTTGGTAAATGTTATAAAGTGATATTGAGAGAGATTAACATTTTATTTAAGAAAAACAAATAATGTATGAGATATAAAAATGTATTTTCAACAAATTGATGTTCCATACCTCTTTATGTCACATTTATGTATCCATATTAATTTCAATCAAATTTAATGTTGACCAATACATAGTGAATACACGCTATGCCACTTATACTTGCCAGGCATTGCTACCATTAAATATGCCAGTATCAAAAATTAATTTCAATCGAAATTAATGAGCATGATAATCATGAATTTCTGGAGTCAACTGCTTATTTTTATGCATGGTGCCTTGCCAACATTAATTTCAATCGAAATTACTGAGCACCATATACATATTGAATGGTAGTTATATCTGGTGTGTGTAAGTTGTAAAGCTTGTGTTCAATGTTTATTGGTCAACATTAATTTTGATTGAAATTAATATTAATGTGTAAATGATATTTACATGCTCAATATGCATTGTAATGTGTTTACTTAAGAATAGAGTGCCCTACTTTTCATCTTACATAAAAATGCTTGGTGGCATGTCAAATTCAATTTTTATTAAAATTAATGTTGACATGTTACCATGCATAACAGTAAGAAACTGACTGAATAAATTGATGATAATCATGAACCTTAATTTCGATCGAAATTAATGTTGCCAAGTGCAGATTGAAAAAAAGCTATGCCACTTACACTAGCCAGGCATATTTACTATTTATTATGTATTGGTCAACATTAATTTTTATAGAATTTAATATGGATATGTAAATTTTATATTTACCCTCAACATGTATAGTAAATTTCAATACTTAAAAATACTTGCCGTCCTTTACATGTTATGCAAAAAAGCATTATATCATTTCAACATTAATTTTGATCAAAATTAATGTTGGCATGCCATTATGCATTGAAACAACTAACTGACTGAAAAAGTTCATGATCAAAATGCTCATTAATTTTGATCAAAATTAATGTTGACCAATACATATTGAATATAAGTAATCTCCGCTTACTCAGACCAGATATAACTACCATTCAATATGTATATGGTCAGCCTTAATTTCAATCGAAATTAATGGGAAGTTTTATGAAGAATCTTCTGGGTTGTTTTCTGGCTTGGGTTCAATATGCAAATATCAACATTAAATTCGATTGAAATTAATGTTGACCAATACATAATGAATACACACTATGCCACTTACACTTTCCAGGCATATATACATGCAATATGCCAGTATCAAAAGTAATTTCGATAGAAATTAATGTTGGCAAGGCACCATGCATAAAAATAAGCAGTTGACTCCAGAAATTCATGATTATCATGCTCATTAATTTCGATCAAAATTAATTTTAAATACTGGCATATTTAATGGTAGCTATGCCTGGCAAGTGTAAGTGGCATAGCATGTATTCATTATGTATTAGTCAACATTAATTTCGATTGAAATTAATATGGACATGGACTATGCATAAAATTCCTATAAGTATAGGTAAGCTAAGCAGTTAGATAAACTGGTTTGATCAAGTACACCATATAAAAATTGATGTTTTAATGCCTTGGTTAATTTCGATCAAAATTAATTTTAAGCCATGCATGTTGAATTTTATCTATGTCTGTGTAGTCCATGGGAAATGGCTTGTATTCAATATGCAGGGGTCTATATTAATTTCGATCGAAATTATGAGGTTCATTGCCTCATAAATTTGATGGTTTCTGTCAGTGTTTCATGCATGGTGCCATATGATACTTGTTTATTCCTATCAAAATTAATTTCAACACCAATATATTGAATACAAACCATGGCACTTACAGTACTTGGTCATAGCTAAAATTCAATATGCTAGTCTCAAAATTAATTTCGATAGAAATTAATCAGGATCCATGAAGTTTATCAATAGTGTATGAGTTAAGTTTCAAGTCATATGTCTCTTCATTTTCTTGCACCCATTTCTAGGTTATCTCAACAATTTTTTTCAAGTTTTATTATATTAATCAAAACTGTGGTAAGTTGTGAAAAATTAGCTAATCCAAATCTCAAATTGAATATTAATATTTTAATATTTTTGAATGTTGCTTAAGGTATTTCATTGGGTGATTCATAATAATATTTTATCAACTTAGTAGTCCTATAACTTTTGAAAACTAACAATATTGGTATAGTTAGGGACAACAATGCAATATCTTGTGCAGACTAAGATATATTGCAAAATAAAACTATTCAATTTTTTTTTCCCTTAGTTGTATCCAAGCTTATCAAAGGTTTGGTCACGGTGCCCACACCCTAGCCTGACACTCCTCCTGTCACTTAAAAAACAAATTCTTATCTTAAATTCTAATGTTACCAATTTTATATTTATAATTCATTTCTTGTTTGATGAGGCATATCAGTATATATGTGAATCTCGCATTGTCATCTGAAAGTAAATTTAACAAATATTCATAAAGGATTATCCTTTTTTTTCATATAATATACTAATTAAGTGTATCTCCATTGTTTAGGAGTAAATTCTAATTTAAAAAATTTTGTATTTACCCATGGCGATTTGCATATGGGATATACATTTGTTATTATTTGTTTTTCACACTAAAAGTCCCCAAAGAATTACTAGTATTTTCTGTTAGCTACATCAAATTTCGCTTCAATATAAACAGATTGTGATTTAGCATGTTACTCAGTTTACCCCACTATGAATAATACATGTTAAAAAAAGCTCAAATAATATAAAATCCCCCTCTTTATATTTTCTGTTTCTTTCATCCTCACTTTAATTTTAATCTTATTCAATTTTTTATCCTATTAAATTATCAACTTCAATTTTCTAGAATAGAGTTTCTTATAGTTATTCATCATATTACATCATAATTTTTTGATATCAAATACTTTTTTTTAATATTCATTAATCAATATGCCTAGTATTCAATATCCTACACCTCCACTTTGTATGTATATCATGTTCCTCTCTCTTAATTTATATATTTCACTTATGTTCTATATCTTTTTTTTCAAAAATTTGATTTTCCAGCACCCGAATGTGTTTCATCCCACTCTCTGATTGATACTCGCTTTGAAGCTTTTGAGCTTGCACCATGTCTGCCACATGGCATGGCACCTAACCCTCCTGTACTTAGCAATGAGAGGCAGGAAATAACGAGATTTTAGTATCGCAACTTACTTGAATTGGTTAGAGATAAAACAGAAGAGCTTGTCAAGATCCTTAACAATAATCCTTCTCCTTCATATTTATCTAACCCTTGTAATGACTTACTCCAATATGTGAAAAGCCTTGAAAAATGTATGTTTTTCACCTTTTTTGTCTCCTTTTAAATTAGTAGATAAGATTATTAATATTTTTTTTCTTCATATATATTTGTAGCTTATGAGGAGGGTATGATTCCTCCTGATGAAATCATTGTCATTAGGGATGATGATGAGACAGATGAACCATCAGATTTAACTCATGCTTCAACTTCTAAGGAAAATCTTGAAACACCTGTTATCCGCTCCAAGAAAAAAAGATTATCCCAAGGCTCCTCTTTTGTTTGACGTATTAAACCGGCTTCTGCTAATGAATTTTCTGATGTATCAAATAATAAATCTCAAAAAAAAAGAAAAGGTTTTGATAATGAGTATATTCTTGTTTCCTTTTTTTTTATTGTTATTCTTTTATCTTTAAAATTCTATCATATATCTCTTTTATTGCTTACATATTGTACTTTTTATCTTTCTTTTGATATTTTGTACCAGAAACTCACCTGCTGTAGATTGTTCCATCCATAAACGCCCTCTCCCTGATGAAGATGATGAAAAGAGCGATGAAAATAGCGATGATCAACTGTCAGAATATGAAGCTATGCTTGTTCATCAAAAAAAGCAAAGTTTAAAATCTTCTTCAAGACATGTTGATATGTTTGATAAAGATGATGATTCAAACATCTCATCACCAAATCCCTTCATTTCTAAGAAGCAATACCCATCACCTCCTAAATTACCTACTTTGACCACTTTGAAAGCTTCTCTACCAATGAAATCAACTCCAATCAAGATATTGAAAAAACCTCTAACTTATTCACCCTCAGTTTTAAAAGAATCTGATCTTCAGGAGGAATTCTGTAAAATTCAAAATTTTTATAAAGGTAGAATCAGCACGGAAAAGGTCCTCAGGTCGTGGTTGGAAATTGTTACTCTCCTCAAATTACGCTCTTCTACTTCTTCCCAAGAACCCATGTCAAATATTCCAATGTTTACTTTTCATTGGGAAAAATCTTGTGGAGAAGATTGGCTTTCAAAACTTACTGAGTTATGTAAGTTACCATAATTTTTAGTCTTGACTTTTGTTCTTTTACTTATTTTTTTTTCCTTTTGTAGCAAATATTTTTTTAGAGATTGATAGCTCACAGCTATGGGTACTCGATAATATTGATTTCAAAAAAATGGAAGATTTATGTGATCCTGATGGTTTAAATAATGAAATTCTTTCTTCAACAAAGAAAACAGATCACCCTGAATCCAATCTTATCCGAATGCTCATGAGATTAATGATCCCAAGTGACCACTGCCGTTCTTCATGGGTATCTCTTATATCATCTTCACTTTATCTGACCGCACATGAATTCAGCCAGCTTCCATCACATCAAAACATTAACTCAGATTGTCCAATTGAACATGGTCTTCAGCTTCTAGCTCACCTTTCAAATCTGAAGAGTCAGATTTCTGATGGCTTAGAAGTTGGTCCCACTGCACTTCAAACCCGTGATATATCAATGTCAACTCTTCTTCAAATCAGCAATATTATCATTGATATAATTATGTCAATTATCATTCTTAAATCAAAATATTGTGCTGCAACAATATCAAGTGGCAAGACTAGTGAAGCTCAACAATCAAGTGAGAAAAACGAAAATACTGAACTGACTATAATGAGAGAGAAACAAAAGGCTGCACTAAACAAAATAAATTTTGAATACTCCCACCACCGATATCAATCTTTCACATTCTATATAATCGATGGTGTCCGTGGTTTATTTCTGAGCTCTCAAGATCATAGATTGGATTCAGCAGCTGATTGCTTGGAGGTAATATCAGAAGTTAAGTTTCTTAATTTACATGAAAAAAAAATCATTTGATGGAAGAAATAATTTGGAAAAATTTAAATAACTATATTTTAACATTAATAGAACCTTTTATAGGTAAGTGTGATCCATTTCCTTTAAAATTTGATACCCCAAGTCCTCCAGGAATTGCTAGGGCTATTTCTGCAGATTTTCTTAATCACTGGAGCTCCATTCAGCCAGTATCACCTTTTTTTGCTAAACATAGCCTTTCAATAAATTAATATTCCAACATGTAAATAGATAAAGTTCTGTCTATATGATATATCTTGTATAATTCAAGTTATTTTCCTTTAAATACGTCAAAAATGTGACCATCTTTGAAATTTATTAAGTAACCTTTGACATGATTTTCTAAATTAATTATTAAAAAAAATTATTGTAAGTCCAGCAATAACAAAGATTTTAAAATCTACTTATATGATTTCAAATACTTGTATTAAATTCTTAAATATTTTATTGTTTATATAAAAATATGATAACTGCTCTAGTTTTGTTACTTTACCTTTAATATTATATAATCTATTAATTATTACAAATATTTTTGTTGATTGTAACATTTTTTATCAGAAGTAGAACAATTTAAATAATTAAATGAGTACATTCTTAAAAAAATACATTTTAATCTATTATTGATTCAAAATTCTTTCTTCAACTCTTTATTATTAACTTTTTTATTAATAAGCCTGTTTGACCTAAAATACTATACAGTTAATTTGGTAGCATTAAAAGCACATTTTTTTGGCTAATATATTTCAAATTCTTTATTATAGTTTTTTTTATTTTAGAACCTTTGCTACCAATTTAATAAAAATGACATTTAAAGATTTCACAACTTATATATTTCCTCAAAAGTAAATCAAATTTTCTTATAATATTATGAAAAAAAATTATTCTATTTCACAAATAAAAAAATAGATAATAATTTAATAATCACAACTGAAAATGTTACAGCTACTCCGAGTATTTATCATGTTTAAATTTGCATTAAGTTGTGTATATATAATATAAATTTTAAATATTTATATATCTAGATTTTTTAGGTTTGTCTTAACATTAGATAAATAATACTTTGCTGATTCTATTTCTTCCTCTATTAAGTCATCTCTTTTCAAAAAATCTCCTAAAGCACTAATCAAATATTCTAGCCTAAATTTTTCTTTTTTAATTTCTAAGTATTCTGAAATATCAATATCAAAAACATTAAGCTTTTCTATAGCATGAAAAAGTCTAGTGCTGATTTGAATAGAAGAACCTATCCTAGTGAAGCCAGGAATTTCATGACATCTTGAGGTAAAATGCCTTAGTTGATTGGCAGGCCATAATGTCACTGTTATTCCATTAGTTGCTTCAAAGTTGATTTTACTTCGAATTTCGGGAAACATAAGTTCTCCACCTATTTGTTGTGGTTGGGTCTTATCATACTTCATATGAATGGTGTTTTTTTCTGTATCTTTAGGAAAAAATATTCCTAAAGTATACTCACTTGCATCCTTATCGAGATGAACCTTATTAGAAAACCCATTACCATTCCCTCCAGATGTCCAAGTTAAATTACTAGCAAACGGTACACCCTCTTCTTCACTAGAAACTTTTGAAAATCCAGGAATACCAAGTTTTGCGCAAAGATTAGTTGCCTCATTGTACTTTACATATGATATTTTTTTAAAAAAATATTCAAAGTACATTGCAATCCTCTTCATTCGTTTTTTATATTCATCCATTTTTACAATATCATCAGTGTATTCATCTGCAAGGAAAAGCATTCAAAAATTCAGTATTTAAATTAAAAAAGTGATACTTACGAATATGTAAAGATTTCTTTCTATCTAAAATAAAGCCACCACCAAACATTTTTCCAAAACCACCAGCTCTTCGATGATAACCATTATTTTTAATTTCATGTTCACAGTAAGAAAGATCCTTAATGCATTGCACCGTAGCTTCTAACATATCTAGTTCTTTGAGCTCATGAATTTCAAAAGTCTGCACAAGAACATTAGGTATTAAGACACCTTTTGGTTTATAAATACTACATCCAGGAAAAAAATTGTAATAATTATTGCAATCTGTCATATTATTTGCATAAGATCGTGCATAGAAATGTGGCTTCTTCCCGTTTGTATCCATTTCAAGAGCGTTTACAAGTTTCATTCCAGTAGCAATGTCTTTCGCCCACCTATTGTTAGAGTTCTTCCCTGGCCGTTTTTTTTTTCAAATCGTTACTCATTGACGGTTCAATCCTAAGAGAATTCAATTTTGATTTAAAATAGAAAAAAATCAAAAATTAGAAAATAGTAACATAATTTCAATTATCAGTCAATGATACCTTTAACTTTATCATATCTTCAATATTAGAAATACAAAAGTTAGCATATCTACATATTAGTAAATTTATATACTTTTTCTTTATTTCAAATATTAAGAAAGCGTTTCAAAGGTATACTTTATTAAATTATACATATAAAGAGTATAGCTTTATCCTGTATGCATTCAGCAAGTACGAGATTTGGCTCTACACTTAATATTAATAATATAATGAAAGTATAACTCCAATACACTAGTAATATTAAAAAATTTACCGAATTATGATATCCACATATATAAAATGAAAAATCTTGCTCTGATCAATATATTGACTTAGAAAGTTATACTTCAATAAATTATTAATTTTTAAATTGTAGCATTGTCCTGTATGCTTTCAGCAAGTACGAGACTTTGAAACAACTTAAAAATCAATAAATTAAAGGTAAAGTACAAACAATCTAATTATTATTATGAAAAGCAAAACATTATCCTGTATGCTTTCAGCAAGTACGAGATGATGTTTTACTTTTCATATTAATAATATAATGGTGGAGAAAGTATTAAAGAAATATAGAAAAATGATAAGCAAAACATGAACTTACATGTCTATAAAATCTTCTTCCATTTGTAGCTGATTTATCAAAATTAATTATAAAGTTTATTTTATAATCACTGTTTTAAAAAATAAATGTTTAGATAAATAAATTGAACATTTTTAATATGGAATAAAGAAAAGTAAATTGACAAACAAATAAAAAAACTTTAAGTTAACTGAAAAAGAATTATTTTATAATGAATCGAAAGGGTACAGTAAAAGATACCATAAAAATAAATTCAGAATTAGAATCATTAGATTAACTTATCAAAAGTGTAAAAAAGTGTAACAAACCAAAATGATATGAAATGCAATAGCAAGAAAAATTTGCTTACCGGTAATCAGATAAGGTCAAGAAAATAGTACCAATAATTCAAAATGATAAAGCAAAAATATGATTGATAATTTTTGAAAAATGTAAGTGAGAAAGAGAAAGGAAAAATAAATTGGGTGGCAAACAGATGTATATATCATGAATTTTCACTGATCACATTTTCAAAAAAATGCAGCTCTCCAAGTCATATGATAAACTTCATCTAAATTCCAAGAATGATGTTGCCAAGGCACTGTACACAGCATGATCATTTTTTCCTATGCATATACTAATTCCAGCTAGAATTTACTTGGCTGCATGTTGTACAGATGCACATTTGTGGAACACTGAATTTCACATCTAAAAAAAATTGACGCCACATAATTCTAGCTACCATGTTTCACGTAGCTAAAAAACATACACTCATCACATTTAAATTTACATTGCGCCAAAATTAATTCATTTTTGAATTTTTTTAAAGGGAACTATAATGTGCACCACCTATTTCTAAAATATGAAGCTCCGCACCATATTAAATTGGGAGAATTTTAATTATGCAATTTTTTTTCCGTGACCTTTTTCCTAATCTTACTTGGTTCAAAATATTGAAACATGACCAATGTTGATGAAAGAAACATTTGATTTTGTTTCTATGTGTAACAATGGAAGGCTGTTTCTTACTGGCTGAAGAGTGTTGTATATTTTATTTGAACACATTTTTATTTTTTTATGTATTTTATTTAAAAAATTTACTTTTTATTGCAGCCAGATTTATACTGGCTGCTTTTTAGAAACCTTAATTTATGACCCAAGCCTTTGAAATTGGCTTGGGTCCCTTACATTGCAATTTAGTACCTCCAGCCAGGTTTCCCCTGGCTGGAAGTGTCTCTTTCAAGCAATCGAAGTTGCTAAAAGCGACTTCGATTTCTTGCTGTAATGTTTGCCACCCTCCCAGCTAATTTACTAGGCTGGGAGGTGGCCAAAGTAGTGTGCAATGCACGTTGCTGCTGCAAGTAACGTGCGTTGCACAATCGCTACCATATCTCATGCAGCTGATATCAAGTCAGCTGCATGAGATATGCGCAGCACATGCAATGCGCGCTGCATGCAGCAGAAACGCGCGTTGCATGCAATGGGCATTACTTGCAGCAGCGATGCGTGTTGCATGTGCTGCATGCAGTGCATTGCACAGCCAGTTTTTTTCTGGCTTTGCAATGCACACAGAGAAACCAAAGTCCCTGCAAGGGACTTTGGTCTCTAAAATGGAAGCGACTTTCCCTACCAGGTGCAATCTGGTGGGAAAGTGAGAGAAACGTTAGACCGAAGTTGTTTGAAAGCAACTTCGGTCTTAAAAACATTAAAAATCATAAAAAAAATGAGAAATCTAGAAAAAAAAAATTAAAAAATTAAAATGTGAGTATAAGAAAAAAAATAAGTGGTAGTGATACCAAAAATACAAGCCAATTTCATTTGGCTTGGTTATTTAATAATGATTTTTTAATACATTAAATTTAAAATTCAAACACCATAAAATATATGAATTTTTTTTATATGAATATTATAAATTTAATCTACCTCTTTCTCATAATTATATTGATAATTTTGTTTTTTTAATTTTTGAAATTTAAGTTTATTTTTTGGAAATACAAAATTAAATTTTCAACTAAATTTTTTAGTAAGGTAAAATAAATTATAAATTTGACATTTTGTAATTGAATAATGAAAAAAATTTTAAATTTATTTAAAAAATATTTTTGTTAGAAGAATACCAATATTTTAAGGGTAGAAATATGGTGCAAATTTTAAGTAAAAAAAATTAAATTTTTTTTTGTGAGGGGTTATTTTTATTTTTAAAAATATTTTTCAAAAACATTCATTAAATACTGAATTAAATTACTTTGAAACTCAAATTTTTTGTAAAATAATTAAAAATGAAATAATAATATTGTTATATTTGATATAAAATTTGAATTGGTAATATTAATGTCTCTTTAAGTAAATTTGAAAATCATTTAAAAAGACCATGTTGATAAGTACTTCATTTTTGATATACAATGGTTATATATATATCTTATATATATTTCTTGAGTGTTATTTTTATATACATTCAATAAGATTTGTAATATAAAATGCCATTTAATAATTAATTAATGTTCAACTTAGTTATAACAACTTCATATTTAATACCAGCCACTAGTATTTACTTTTTAATTTAAAACTCCAATATAATATGAGAGTATCCTTATTTTGTCTGTATGTAATGAACAACAATAACAGACCATAAATTAGTGGGTAATTAATTACAATAAATAGTTGAAGAATAACCTATAAGAAATGATAAGTTTATCAAAAAGAGTACATTAAAAAAATATACTTTTGAATTTTTTTTGATATAATTTGGGTAGTTAAATGAAAATTTAAATTATCAGACATCAAAATGGATAAAATCTAAAAGTGGTGTTTATATAATAAGCCTCATATAAAAGAAAGGATAAAAAATCTACTATGTAACTAAATTATTAAATATTAAGGTATTATTAAAATTATTGAAAAACTTATTTTACAGTTATAATGAAAGCTAAATGTGAAAATAATGGTGGGATAATAGTAAGACTATGTGGAAACACTTTAATTTATACATACTTTCAACTATGTTCAGATAAAAAAATTGTTAAAATTGTATAATAACATCTAGTTAATAGTGATGCAATTTTATTTAGATCAAGAATAAATTTTTCTGAGGAAAAACTAATTAAATTGAGATATGGCCATCTCCTTTCAAGAGATAGAATAATAATAAAAATTTAAAAAATTATAATAAGTATTCTTAATCACCATTTTTGAAAAGTCTCTAGTAAAATTCATTATAATATATCATTCATTTATTACATTATATGGAGTTTCATCTTGAAGTAGTGATGTGCAGCTTTGAGCTTATGTTATGAAAAACAAAAAAGTTAAAAAATATATAGTTATACTAATGAAAAAGCCAAAAATAAAAATACTATTATAAATTAAAAAAATAAAACTACATAAATTTTATTCTGCTCTAATGATGGAAGGGTACTATGTATGAATTTCCACATGTTAAATCCAAACCTGCTTTAAGGCTAGTTTACAGGTAGAGCTATTAAGTTTCCTTAAATTCTAAAAATAACTTATGCATTTTACTAATTATTTTTTTCTTGTTTTCTTTCCAAAGTTGTTAGAGTTGCTTAATTAATACTGTTATCTTGATTGTAAAATATATAATTTTTTTTGAATACATGATTTATTGTTTCAAAAATTATATTATAAATTTAAATCATTTATTTCATTTTCTAAAGCTTCATTGTCAAAGACACAACTCCATTTTCTATTACTTAACAAATATATAAAATGTGATAGTAAAATTTGAGGAATTTTCTTTTTGAGAGGGTCAAACTATATTGTGAAGATTTTTATCTAGAAATTCTTGTACTCTAAAACCAAATAATTTTCTCCCTTAAGTAAGCCATTTCAAAAATATGAGAATATAAACAAGAATATTAACTTATCTTATTTTTATTTTCTTTACTGAAAGTTTTAGTTCAATCTCTTTTTTTATATGACATTAGTATAAAAACATGGTTAAATGCTACTATATAATTAATTTTTATTATATATATGAAATATTTAGAAGGTCATCCTTTTTTATTTACTTGAATAAATGGCTCAATTATAATACCCAACACTTATTAATGTTTCCCAAACTCAAAAACAAATTTCTCATATGAAATATTAGCTTCTAATATAAGAAGTTTATCTATAGATGATATTCAACATGTGATTTTACTTTTTAGATTCAGCTAAAATTAAACAAAAGGAGAAATCATGCATATGTGTATAAATGGTAACCATATGTTACTTAGAGGATTGTGAAATTCACTCATCAGAATGGTTTAAGTATTAAAATAAATTGAGGTCATTATTTTCTAGTATTTAAAACTAATTAGGAAATTATTATAAAAATATATTTTAATGTGTATCATGTTTAAAAAGTTTGAAATATGATTTTTGAAAATTGTGAGTTTCTTATGAGATACCAAGCTTTAGTTTACATTGTTTCAAGTAGAATAGAATTTTTGTATTAGAAATTGAAAGCAATGTACCATTATCAGATTTTAACTGTGTTCTAATTATAGAATGATTACATAACATTAAACATTATTTAAATCAAAAAGGTTTAAAAGATATTTAGAATTTTGCAAAATTTCACCATTTATTAATCTTTGATTTGAAAACAAACTATGATGTACACTCACTAGAAATAAGCAATCCCAATTCTAACATAATTTATCAATCCAAAAATAATGAGTCAATTAACACGAAAATATATATTATTTCAAAACCAAATCTCTAGATTTAAAATATGATGCTTTAATGAAAAATTATTACAAAACTTTAATGCAATGAACTCTCTTAAAAAATTCAAAAATAGAATATTAAAACAAGTAATTTCTGCAAAAAAAACTACTAACTATTGTAGATAAAGCATAAAAATAAGTCATATTTTTTAAAAAAATGATCTAACAATATTTATTTTTGTTAAAAAAATCAAAACATTGTTAAGTTTGCTTGTTATAATAATGTTAAAATCCACTAAACATTATCTAAAGGTGGTAAAATATGTTAAAAATATGTTGAATTTTGTGAGATAAAAATCAACAATTTTGTATCATTTCCTGTTGTTCTATGACTTTATTCCACCCTTTTTATCTGATTCTTCCAGTATTACTTTGCTATGATCACTAGTTTTCAAGTTAAAATTTACAAATGTTCATTATACTTGATAATATGAAAAATAACTCAAACTTTTATAACTACAAAATAAGATTTTGTAACTCCTTCTTTCAATCAATATTTGAAGAAATTTTTAGTTTATTTGAGTAATGATTTTAAGAATAACAAAAAATTTGAAATTCACAAGGAATTATTTCCAGAGACTATAATTATTTACTTGTGTAATGCATGAGCTACTTATCAATGATGTAAAACATCAGAAAAGTAAGTTATAGTTATAAATCTACAGATTATACTGTTTCTGGTATATATATCTTCAATAAATCTTTCAAACTTATCTTAGCCTACATACCACACAATAGAAAATCATTATATTAAAAAAGGAAAAAATTCTATGATAATATCATAAAGAATGATAACCATGAATTAATATTCCATAAAAATGGTTAATAAAATTTTAAGAGAACCTAAATCAGTATTCTTTCATCAAAATATATCCTTTTTGTCTTTGTAACTTATTCCAAACAAATTTTTTGAAAGTTGAATCTATATATCTAATGCCAAAACCACTATTAAGTTCCCTCTTAGACTTTTTAAGAAATTATATATATATATATATTTATATATATATATTATTTATCAAAAATTGAAATAAATAATAAAAACATAATTTTATTTACCTTTAATTATTTAAATATAGAGTATTTTCAGAATGCATTGTGGTTACTTGTGAAGGTTAGAAGATTTGAAGTTGGATTTATGAGTTTTTAAAAGGGCAAATATTGTAAAATTCTTTCATAAATATTTATTTCATAGTTTCAAATGTTGAAATCTACAAACTAATCGGATTTAAAATTATATTGAGATTTAAAATCTGTTTTCTACTCAAGTAAAATAAAATAAAATGATGATATCAAAATTGAAATTAAGTTTAAACTTTTGATATGCTCTATCTTCAATTTTATTGATAGTGCATCAAAAATTTAATAATATTTTTTTCCTTCATCACTTTTTACATAAAAGATAGTTTTATCATTTTATGAATTAAAGATTGCTTATATAAATTTAACATCTATGTCAACTGTTTATGACTATTAATCTATATAATAAATTTTTTAGAAGAAAAAATAACATCAGTATATACTGACTTTGAAATTATTTAATTTAAAATAGTTTACAGGTAGATAATGAAGGGTGATTTCATTTTTGAATATGAATTATAGAAGTCTTATTTTGTCAATTTTAATTCTTTTTGTGCTCAAATGTATCCACCGCAACTTATTTAAGAATAAAAATTATTTTTATTGAAATTTAAATGAGAAAGTATGCCTATTATTCAAAATCAAACTTGCTCTAATGGTGTTTTTCAATCATTGTTTCCATTCATAGCAATAAAAAACATTTCAATTTTCTGATGTTTTAGTTTTTGATATCCCCAAGTTTATATCTCAGGTGTACTATTCACAAAATTATTAAAAATATAATTTTCTAAATACATGATAAACTTGAAAGTGAGGGGGCATTAAATTTTTAAAAATGAATTCTAAATTCAGGATGGATAGTATTTTTTCTTTTTTCACAAATGAACAATTTTTTGTTTCAATTAATCCAGAAAGAAAATTTTGTTGTAAGAATATTATATTATATTTATTATGATTTTAAATACTATATTTTCAAGATTTGTGTTTAATATTTCCTGTGAAAGTTAATGTTAATGTGAATTTAAAGTAAGCTTGAAGAAATTTAATCTATAGGCATATTGGATATTTAAAATAATATTTCGCTCCAATCTTGAATCATCCTGGGCTAAAAAATATCCCAAATAAGGTTTTTGTGGGTCAATTTTGATTTAAGTAGGATTAAGTGAGGTTTAATAAAGGACAGATAAAAGGCTAAATTCATTACTAGTGACTTTTTTCTCAAAATAGTTATAAAATATGTATCATTCTGGAATCAAGCTTCAATAAAGTTGAATTGAAACAGAGATAATTTCTAGCAGCACAACACCATATTTACAAAGGTGTAAAATACCTCAAATATTACTCATAATATAGGAAGGCAAGGAATCTACAAAATTCACATTTCAAACGAGGATTTATATTTTGAATTTGAAATTGAGAAATGGAATATTATTTTCCAATTTAAATATCTATTAGTCATTTTACCAAAAGTTTTCAGTAATCAGATTGAATTTTGATGGTATTTTGTTGTAGATTAATCATTTTGATGAGCCATTTACTCAAAATTACTGGTTTTGTTTCTAATATTCCATGTGAAATTCATTACGAATCTTTTTGAAAGTGAATAGTTGACATATTGGATATGAAAAAGCTTATGTTAGATCAAAGTGAGATCAAAGGGAGTTCAACTGATGATCAAATTAGGATTTTACAAGATCAAACGGTGATCAATGTAGGTTCATCTTGAGCTCAATTTGTGACAAATCTCTGACTAAATGTAAGGCCAAACAATTTCCTACATGGTGATGATGTGTGCATAATTCAAGCATAGATTTGTGGCTCAACGGAGTTCAAGCAAGGGGTATTGCTAGCAATACCCCCCCCCATTTTTTCTGTGGTGAATAGTGAAAAATATTAAAAATTCACTAAATATTTTCAAATATTCTTTAGACTCCTGAATCTAATTTCTATACACTTTTAGAACTATACTTGCATTTTTTTCCTGTAAAATAATTTATAAATCTTGACTTGTAAAATTAACCCTTTTTATTCCTCTTAAAAATAATATATCTGTCTCAATAAAATAAATTGGCTTCTCCCAATATTCATGACATCTCCAAAAACCTCTTTAAATAATTCTTTGTGCCATACTAATCTTAAGTTTTCCACACTGACTCTACATATACCTTGTGAAGCCTCAATACTTGCAGCTCCTTAAAATATGATACTGCTCATTCATCCATCAAATTAAGTTTGGCATAGTACTCTTCACCCATAATCTCAATAATTTTTGACTGAAGTTCCAGAGGTAACTTGAAGAGAAAAATTAGAAACATGTGAATCTGTGAAGAAAAAGAAAATAACTTACCTTGATGAAAGGGCAGAAAAAGATCTAAAGAGGAAGAGAGTTAGGGAAATCTGGAAGGAGAATTTCATGATCATTAGAATATGCATTATGAAATGCATTTAAAAATGTGTTTTGAAATGTTTTCTGAAATGGATGAATATATATATTTGAGAAGGAGTCCAGGATGATTTGGGGTTGAGAGGAAAGGTGTCTTATTTACCATGGATTGTGAGAATGTATGTATTGGTGGGCTGAATTCTTTTTGGGGTTATGACACAAGAATAGGAAGTATTTGATGAAGTATTTGACCAAAAATTTGACATGCCTAACCCCAAGTCTGCCATTTATGATGGTGTCTTGAAATAATTTTTTGAGAATAAAGTCCTCCAGGTTTCTATGGTAGTTTTTGACACACCCTTATGAGCTTAAATTGATATTCTTTGTGATTCATTGTTTTTAACGCTTATTCCTGAGTGTATATTCATTGTTTTTAGAAACCTATTTTTAATATTCTCATTTCTCTGCTGGAGCTATTATATAAGATAGAAAATATATTATCTTAGATTCCCCTCCATACTCTAGAATTTATTATACATGATTCTTATAAAATATCCCTGATTATTGGTCTTCCTTTCCTGCTGGAAAAACTCCCAGAATCTATTGTCAAATAAATAAAATATTTTCTGGAATTCTTCCTCCTTCTAATTCTCCTTTTTGGTTCCGCATCCATAGTTTTTGTAGAAATCTTATGCAAATATCTTTTACTTCCACATCCCTGTAAACACTTTCCTTCAAATGAAAAGATTTTTAAATTCTCCTTAATTAAACATGAATCTATTACACCCCCTGTACATATTTTTTTAGCTTCAGGCTCTAGTGTTTTGACAAAAATAATTCTTAATTCATATTATGAATCATTTCTCAATGACCTTGAATCATCAAACTTTCTAGGTCATAACTTTGCTCGGAATCTGTAATTTCACTCTCACTTGAATAAGTGCTTTGATCAGCTTATTATTAAACATTGGTACAATGCTTTCCAAAGGATGGCTTTTGCCTCTTACTTTATTTATCCCAACAAAATTTTGTTTTGAAATCAAATGTATATTCTCCATTAACTGCTCCTTGGACAAAATAAGATGCTCAGACTTGAACACTATTCTCCAGAGAATTTGGAGAAAAAAAAACTCATAATTCTTGGTATAGGTAATGTAATAAAGTCAGTCTAAGATCTTTCATATTTGTATCAGTTCTTTACCAATAATCTTTTGAAGCTATCTTCTCATTGTACAACCTTTTTCAAGACCTTTCCTATATGTTTAAGATTAAAATACTAGTTTAAAAACTAATGTAAATTGCTGCTCTGACTCAGATATTGATGAAGATGGGGCAATAAGTAAAGTATTAATATCATGGAGATAAGATGAATAATCAATTCTAGCACATAATATTGAGTCTTAAGTCACATAAAATAAATCAAAAATCAAAGTCATCATCATTTCCACAAAAGGATCTTGTTTAAATACAAAGGATACATTCTGTGTCATTACCACCTTCTAGGCTTTGAAATGAGTTTTAACCTCAATCTTTACCTCTTGACTGCTATAATAATTATTATTTAGCTACTCTCAAGAATCAAGAAAATTGAATGTTGAAAATTTCTGACCCAATAAACATCAAGAATCTTCTTCAACTCAATCAGATATTCATCAAGAACAATCTTTTTAAGCTGAAATCGTTTGTCTTCACTATTTGGTACACTGAGCCTTGAAAACAGAATGTTTAATAATTAGTTTTTATTTTTAATAATTAAAAAATTCATTTTACATACATAGGTATCTTCTCCTTTTTTTTGAGTTGTGTACATACTGAATTCAATACTCTTCCTCACATAAAATTTAATGACATGGACCCTGTTACTTTTGGCCCATTTGAAAAAGCCAATCAATAGATTGAGATTCTGTTTATGTATTTCAGCTTGGCTCCTTCACAAATTCAAAATGATAAAACATTCAATTAATAAGTGTTCCCATTTGAATTTTTTGTACTAAGTAAAATTTATATTCTAAAATACCATTATGTAAACATTTTTTGCACATTGTAAATCAATACCTAGCCCTTCTGACTTAATGGAGCCAAGAAAAACAAATGAATTGATAATTTTTTATACCTGTTTATACTTTTATCTTTATCCCTCTGTCTCAAAGCCCCTAAATACATTTTATAGCCAATAATATATCCTTTTAAGGCTTTTGAAATCCTTTTGAAAAAAATCATTCCATTAACTTTACTTCATCAAATAGTGTTAATTTAGTAACTTAAATTTCTAAGAAGTCTGCATATTCTGAAAATATGAATGCTATGGGCTCTTTTGTCTCTCTTTGACCTTGTACAAACTCCAACACATGCTCAATGAGATGTAATATCTTAGCCAAATCTCTTCATTTATACCCATCAGGCAGTTTATCTTTTCTAAATTTTTAAATTGGATGGCTGCAAAATAGCTGTAAAGCCTTTTGTCACCTGTAGAAATTTACTATTATCCCAAAATTAATTTTGATTACAATTTGGACCAAACTGATTATAAAATAATTATTGTAGTTTTTCCAGTTCTTTTTCAGTGTTTTCTAAAACTCACCAATATAAATTCTTCAACCATTTTAGGAAGATTTAGTACAAAACGCTTTGTTCTCCATAAGCAGACTTTCTTCATAAGGTGGTTGATAGTATTGACTTCTTGCAATGTACCAACTTTCAGTTTCAGTGTTGTTTTTTCACTACAAAGAAACTTCTCATTACATCCATCCAGCTGAAGAAAATTAAATAAAATCTACATATCTTCTGGTGAGTTTTGTAACTGTCAGTATAGTCTAGTATATAAGTATGATATAATAGTGTTTATTTATGGTTCTACTACTTATTGATAAATGATTTAGTGATTAAACCTCAGGGGAACACTAATAAAATAGTTATACTCAAATAAAACTCACAATACTTGGATTTAAATGCGTGCTAGTGGTGGATAATAGATGAATAAAATATAGTTATAGCTTATATAAAGATAATATCAATTTATAATGGCTTTATAATATATTTCTGAATACTAACAATAGTATAGTAGTGTTTGTTTGAATTGTAGTAGTTGAATGATGATAAATAACCATCAAAATCCCTCCTTACTTATACCCAAATCCACTGGAGTGCACAGACCTTCAATCCAGATAATTACACTGCTATCCCCAGTAATTACAGCACTGTGAGGGCCCATCACCTCCCCATGGCGTCCACTTCAAGAAGATTCAACGCCCAGACCTCCAGTAAGGACCCTCCATCACAATTAATGATAACACAGATCTATACCACAAATAGAAAATCCAGATAAAAGCGGATACCATAAAGAAACAGGTAAAATAAGCAATCAAAAAGAGATTTAATGAAACCCAAATCATATAAAGGAAACAAATAAAATGAGCAAGCCCCCAATAACATCCCCAAGCATCCACATTAACCCAGAAATGACCTTCCAACCCATAAATCTGTGAATAACCATCCAAGGAGGTAAATTAAGTTGTCCAAACTGAGTGTATGCGCCTGATACAGATTTCTATGCTTCTGTAGGCGTTGTGAGTCCACTGATTTTGTCCATATGACCTAAAATAAGCAGAAAAACAAAGGTTATAGGCTATTAAGGGGCTAAAACCCACTTATATACCTAAATATACATAATATACTGCATATTTCACTGAATATGAGATTTATGTATACATATAAGCTTATGTATATCAATAATTACTTCATATCACTTAAGATATGTATATTATGACTCCATTAACACCTTAATAATTATTATTAGGCTATGGATAAGCTATTTAAACTATTATAAGTTATATAATAGAATAATAATTATATATATATATAATATAATAATATATATTAATATTTTAACCTTATTTTTAAGATATAAGCATAATTTACTTTAGTTTATCTTATTTTAAGCATAAGAAATTCTCAGTCCTAGTGATATCTAGGCTGACACTCCCTCACCCAAAAAAAAAACAATAAAAAAAATGTTAAGACATTTTAATTAAAAGTAAGGAGTGAAATAAAAAAGTAAAAAATAATTTTTATAATACATATACTGAATAAACAGTATTATTTTGATTTAAATTTTTTCAAGAGATTTTTAAGATCAGAGATTTCATTTTCTGGAATCCAGTGGTCATATTCACTTGATTTATTTTTAAATCTTAATAGATACTCAACTCCCTTTTCTTTAGTAAGGTGTCTCTTTTTAAGTATCTTTTCAATTTCTGCCTTTTCAACTATTTCTTCAGGTTTCTGTTTATGCCTTCCTGATCTTCTTGGAAAAAGAGAAATATCATTAGAATGGTATGGTTTTATAAGAGAAATAGGAAATACTGGATGTTTTCTATCATATGGTGCATATAGAATAACCTCAACAGCATTATTACCAACTATCTTTTTAACTACAAATGGTCCAATAAATGGATCCTTCAATTTAACATTACCATTTTAATTGAAATGTAGTGTTGAAATAAGGACTTTATCACCCTCTTTGAACATTTTTTCTTTATGGGCTTTATCCCATCTTTTCTTTTCATACTCAAACGCCTTATTTATACATTCTTGAGCATGTTTTCTGCAAAATTCTTGCATCTGAATAAACGATTTAGTACCTGGATGGATATCCAATCTAGGTAACTTATTAAGAGTTTTAGCAGGGGTATTAGGTACATAACCCAACCATAACTCAAATGGCTTTTTGCCAGTGACAGAATGTACTGTACTATTATATGCAAATTCTAAGCCTGGGATAAGGTTTACCCAATCATGCGTGAATTAGTCATTGTCTTTAAAATTAATACCAAAAGCACAATATCTCTTATCATATCTTCTAAAGTTTGTATCATTCTTTCTTCTAGCCCATCAGTTTGTGGATGGTGTGCTGTAGAAATTTTCAATTGACACCCTGAAACATCCATAAGTGATGTCCAGAACTCAGAAGTAAATTTAGGATCTCTGTCAGAAACTATTGCTTTGGGGAAACCTGCTATATTTAACATTTGTGTCCACCATAAAAAAGCTAAGTCCTTTTCAGAAACCTCTTTGTGGGTAGTAATAAATTTACACATCTTTGTAAATCTATCTACAATTACCCAGCAGGAGTTATAACTCTTATGCCCTGAAATTGGAAAACCTGTTACAAAGTCCATGTTAATGATTTCCCATGGAGATTTTGGTTGCTCAATTTGTTGTAATAAACCAGCTCTTTTTCCTGTTATTCTTTTAGATTTTTTACAAGAATCACATGTTTCAACATATTTCTGAACATCCTCAGACATGTTAATCCACCAAGCTGTGTTTTTTACTCTGGTTAATGTTTTATGGTAGTCAAAATGACCTGCTAATATATCATCATGACATATACTTAACATTAACTCCTTCATTGAAGGGGGAATTACAATTACATTACTTAATTTTTTCCTGTAATATATAAAACAATCCTCAATTGAAAATTTTCCTTTTTCTAATGCCTCTTTATACTTATTTGGTAATGTTTTTATTAAAACATTCATTGAAGCATTAGATGGATCATTTATTATTGTATTTAGTTTACTCAAGTCAGGATCTGAAGCATAATTATCAAGAATTGATTGCATAAATTCATGCTCAAGATCTACAATATAAATGCCATAAATGTTAATAATCTCTGACTCAGGAACATAAGCAGGATTATCATCATTATTAGGCAGAGGTACTATAGATAACAGATCTACATTAGAGTGCAATGTTCCTGCTCTATGTTTAATACTCATGCATCCTCTGTATTCTTGTACAGCTAATAGCCATCTAAACATGTGTCTATTAGGAGTTTTCATGTTTAAGAGTGACTTAACTGCACTACAGTCAGTTATTAACTCAAATTTTTGGTCTTCAAGGTAATAATGTAGCTTCTCAAGAGCGCATACTACTTCCAAACATTCAAGTTGGGTAGCACCATATTTCAATTCACTACTTATCAGAGTACGTGAAATATAGCAGATTAATACTTCTGAAATTTTTCCTTCAAAAAGTTGTTTTTGATGCAAAGCAGCACCCAGACCAATAAAACTTGCATCTGTATATAATACAAAAGGTAATTGGAAATCTGGTAATCCCAAGATAGGAGCTGTCATTAAACATTCTTTCAACTTATCAAAATCCTGTTGTCTTTTATTATTCCAAATGAAAGCTTCTGATTTCTTTATCAGTGTGGCCAATGGTGCAGCAATTGATTGGTAGTTTTTTATATATTGTCTATAATAACCACACATTCCAAGAAAAGATTGTACATCCTTTACATTTTGAGGAATGCCAATATTCTTTATTGCAGCCACTTTATTTTGGTCTACACATATATGTAAGCCAGATACAATATGACCAAGCACTTTTAAAGATTAAAACCCAAATTAACATTTTTTCAATGCAAGGGTCATTTTTATTTCATCCATTTTCTGAAATACCTTCTTTAAATGGATTAAGTGTTAACATTAGTTTTAGAGAACACTATGATGTCATCAATGTATACCATTAACCATCCTTCAATCATTTCATTATGGAATGTTATATCCATTAACTTCTGAAATACTGATGGAGCATTTTTTGGTCCAAATGGCATTCTGACATATTTATAAATTCCCATGTGTGTTGTTATTAACAAAAAGTTCTGTGAATTCTTTTCAACAGGAATTTGATGGTACCCTTTATTTCCATCTAGGCAACTTAAATACTTAGCACCTTTAAGGGTAGCATTTATAGAGGCAATCCTTGGCAAGGGAAAAATATCATCTACTGTAAATGTATTTAATGCTCTAAAATTACCGAACAGTCTTGCTTTATCTTGTTCATAAGAATGTAGCACTGGTGATATTACACAATATTTTGGTGTAGTTTCAACCTTCTCAAGAATGTTCATTTTTAATAACATCTTAATATTATCCTCTATGTCTTTCCTCTTCATTGGTGAAGCAGGGTATGGTTTCTTTTTAAGACTAGCAGGAATATTATCCATATCACAGGTTAAACTAATCTTCATCTCATGATCTGTTACAAGGCCAAGTTCATTTGTACCATGTGCAAAAGCCATTGGAAATGCTTTAATTAAGTCCAAAATATTATTTTTCTCAGCTTCACTTATCTGAGTGCCAAATGATGCTTTAGAAATTTCTGTTTCCAGAAGTTCCATCTCATTGGATTCTCTTTCTTTACACTGAGCATTTTTTACTGACTAAATGTGTAAGACTGTGTCAAAAGAATTTATTTTAAATTTCCTTTTACCATTCATGCCAATTGTAAAATTATTATTAGCAGGGTCTAATTTCACACCAAACTTAGTCAGAATATCATTTTCAATGATAAAACAGTTACTTCAGTTAGTATTGTCCATTACTAAAAAATCACAAGTTACCCTATCATAACCATGATGATGTTTAAAGAAAACAGCAGCTTTGTATCTACCAATGGGGTGTAGCACTGATCCAAAACCTCTCCAATTTTTACTTTGAAGTGGTTGAAGCTTAGACTTATATTCACTATCAATTTTTTGTAATGTATTAGTGGAAACAACAGAACCAGCAGCTCCTGTGTCCAGTAATATATTAACATTTTCACCAGAAATGATAGCTGGAACTGTGATAGGTGTCATTATAAAGTTATCAGCTTGTATATCCTTAATGATTTCAGCATCCTCAAAATTCATTAAAGATTTATTTGAGGCCATATTAAATATTGGATTTTCAAAGATGGACAAATCATCTTCCAACATACAGACTTCATTTTCATCACTATATGAGATATTGCTGTCATAATCACTTGATTCTTTATTTTTTTCAGTTTAAGTTTCAGATTCACATTGATTTTCAACAATATTTATATTTTTCTCACATTTGTGACCTTTTACCCAAGGTTTGTTACACTTATAACAAGTATTTGTTTCATACTTTTTAGGTACTACAGGTGCAGTAGGTGTTTTCTGCTTCTCCTGAAGTTTTTTTGAATTCTGAATTTTTACAGGTTCAACATTTTGTTTATAAGTGAAATACCTTGATTCATACCTTTGGTTTAATAATATTTCATTGCAAATATTAATAAAGTCAGAATATTCAGTAACATTTAATGTTCTAGCTACAACAATGTCTCTTACAGATATAGGTAATGTATATATTATCTTATCTTTCCATAAGTTAAAATCCATATGAGGCTCAATGGCTTTTAATATTTTATTTAAATTCATTAAAAATACCATAGGTTTGTCACCATTCAACGGATTATACCTAGTCTTCTCATAAAGTCTCTGCTGAGTAAGCCTGAATTTAGAACCTCCAAAATGTTTTTCAATAAGATGTTTCCATTCAGCCCAAGAGTAATCTTTACCCTCACTCAATACAGCTTCAAACCATAATAAAGCAACATTCTTAAATAAAGAAATTAATTTTGATGTTATTTCTTCATCTGGTAACTTATATGAGAATTTCAAGTTTTCAATTCTTTGAATAAAATGTTGCCAATCAGAGCTGGCTTCCCCATCATAAGTTGGGTACTGATCTATCTTAGGACAGTTTTTCTGATTGGATTTTATCTCACTAATCTTAGGTAAATTCAACAACTCATTCACTTTTGATAAATGGTCTTGTATTTCCTCCTGTATGGATTTGTGACTTACATTTTCAGATTTGACACTACCACCAGATGGTTTTAATTGTGGTGGTATAGGGAAGGAATGAGATTCACTTTTACCAATTAAAGGATTATTATTATATTGATTATACTTATGATTATCCTGGTTCATTAGTAGATTGGCAGTTTCAATCTCAACTTTAGTTAATCTTTGTAGCAACTCAGAGACACTTTGATTTGTCTGGGCAAAAGATAACTTAGTTCTTGATTCAGTTTTCAATAAATGTGTTTAATATAATTTTTCTAACTCACAGAATTTGTTTGAAAGTTCATTATATTTATTACTCAATGAATCATATTTAAGAGTTAGAGAAAAATGTTCTTTCTCTAATTCTTTGTTACGTGTTGCTAATTGAGAAATGTTTAATGTCAAGGATGACATTGTATCACTAGTGATCTTAACTGCCTGTTCCTCACAATCAGTCATTCTATTTCACAATGCTGAAACAATTCTATGGACAGTTGGATTATTGTTAAAATATTCCATGTTTTCCTTTTCAATTCTCTCACTCTCCTGTTAACTTCTCATCTCACTAGCAGGTGGTAGCAACCAAGGGTTAACTTTATTATCATTATAAATAGTACTGTTATTGTGGACAAAAGACAAGTCAGGTGTATCTACTCTAAAACCTAAATTTCTTAAATCCTCCTCTATTTTCTGCACAGATTTAACATCAATAGGATTACCTATATTGTAATTATCAGTATTGTGTTCAATCTGAGAGGGTAACCTACTTACCATGGGATAGATGCCAGTCCTGATTTTTGGCGCTTTTTTCCTTTGTAAGGGTGAGCTGAGGAAGTCAGATGAGGTGGTGGATCCCTGTTGCAACTGTGGCTGGTCCACAGTTGATGAAACCAGTCCCATTTACATTTGTCTACCAGGATTTCCTCATGGGAGTTAGTTGACCCGCCTTGGGTAGGGGATTGCTGATTTGGCTGACTGGGCTGGCCTCCCTTCAACTCTGCCAATGCCTGATTCATCTGCTGAAACCCTACATTGCAATTGTTTTGCAATTGCTCTACCTCTTTGAACATGAGTGATTTGGATTCTTCCAACTTCAGAACCTGTTTGGCCAGGTGGGACAATTGATCCTGAAGAGGAGGAGACATTTTTTTTATAGTTATTTTTTTAAGAGGGCGTCCTTTTCCTCTATACTCATGCTATTTGCCTGGGGGTATTGTTGACCATCCATGGTGATGTCCTGGAAAGTTTTTGTTAGCTTTAGACCTGGTATTATAAGCAGGCTTTTCACTTACACTGTCCTGGGGAGCACTCATATTGTTAAGAATGAAAATATTTTACGTCTACACAAAGGAAAAACTCTATGGAATTAGTAGACAAAAGATATTTGCAATGATATTACTAATAAAAAAGCAATGGAGCTTACCCTGAATTTATATCTTTATTTATTTAAATAAATTATAAAAAATTCGAAAAAATATGTTAAAAATATAATAATAAGTTCAACTAGACCTTTATAAGGGTGAATAATTATCTTACCAAGCTTTAACCAAATACCAAAATAATTAGGTGTTATATTGGTGTCCAAATACCAAGTGAAATCGGGTTTATATTGGGTACAGTTACTACTCTAAATACCTAATTTTAATGATAAAAAATTAGTACAATTGTTTTAAGGGTTCTTTTCCGCAATCACTGAGCTATGATGACCAACTAATATGCAGCAGACCCAAATATTTGATTATTTTGAGCTGTACTAAGGTAAAAATCACGTCCCAAGGCTTATACTAAATAATAAGTAAAATATAAGGAAAGACCCCCAATTGTCAGTATAGTCTAGTATATAAGTATGATATAATAGTATTTACTTATGGTCCTACTACTTATTGATAAATGATTTAGTGATTAAACCTCAGGGGAAGACTAATAAAATAGTTATACTCAAATAAAACTCACAATATTTGGATTTAAGTGCTTCCTAGTGGTGGAAAATAGATGTATAAAATATAGTTATAGCTTATATAAAGATAATGTCAATTTATAATGGCTTTTATAATATATTTCTGAATGCTAATAATTGTATAGTAGTGTTTGTTTGAATTGTAGTAGTTGAATGATGATAAATAACCATTAAAATCCCTCCTTACTTATACCCAAATCCACTGAAGTGCACAGACCTTCAATCCAGATGATGTCACTGCTATCCCCAGCAATTAAAGCACTGTGAGGGCTCATCACCTCCCCATGGCGTCCACTTCAAGAAGATTCAACACCCAGACCTCCAGTAAGGACCCTTCATCACAATTAATGATAACACAGATCTATACCACAAATAGAAAATCCAGATAAAAGCGGATACCATAAAGAAACAGGTAAAATAAGCAATAAAAAAGAGATTTAATGAAACCTAAAGAAAAAGGAAACAAATAAAATTATCAAGCCCCCAATAACATCCCCAAGCATCCACATTAACCCAGAAATGACCTTCCAACCCATAAATCTGTGAATAACAATCCAAGGAAGTAAATTAAGTTGTCCAAACTGAGTGTATGCGTCTGATATAGATTTCTATGCTTCTCTAGGCGTTGTGAGTCCACTGATTTTGTCCATATGACCTAAAATAAGCAGAAAAACAAAGGTTATAGGCTATTAAGGGGCTAAAACCCACTTATATACCTAAATATACATAATATACTGCATATTTCACTGAATATGAGATTTATGTGTACATATAAGCTTATGTATGTCAATAATTACTTCATATCACTTAAGATAAGTATATTATGACTCAATTAATACCTTAATAATTATTATTAGGCTATGGATAAGCTATTTAAACTACTATAATTTATATAATAGAATAATAATTATATATATATATAATATAATAATATATATTAATATTTTAACCTTATTTTTAAGATATAAGCTTAATTTACTTAAGGTTATCTTATTTTAAGCATAATAAATACTCAGTACTAGGGATATCTAGACTGACAGTAACAGTGTAGAAAGACTCTTACAGTTGCTTTTCTGTAAGCAAAATCAAATGGAGTTGGATAAACCAAAGTAAAACCTATCCATTTAATTAGATAAAGAGTTCACAATAATTTAAGCTATTAACTCTACTAGATATAAAAAAACTTATAAACTATTTTTTATTAAAAGTGTTGAGATGTATAATCTGTATTCTTTATAATGAGGTTGAAAAACACAACAGTGAAGGTGTATTTTTAAAAGTTATATAAATGATTAAATACTATATTTTTATGAAGCTCTTATTTTTATAAAATTTAGTTTTTAAAATCAGATGCCAAGTGATGAGAAGTTTAAAATGGTACCCTATAAATAAATTCAAATGTTGATGAGTGAAATTTAAAAATTGTTATTTAAAAGTTTTATATTTAAAAGGGTATTACAACTTTATAATTTTTTATGAATATTATTAATGATTGTTGTGGTTAGATTTTGTAAGATTGTTAGATCCTACATGATTTACTGCTTCTGTATAATTTTAAGTCTACAATCTTTATATTCATAGTATGTCACATGCCGTAATTTCTCTAACTGGAGCATTATGGAGCTTGTCCGGAGATCTCTAGGGCTTTTATTGACTTCCAGACTCAATTAAAACCTTTAAAATACTAATAAAAAGTCTACAAAAATTACAGATGACAGAACTAATTCTTTTTTACATTTTATTCAAATTTTGAAGCTTGGGAAGCTCTTTTCACCTAGTAAAAAATTTTCAAAGTTAAGAAAATTATGAAAAATCAAGAATAATCAAAAAAACTTTATAAAATTATTAAAAATTGTAGAAAAGAATTCCCAAAGGTTCTTTAGAGTCCTAAATTAAATCTCCATGGACTTTTAAGCCTATACTTGAATTTCATGTCCAATAATGTTAGAATTGACGCAATGAATTTTCCTCCCTTTTTGTCTTCTCACCTTTTGTCACTTAGTAATTACACTCCTATTAGCAATTCCTGCATAACTGTCCCTTGTATTTACACCCATCACGAAAATGTTTAGTAATAGCTTTTTCTGCTAGATCACGCATTTGAGCGTATCTACTTTTCCCTGCTTACCACATTAATTAGAAATTAATCAACCCACTACATGTAACTAATATCGCACCTGCAGTAGACATTGGTCTCTTGAGGTTAAATAGGGTCTATTGACTACTATCTTTCCTCAGTTAACCAACGACTCCTGCAGGTGTGTATTTCTTATCTTTCTCTCCTCCTTCCCGTTATTTACTATCCTCTATCTCATGATCCTTAGGTATTTACTGCTTCGTACTCCCTTGAGCTCATCCACCTGCTTACTTGGGATTACTATTGCTGCCCTAAGGTACTTTTTACACTTTCCTTGTCTTATCCTATACAAACTGTCTAGTCCACTTGCAATATAAAAGTTAACCAACGACTCCTGCAGGTATTTACTGCTTCGTACTCCCTTGAGCTCATCCACCTGCTTACTTGGGATTACTATTGCTGCCCTAAGTCCTTGTCTTACAGATTATGAGACCGGTTGTCTACATTACTTTATTCCAGTCAATTGTTTTTCACTATCTCTACTCAATCATGCAGACCTCCGATGTAAACCTTACTGGTGTTCCCGTCCTAGACAAGGACAACTATCAACTGTGGGCATTCCAAATGGAGAGCATATTCATGCAACAAAACCTCTATGATATTGTCATCAACAACGCTAAAACTCCCTCTGAGTCTGACCCAGATCACTCTCCGTTTAAATTACGCAAACAAAAAGCGACTGGCCTCATGACCCAGTTCATGAACCCTTACCATCTCAGACTTTTTGTGACCGTTGCAAATAAAAATGACCCTCACCAACTATGGTCTGATCTTGAGTCCCATTATAAATCCTCAAGTGAAAATAACCAAATGCGAGTCTTTCAAAAATTTGCCCTAGTCTCCTACCAAGGAGACATTAATAAATATATTGAACTCATAAAAAACATCGAAGCCAAATTAGTCGCCATTAAAATTGAATTAAAGGAACACTTACTAGCCTCATACTTCCTTTATCGACTCCCCAAGGAATTCTCTTCACTTCGAGATGCTCTTCTCCATAATGCCCAAGCTCGAAAAGAATCCATCACAGTAAAAACCCTCATTGATTCTCTCGACAACCACAATTTGGAAAAAGTCATAACCCAGAATGAGCAGCCTAAAGCTTTTCAAACCACCGAAAAACGAAACTACGAAATCTGTACTGGTGGTAAGCACAACCCCAAAACCAAACATCAGGAGTCCGAATGTTTTCATTTACATCCTCACCTAAGAAACAAAAGACCCAAAACCGCCAAAGCCAATATAGCTGTCGAAATAACACCGACTCCCCTTGACTTATCATCAGTCCAACCGACAATCTCTAAATGCCTCTCAATTTTCGCTAGTGTCCCCAACAACATTTTTGTCTTGGACAGCGGTGCTACGCAACACATGTTCAATTCCATTGAACACTTCTGCTCATTTACCCCCTCTAAATCATCTGTTGCATTCGGGGACAAAAGTACTGTACCCTCAGAAGGATTCGGAACAGTTATCCTCGGGTCACACAACCAGCGAACTCCCCTGGAAAACTGCCTCCTTGTACCTTCTCTAAAACTAAACCTCATTAGTCTCGGTGCACTACGAAAAAGACTCAAAAGCATGGAACTCACCATCAATGGAAACGACTTCTCTCTCATCACAAAGTCTGGATTCAGACTGAGAGGAGTGTTTGAGGATGATTTACTTGTTCTCAAAGACGTTTTCACTGGTGAGTATCCCTCTGCTAATGTTTCTTTTCTTTCAGTTGCTAACTCCTCTTCCATTTGGCATAACAGACTAGGACACCCGGGAAAAACCGTAATGGACTATCTGCGGACTCATCAGCAGATCAAACCTTCTGACTCTACTGATCCATTCTGTGAAAGCTGTGTCGAAGCAAAACATCACTCCTTACCATTTCCCGGCTCCCTTCCTAAGGCATCAAGACCTCTTGAATATATCCACTCCGACTTAAGCGGAAAGATCTTTCCCCCGTCCCTTGGCGGTAGTCTCTATTACTTTCAATTAACTGACTACTTTACGTCATATCGTTTCATTTATATCCTTAAAAATAAGAGTGATACTTTCCAAACATTCCTACATTTCAAGAAAACTATTGAATTAGCACTTAATAAAAAAATTTGTCACTTAGTCAATGATGGTGGAGGGGAATATTGCAATAAAGAGTTTAAAAATTATCTGATGAGTGAGGGAATACAAATGCATATTACCGCTCCATATACTCCTAAACAGAACCCTGTAGCTGAACGCACTAAGCAAGCCACTACAGAGAAAGCCAAAGCATTATTATTTCACGCCAACCTACCCCCGGAACTCTGGGCAGAAGCTGTAACCACAGCTGTATACTTGTACAATCGCACTCCCACTAAAACTCAACACATGAAGTCACCTTTTGAGAAATTGTATGGAACTCCCCCTAAACTTACTCACCTTCGAACCTTTGGATGTAGCGCTTATGCACTCATTCCAAAAAAATTGCGCAAAGGTAAATTTGACTCATCTTCACACCTGTATATCCTTGTGGGCTACGATGAGACACTGAGTTCCTACCGGCTACTTGACCCTAAAACCCATAACATCTCATATTCTCATGACGTTGTCTTCAATGAGGAAGAATTCCCTTATCTAAAAATCCGGCAGTCAACTGTTACAAATCAGCTTTTTCCTTTTCCTCCCCTAACAGAAGACAACCTCCTAACCACCGGGTTACCTCATGACTCCCCTGAACCTGACAGTAACGATGAGGAATCAATGTCAAACCCATCACCAGATGCTCCATCAGATGGGATCTCATCCAACTCAACTCCCAACTCCGAGTTTGAGGATGATGAAGAGGTTTTGGAACTCATTAGACCTAAGCGCATTCCAGTATGTGACAGGTTCACCCATGTTCCTGATGATGTTCCCCCATCGCAGGAAATCTCCTCAGACATTAACCCAAATAACATCCTAAATTATCCTCGCACTCGCCGACCCCCTGACAGGTCACTCCTATCCACGACAACTCCACTTGCCGCTGAAGTACCCATACCTAGGAACTTCAATGAGGCAATCACTGGACTCGAGTCAGATGCCTGGTCCAATGCGATTAAGAGTGAGTTAGAGAACATGGATACCCACTGTGTCTGGGAAGTTATAGAGAAGCCCACTGCAGTCAAAATCATCGGCGGGAAATGGGTCTTTACTGTCAAAGAAACCGAAGATGGAGGTATTGCGAAATTCAAGGCCCGTTTATGTGCCCAAGGGTTCTTACAACAAGAAGGGATCGATTACTTCGAGACTTTTGCTCCAACCGGCCGGCTCACCACCTTTCGCATCCTCCTAGCTCTTGCCATCCAAAATAACTATAGTATGGAGCATATGGATGTAAAGGGGGCCTTTCTTCATGGGACGTTAGAGGAAGACGTGTATATGAGAATTCCCTCTGGTGTTGCAACACCTTCCTCGATCACCAACCCAATACTAAAATTGCGGAAATCCATCTATGGTCTCAAGCAGTCACCCCGATGTTGGTCAAAAGAAATCAACAACTTTTTCTCTGCCATCGATATGTTTCCCTCTAGTGCCGATCCTTGCTTATTTTTCTCAAAAAACACTGATAATCCTGTATTTGTTTACCTCCATGTGGACGATCTGGCTGTATTTGGTAAAGATCTAACCCAATTCAAAGGTAAAATCAAAGAAAGATTCAACATGGAATTTCTCGGCCCCCTCTCCTACTTCCTAGGTATGAAAATCACACACGACAGTCAACAAAGGACCATCAGCCTCTCTCAACCCTCATACATCGTAAATCTACTCAAAGAATACAATATGGCCTCTTGCAAATCAGTGGCAACACCACTTCTTCCTCATGATCATCTTATCCCAGCTACTCCAGCAGAGATCCAAAATTTCAACAACCTCAAAATCAATTATTGACGAGCCATTGGGTCCCTCAATTACCTGGTACAATGTACTAGACCCAATCTGGCCTTCTCAGTGAGTCAACTATCCCAGCACCTCGAACAACCCGGGATCCCTCATTGGATAGCTTTCAAACACGCTCTTTGGTACCTAGCTGGAAGCAAAGATCTCTCTCTTACCTACTCACAACTGGACTCATCCCTCCATCCTCAAGGTCATTTCTCATGGTCAAATCCTACTGGTTTTGCCGACGCAGATTGGGCTGGATGTCCCAGTACCCGTATATCCACCACAGGATATCTTTTCCTCCTAAACGGTGGTGCCATTTCATGGCAATCCAGAAAACAACCTACTGTTGCACTCTCTTCTTCAGAAGCTGAATATCGTTCTTGTACTACTGCTGGACAAGAAGCCATTTGGCTCAAACATCTCTTCGAATCAATCAATATTCCAATCTCTTTCCCTCTGACCTTGTATGGAGATAACCAAGGCGCCATAGCACTCTCTCAAAATCCCATATTTCAAGCAAGAACAAAACACATCGAAGTACAATACCACTGGATTTGGGAACAAGTTCTACTTGGTAATATCGAAATTCCGTATACTCCGACCTCCTCAATGCTTGCCGACTGCCTCACGAAATCTACTCCAGGAAAAACCCTTACGACATTCCTCAACTCTTGTGGATTACTGCTTCCCAAATCACAAGACAGGAGGGTGTTAGAATTGACACAATGACTTTTCCTCCCTTTTTGTCTTCTCACCTTTTGTCACTTAGTAATTACACTCCTATTAGCAATTCCTGCATAACTGTCCCTTGTATTTACACCCATCACGAAAATGTTTAGTAATAGCTTTTTCTGCTAGATCACGCATTTGAGCGTATCTACTTTTCCCTGCTTACCACATTAATTAGAAATTAATCAACCCACTACATGTAACTAATATCGCACCTGCAGTAGACATTGGTCTCTTGAGGTTAAATAGGGTCTATCGACTACTATCTTTCCTCAGTTAACCAACGACTCCTGCAGGTGTGTATTTCTTATCTTTCTCTCCTCCTTCCCGTTATTTACTATCCTCTATCTCATGATCCTTAGGTATTTACTGCTTCGTACTCCCTTGAGCTCATCCACCTGCTTACTTGGGATTACTATTGCTGCCCTAAGGTACTTTTTACACTTTCCTTGTCTTATCCTATACAAACTGTCTAGTCCACTTGCAATATAAAAGTTAACCAACGACTCCTGCAGGTATTTACTGCTTCGTACTCCCTTGAGCTCATCCACCTGCTTACTTGGGATTACTATTGCTGCCCTAAGGTATTTACTGCTTCGTACTCCCTTGAGCTCATCCGCCTGCTTACTTGGGATTACTATTGCTGCCCTAAGTCCTTGTCTTACAAATAAGAATTTGTTTAATCATGACTTGTAAAATCAACCCTTTAGAACCACTTTTAACTCTGATTCTTTTAAATATATACCAATTAGATTAGCCTTTCCAATCTCAATAATCCACTAACAATCCATTTTTAATAGTTTTAAGTGCCATACTAAACTTTTGACTTCTACAAGGGTGTTCCTGCTAAACATAGTCAATTCTTACTAAAATTTTGACTTCCAAATCCTCCCTCCAATGAAGAATCTCTCCATTCTTTTAATTTGAATATGTTATCAAACTTATATTCATCTTATCTTCATCCTCTTCAAAAAAAATAAATTATGAAGTGAAGGCTACTATTGCAAAGTTTTTTGATACTGTGGTTGAAAGATTCCAAAGTGATTATTTATATAGATTGTCTTGTCTTCTTTGTAATTTTAATAATCTGATTATTTTTGGTGCTTTTAAATATTAACGTTGTGGTCTTCCAACATTGGCAGAGCCCTTTTTTGTTCTACTTGGTGTTGTTTTGATATGTCTTAAATGGAATTTTTTAATAATTGAGTGTTTTTCTAGATTTATTCAGCAAATATTGGGACTGTGGGTATGTGGGTACTACCATTGGGTAGCCCCAGTGTTTCTCTATATTTTATGTTGTGTTGACATTTTTCAGATTTTAAGTATTAAAGGGATAATTTATCATTTTTCATTTAAAAATATAGCTGTTTAATTTTTTTTTGTGTTTTACAGGATAAACTTAAGTTTTAGGGTTAAGTGCTTAGTACCATTAGAATGGGCTAATTTTTCTCTAAATTTTATGTCACAATGTTGTTATAGCCTAATTATGTGTTTTAAAGGTTTTAGTAGTTGTAGTAGATTTTTCTAAGTATTTTGGGTATTTTTGGAGGTTTTCAGTGGTTTTCTGGCTTCAGGGGGGTCCGGCTGCCTCTGGTGGGGTGCCTGCCTGCCTTAGTGCTAGAAGGCTGGGAAGCCTTTCTAGAGTGGTTTTATGCAATTTGGCGCTCAAGTACACCAAATTTGTTGGTGTGCATGGGCTTTTAGATAGTGGTCTGTGTGTACATAGTGAATAAGACAGTTTGGGGCAGCTTTAATTATCATACAACCATCTGGAGGTGATATCATTGTTTCTTACTCAGTTTTCACTGTTTTTTGGCCACAATTGGCTGTGTTTGTTGCAAGGTGAGTTCTTCATTTAACTTAACTTGGAAACTGGTTTCTCTGGTGTAGTCTTTCAAGATATTTCAAGTATTATTTCTGTAACTGGTGAGGATTTGAAACCTACATCAAGTATCATGGCTTTTTCTGGTGTGGAAATTGGTCTACATTTCATTTCTTTGGTTTGGTAGTATGTCTTGAGACTACTTTCTTGGATGATCAGGAAGTAAAGTGTGTTGGAAAAGGGGATTTAGCAAACAGGAACCAATTTACTGTAGCAGGTAAATCTCACTTTATTTTTCTAAAGGGACAGGGTATTTTATCTTTGGGTTTTATCCAACTCCCTTGTTCAAGGCCTATAGCTAGTACTATAGGATTGTCTTTATTTCTGGCATTCAACATGGAGTAGAACCTGCTAGTTCTTTGGTATCTATTTTTTCTTTTAATGGCTTCTGGGTCATCTATTCCTGTGATGACTGTCTGTGGGGGAGAAGGTCCTCCTGCTGTGATGGTTAGGGAGGGTGTTAGGATTAAAACTTGGGATGGTACCAAGTTTAATGGTGAATATGAGAAGTGTTTACTTGAGAAGTATGAAACTGCTGCTGGTGTTGATGGTGCTTCTTACCTGGACATGGTGAAGCAGATTATTTTCTTCATTGGTGATAGGGCAGTGGAGAAGGAGGTTGTGGCCATTTATGGCTACAAGAAGAGGGACTGGAAGTTATTGTGTATGGAGATGGTGGATAGATGGGGTATCAGGTTCACTATGGTGGATCTGAATAAGGTTTTCAGTTAATTGAAGTCTTATGGTGGTGTTTTCAACTTGCACAGTTACAGGATGTTTCTGATACAGTTTGATACTGTTGTGAAATATTTGGTGGAAGTGGAGGAGCTGGAACATGAAAATGCTGCCAAGGATATTTTTTTGGTCTTCCTTGGCTAAAGATGTCAGGATGGATGTGTTGAAGGAGTTGTCAAGGAAGGACTTGATGAAGACTCTTTCCAATGGGGATCAGAAGTTTCCTGCCTTGGACAAGGTGAAGGAGGCTTTGGAGGCCCATTTGAAGTTATTGTCTGTGTACACCTATCAGGAGGGGTGTGCCAAATATGTCAGTAAAGTCAGTGAGGCTTTGTCTGAAGAGGAGAAAATAGTGAAGAAAGAAGAGAAGAATATAGTGAGGGTTCCCAAACAGGAGAGGTACCCAGTGGTGGAGCAGTTGGCTTATCTGACAAAACAGCTACATATTTTTGTTTAGAAGGCTAAGAAGGCCAATAAGGCTCCTTCTCAGCCTATAAATTTTTATAGGAGGGCTGGTAGGAGTGATCCTTGGGTCTTTTTTTACTGCAGCAGGAGGGGGAACAAGTCCGATGATTGTTGGGCTCTGAACAGAGATTTGTCAGAGGGAAAGTTGAAGTTTGATGGCAGGGTGTTCAAGTTCCCTGATGGTTCATTTGTGAAGCCCATTAGGGGCAGGCACTTTTTGATTTGGTCAGGAGAAGGAGTGGTCTTAATTAGAGGAGGCCAAGGTTTGAGGAGATTCCCAATCAGGGGAAGTCTTCTGCAAAGGTAGATGACAATGTCATGGAAAAAGGGAAGGAGGTTAATAAGGTCTCTTTTTCTACTTCCTTTGGTGGATTGGAGTTGTATTCTTGTGGTGTACAGTCAAGTGGTGAATTCTTGGCTTTTTTTTATGATGTAGAAACGGAAAAGGTGGGAAGGCCTAAGAGCATCTCTCAGGCCCAACCAAAGCCTAAGGCTTCAAAGGTGGATCCTAAGCTGAATGCATCTAGAAAGAAGTACGGCAAAGATGAGCTGTACAAGATGAGGAAGTGGATTGCTGATATGGGCCCCCCTAGTTTTGGTGCATTGGACATGAGTGGTGAGCCAATGCCTATGGATGTTGATTCTGACTCTGAGGAGGATGTCCCTTTAGCTTCATTGTCAAAGCCTTCTGGAGTTAGAGGTTCTTGTGAGGGATCTGGTTTGATTCCTGTTAATGGTAAATCTGTTGGTGGTTCTGGTCCTCAAGAATCTTCTAGGACCAAGGTAGTGAAGCCAAGGGCTCACTTTGAGAGGCCAGTAGTTTATGGCCAATATAATGTTATGAACTCTGTTCTGGAAAGGATAAATCAGGGTCAGGTTTCCCTCTCTTATGGGGAATTTTATGCTATCAGTCCTGGGTTGGCTGATAGAAAAAAAAATTTTTTTGACCAGGAGAAGGGTTTCTTCTGGGGAGGTGGAATACATTGGATATTCTGCTGAGAAGTTTGTTGAGGGGTTTGAAACTCATTCTCTGCACCTCTGGGTTATGTCAATGTCACTATGAATGGCAGTGAGGCTAGGGCATTGGTTGATTCAGGCTCTCAGATTAACCTGATTTCTTTTTTTGAGGCTACTCATCCAGGCCTCCCCATCAAGACAGGGATTGGTGGAAATTTAAGAGGGATTGGTGGCCATGTCACTGAGTTGATTGGAAGAGTTGAATTTGTGAAGCTGGATGTTGGTGGAGCCTCAGGGAAGGTTCATTTTTACATTGCAAAAGTTAATGTAAAAGCTGTTTTGGGTGAACCATTCTTGATGGATTTCAAGGCAAGAATTGGTTATCAGTTTGATATGGGAATCAGTTTGGAGTTGACTGGTGAAAATGAAAGAAGACTTCAAATGAGGCTGTCATCTCCTGGAGATGATTTTTGGGAGACCAGGCCTGGGTTGTCTTCAATGTGCCAGTGCATGTATTTTTGTAGGAAAAGAAGGGAAGTGGGTTCCGCCTCTTGTTTTTTGAGTGTGGCTCAGGCTCTAGTAAGATTCTGTCTTTTTTAGAGTGATGATTGCCCTAGTGCTACAACCTCTCCCCAAGATGAGGCAATCCCAGGTTGTAGTAGGTCAGCTCCCTTGGAGATATACCAA